>JANJXV010001078.1:0-207500 GCA_024803745.1 Megascapheus bottae
AAGTGTGTGAAGTCCCAGAATGGAGGTGTGTGAAGTCAAGCAATAAAGGTGTGTAAAGACACAGAATGGAGGTCTATGAAGTCATAGAATGCAGGTGTGTTAAGTGACAGAATGGAGGTGTGTGAACTCAGAGAATGGAGGTGTGTGAACTCAGAATGGAGGTGTGTGAAATCACAGAACGGAGATTTGTGAAGTCATAGAATGGAAGTGCGTGAAGTCATATAATGGATGTTTCTGAAGTAAGAATGAAGGTGTGTGAAGTCATAGGAATGGAGGTTTGTGAAGTCAAAATGGAGGTGTGTGAACTCATAGAATGGAGGTGTGTTAACTCATAGAATGGAGGTGTGTGAAGTCATGGAAAGGAGGTGTGTGAAGTCAAAGAATGGAGGTGTGTGAAGTCAAACAATAAAGGTTTTTGAAGTCACAGAATGGAGGTGTGTGAAATCACAGAATGGAGGTGTGTGAAGTCAAAGAATGGAGGTGTGTGAAGGCATCGAATGGATGTGTGTGAAGTCACAGAATGGAGGTGTGTGAAGTCAGAATGGAGTTGTGTGAAGTCATAGAATGGAGGCGTGTGAAGTCAGAATGGAGGTGTGTGAAGTCATAGAATGGATGGTGTGTGAAGTCAGAATGGAGGTGTGTGAACTCATAGAATGGAGGTGTGTGAAGTCACAATGGAGGTATGTGAAGTCATAGAATGGTGGTGTGTGAAGTCACAGAATGGAGGTGTGGAAGTCGTAGAATGGAGGTGTATGAAGTCAGAATGGAGGTGTTGTGAACTCATAGAATGGAGGTGTGTGAAGTCATAATGTAGGTGTGTGAAGTCCAGAATTGAGGTGTGTGAAGTCACAGAATGGAGGTGTGTAAAGTCATAGAATGGAGGGTGTGTGAAGTCATAGAATGGAGGTGTGTGAATTCATAGAATGAATGTTTGTGAAGTAAGAATGAAGGTGTGTTAAGTCTTAAAATGGAGATCGTGTGAAGGCACAGAATGGAGGTGTGTGAAGTCATAGAATGGAGCTGTGTGAAGTCAGAATGGAGGTGTGTGAAGTCATAGAATGAGGTGTGTGAACTCACAATGGAGATGTGTGAAGTCAAAAAATGGGAGCTGTGTGAAGTCAAAGAATGGAAGTGTGTGAAGTCACAGAATCGAGGTGTGGGAAGTCATAGAATGGAGGTGTGTGAAGTCATAGAATGGAGGTGTGGTGAAGTCACAGAAATTGATGTTTGTGAAGTCAGAATGAGGTGTTGTGAAGTCAGAATGGAGGTTTGTGAAGTCATAGAATTGAGGTGTGTGGAAGTCATAGAATGGAGGTGTGTGAAGTCATAGAATGGAGGTGTGTGAAGTCACAGAATTGATGTTTGTGAATTCAGAATGGAGGTGTGTGAACTCACAATGGAGGTGTGTGAAGTCAAAGAATGGAGGTGTGTGAAGTCACAGAATTGATGTTTGTGAAGTCAGAATGAGGTGTGTGAAGTCAGAATGGAGGTGTGTGAAGTCATAGAATGGAGGTGTGTGAAGGTCACAATGCACGTGTGTGAACTCAGTAGAATGGAGGTGTGTGAAGTCAGAATGGAGTTGTGTGAAGTCATAGAATGGAGGTGTGTGAAGTCAGAATGGAGGTGTGTGAAGTCATAGAATGGAGCGTGTGTGAAGTCAGAATGGAGGTGTGTGAACTCAGAGAATGGAGCTGTGTGAAGTCACAATGGAGGTGTGTGAAGTCATAGAATGGAGGTGTGTAAGACAAAGAAATGGAGGTGTGTGAAGTCATAG
Organism: Megascapheus bottae; assembly: GCA_024803745.1. NCBI lineage: Eukaryota > Metazoa > Chordata > Mammalia > Rodentia > Geomyidae > Megascapheus > Megascapheus bottae. The sequence goes on from JANJXV010001078.1 coordinate 1,775, forward strand.
AATGGAGCTGTGTGAAGTCAGATTGGAGTTGTGTGAAGTCACAGAATGGAGGTGTGTGATGAACTCAGAATGGAGTGTGTGAAGTCACAGAATGAAGATGTGTGAAGTCATAGAATGGAGGTATGTGAAGTCATAGAATGGATGTGTGTGAAGTCATAATGGTGGTGTGTGAAGTCACAGAATTGAGGTTGTTGAAGTCACAGAATGGAGGTTTGTGAAGTCATAGAATGGAGGTGTGTGAAGTCATAAAATGAGGTGTGTGAAGTCATAGAATGGATGTTGTTAATAAAAATGAAGGTGTGTTAAGTCATAGAATGGAGGTGTGTGAAGGCACAAAATGAGATGTGTGAAGTCATAGAATGGAGCTGTTTGAAGTCAGAATGGAGGTGTGTGAAGTCACAGAATGGAGGTGTGTGAACTCAAAATGGTGGTGTGTGAAGTCCACAGATATGGAGGTGTGTTAAGTCACAGAACGGAGTGTTTGGAACTCAGAATGGAGGTGTGTGAAATCACAGAATGGAGGTGTGTGAAGTCATAGAATGGAGGTGTGTGAAATCATAGAATGGAGATGTGGGAGGGCATAGAGTGGAGCTGTGTGAAGTCAGATTGGAGGTGTGCGAAGTCACAGAATGGAGGTGTGTGAAGTCATTGAATGGAGCTGGGTGAAGTCAGAATGGAGGTGAGTGAAGTCACAGAATTGAGGTGTGTGAACTCAGAACAGAGGTGTGTGAAGTCACAGAATCTAGGTGTGTGAAGTCATAGAATGGAGTTGTGTGAAGTCATAGAATGGAGGTGTGTGAACTCATAATGGAGGTGTGTGAAGTCACAGAATTGAGGTGTGTGAAGTCACATGATGGAGGTGTGTGAAGTCATAGAATGGAGGTGTGTGAAGTCAGAACGGAGGAGTGTGAAGTCACAGAATGGAGTGCGTTAAGTCACAGAATGGAGGTTTGTGAACTCAGAATGGAGGTGTGTGAAGTCACACAATGGAGGTGAGGGAAGTCATAGAATGGAGTTGTGTGAAGTCACAGAATGGTGGTGTGTGAATTAATAGAATGGAGGTGTGAGAAATCATAGAATGGAGGTGTGTGAAGTCACAGAAATTGAGGTGTGTGAAGTCACAGAATGGAGGGTGTTTGAAGTCACAGAATGGAGGTGTGTGAAGTCAGAATGGAGGTGTGTGAACTCCCAGAATGGAGGTGTGTCAACTCAGAAATGAGGTGTGTGAAGTCATAGAATGGAGGTGAGTGAATTCATAGAATGGAAGTGTGTGAAATCATAGAATGGAGGTGTGTGAAGTCAAAGAATTGAGGTTTGTGAAGTTTAGAATGGAGGTGTGTGAAGTCAGGATGGAGGTGGGTGAAGTCACAGAATGGAGGTGTGGGAACTCAGAATGGAGGTGTGTGGTCACAGAACGGAGGTTTGTGAAGTTATAGATGTAGGTGCGTGAAGTCATAGAATGGATGTTTCTAAAGTGAGATTGAAGGTGTATGAAGTCAAAGAATGGAGGTGTGTGACGTGAAAATGGAGGTGTGTGAACTCATAGAATGGAGGTGTGTGAACTCATAGAATGGAGGTGTGTGAAGTCATGGAATGGAGGTGTGTGAAGTCAAAGAATGGAGGTGTGTGAAGGTCAAACAATAAAGGTGTGTGAAGTCACAGAATGGAGGTGTGTGAACTCATAGAATGGAGGTGCATGAAGTCAAAGAATGGAGGTGTGTGAAGTCACAGAATGAAGGTGAGTTAAGTCACACAATGGAGGTTTGTGAACTCAGAATGTAGGTGTGTGAAGTCAAAGAATGGAGGTGTGTGAAGTCAAACAATAAAGGTGTGTGAAGTCACAGAATGGAGGTGTGTGAACTCATAGAATGGAGGTGCATGAAGTGAAAGAATGGAGGTGTGTGAAGTCACAGAATGAAGGTGCGTTAAGTCACAGAATGGAGGTTTGTGAACTCAGAATGTAGGTGTGTGAAGTCATAGAATGGAGATGTGTGAAGTCAGAATGGAGGTGTGTGAAGTCATAGAATGGAGGTGCGTGAAGTCAGAATGGCGGTGTGTGAACTCATAGAATGGAGGTGTGTGAAGTCACAATGGAGGTATGTGAAGTCATAGAATGGTGGTGTGTGAAGTCACAGAATGGAAGTGTGGAAGTCATAGAAAGGAGGTGTGTGAAGTCAGAATGGAGGGTGTGTGAAGTCATAGAATGGATGGAGGTGTGTGAAGTCAGAATGTAGGTGTGTGAAGTCACAGAATTGAGGTGTGTGAAGTCACAGAATGGAGGCGTGTGAAGTCATAGAATGGAAGTGTGTGAAGTCATAGAATGGAGGTGTGTGAAGTCATAGAATGGATGTTTCTGAAGTAGAATGAAGGTGTGTGAAGTCATAGAATGTAGATGTGTGAAGTCAAAATGGAGGTGTGCGAACTCATAAAATGGAGATTCGTTAAGTCATGGAATGGAGGTTTGTGAAGTCCAAAAAGGGAGGTGTGTGAAGTCAAACAATGGTGGTGTGTGAAGTCACAGAATCGAGGTGTGTGAAGTCACAGAATGGAGGTGTGTGAAGTCATAGAATGGAGGTGTGTGAAGTCACAAAATGGAGATGTGTGTAGTCACAGAATAGAAGTGTGTGAAGACACAGAATGGAGGTGTGTGAAGTCACAGAATGGAGGTGTGTGAACTCACAATGGAAGTGTGTGAAGTCCCAGAATGGAGGTGTGTGAAGTCAAGCAATAAAGGTGTGTAAAGACACAGAATGGAGGTCTATGAAGTCATAGAATGCAGGTGTGTTAAGTGACAGAATGGAGGTGTGTGAACTCAGAGAATGGAGGTGTGTGAACTCAGAATGGAGGTGTGTGAAGTCAGAATGGAGGTGTGTGAAGTCATAGAATGGAGGTGTGTGAAGTCACAATGCAGGTGTGTGAAGTCATAGAATGGAGGTGTGTGAAGTCACAGAATGGAGGTGTGTGAAGTCATAGAATGGAGGTGTGTGAAGTCATAGAATGGAGGTGTGTGAAGTCATAGAATGGAGGTGTGTGAAGTCATAGAATGGAGGTTTGTGAAGTCATAGAATGGAGGTGGGTGAATTCATACAATGGATGTTCCTGAAGTAAGAATGTAGGTGTGTGAAGTCATAGAATGGAGGTGTGTGAAGTCAAAATGGTGGTGTGTGAACTCATAGAATGGATGTGTGTGAACTGATAGAGTAGAGGTGTGTGAAGTCATGGAATGGAGCTGTGTGAAGTCAAAGAATGGAGGTGTGTGAAGTCAAACAATGGAGGTGTGCGAAGTCACAGAATGGAGGTGTGTGAAGTCATAGAATGGAAGTGTGTGAAGTCAACATGGAGGTGTGTGAAGTCACAGAATAGAGGTGTGTGAAGTCACAGAATGGAGGTGTGTGATGTCAAAATGGTGGTATGTAACGTCACAAATGGAGGTGTGTGAAGTCACAGAATGTATGTGTGTGAACTCAAAATGGAGGTGTGTGAAGTCAAAGAATGGAGGTGTGTGAAGTCATAGAATGGAAGTGTGTGAAGTCATAGAATGGAAGTTTGTGAAGCCAGAATTGAGGTGTGTGAAGTCACAGAAATGAGGTGTGTGAACTCAGAATGGAGGTGTGTGAAGTCACAGAATGTTGGTGTGAGAAGTCACAGAATGAAGGTGAGTGAAGTCAAAATGGAGGTGTGTGAACTCATAGAATGGAGGTTTGTGAACTCATAGAATGGAGGTGTGTGAAGTCATGAAATGGATGTGTGTGAAGTCAAAGAATGGAGGTGTGTGAAGTCACAGAATGGAGGTGTGTGAAATCACAGAATGGAGGTGTGTGAAGTCAAAAATGTGGTGTGTAGAGTCACAAGTGGAGGTGTGTGAACTCATAGAATGTAGGTGTGTGAAGTCAAAGAATGGAGGTGTGTGAAGTCATGGAATGGATGTGTGTGAAGTCATAGAAGGGAGGTGTGTGAAGTCATAGAATGGAGGTGTGTGAAGTCAAAATGGAGGTGTGTGAACTCATAGAATGGAGGTCTGAGAACTCATAGAATGGAGGTGTGTGAAGTCATGGAATAAAGGTGTGTGAAGTCAAAGAATGCATTGTGTGAAGTCAAACAATAAAGGTGTGTGAAGTCACAGAATGGAGGTGTGTGAAATCACAGAATGGAGGTGTGTGAAATCATGGAATGGAGGTGTGTGAAGTCACAGAATGGAGGTGTGTGCAGTCAGAATGTAGTTGTGTGAAGTCATAGAATGGAGGTGTGTGAAGTCACAAGGGAGGTGTGTGAAATCATAGAATGGAGGTGGGTGAAGTCATCGAATGGAGGTGTGTGAAGTCATGGAATGGAGGTGGGTGAAGTCATGGAATGGAGGTGTGTGAAGTCACAGAATGGAGGTGTGTGAACTCAGAATGGAGGTGTGTGAAATCACAGAATGGAGGTGTGAAGTCATAGAATGGAGGTGTGTGAAGTCACAGAATTGAGGTGTGTGAAGTCACAGAATGGAGGTGTGTGAAGTTATAGAATGGAGGTGTGTGAAGTCATAGAAATGAGGGGTGTGATCGTAGAATGGATGTTTGTGAAGTAAGAATGAAGGTGTGTTAAGTCGTAGAATGGAGGTCTGTGAAAGCACAGAATGGAGGTGTGTGAAGTCATAGAATGTAGGAGTGTGAAGTCAAAATGGAGGTGTGCGAACTCATAAAATGGAGATGCGTGAAGTCATGGAATGGAGGTGTGTGAAGTCCAAAAAGGGAGGTGTGTGAAGTCAAACAATGGTGGTGTGTGAAGTCACATAATGGAGGTGTGTGAAGTCAAAATTGAGGTGTGTGAAGTCACAGAATGTAGGTGTGAGAAGTCACAGAATGGAGGTGAGTGAAGTCATAGAATGGAGGTGTGTGAAGTCACAGAATGGAGATGTGTGTAGTCACAGAATGGAGGTGTGTGAAGTCACAGAATGGAGGTGTGTGAAGTCACAGAATGGAGGTGTGTGAACTCACAATGGAGGTGTGTGAAGTCCCAGAATGGAGGTGTGTGAAGTCAAACAATAAAGGTGTGTGAAGTCACAGAATGGAGGTCTGTGAAGTCATAGAATGGAGGTGTGTTAAGTCACAGAATGGAGGTGTGTGAACTAAGAGAATGGAGGTGTGTGAAATCACAGAACGGAGATTTGTGAAGTCAAAGAATGGAAGTGCGTGAAGTCATATAATAGATATTTCTGAAGTAAGAATGAAGGTGTGTGAAGTCATAGAAATGAGGTTTGTGAAGTCAAAATGGAGGTGTGTGAACTCATAGAATGGAGGTGTGTGAACTCATAGAATGGAGGTGTGTGAAGTCATGGAAAGGAGGTGTGTGAAGTCAAAGAATGGAGGTGTGTGAAGTCAAACAATAAAGGTGTGTGAAGTCACAGAATGGAGGTGTGTGAAATCACAGAATGGAGGTGTGTGAAGTCAAAAAGGTGGTGTGTAGAATCACAAATGGAGGTGTGTGAACTCACAGAATGGAGGTGTGTGAAGTCAAAGAATGGAGGTGTGTGAAGGCATCGAATGGAGGTGTGTGAAGTCATGGAATGGAGGTGTGTGAAGTCACAGAATGGAGGTGTGTGAAGTCGGAATGGAGTTGTGTGAAGTCATAGAATGGAGGTGTGTGAAGTCAGAATGGAGGTGTGTGAAGTCATAGAATGGAGGTGTGTGAAGTCAGAATGGAGGTGTGTGAACTCATAGAATGGAGGTGTGTGAAGTCACAATGGAGGTATGTGAAATCATAGAATGGTGGTGTGTGAAGTCACAGATGGAGGTCTGGAAGTCATAGAATGGAGGTGTGGGAAGTCAGAATGGAGGTGTGTGAAGTCATAGAATGGAGGTGTGTGAAGTCATAATGTAGGTTGTGAAGTCACAGAATTGATGTGTGAAGTCACAGAATGGAGGTGTGTAAAGTCATAGAATGGAGGTGTGTGAAGTCATAGAATGGAGGTGTGTGAAGTCATAGAATGAATGTTTGTGAAGTCACAATGCACGTGTGTGAACTCATAGAATGGAGTTGTCTGAAGTCAGAATGGAGTTGTGTGAAGTCATAGAATGGAGGTGTGTGAAGTCAGAATGGAGGTGTGTGAAGTCATAGAATGGAGGTGTGTGAAGTCAGAATGGAGGTGTGTGAATTCATAGAATGGATCTGTGTGAAGTCACATTGGAGGTGTGTGAAGGCATAGAATGGAGGTGTGTGAAGTCACAGAATGGAGGTGATGGAAGTCATAGAATGGAGCTGTGTGAAGTCAGATTGGAGTTGTGTGAAGTCACAGAATGGATGTGTGTGAACTCAGAATGGAGGTGTGTAAAGTCACAGAATGAAGGTGTGTGAAGTCATAGAATGGAGGTGTGTGAGTCATAGAATGGATGTGTGTGAAGTCATAATGGTGGTGTGTGAAGTCACAGAATTGAGGTGTGTGAAGTCACAGAATGGAGGTTTGTGAAGTCATAGAATGGAGGTGTGTGAAGTCATAGAATGGAGGTGTGTGAATTAATAGAATGGATGCTTGTGAAGTAAGAATGAAGGTGTGTTAAGTCATAGAATGGAGATGTGTGAAGTCATAGAATGGAGCTGTTTGAAGTCAGAATGGAGGTGTGTGAAGTCACAGAATGGAGGTGTGTGTACTCAGAATGGTGGTGTGTGAAGTCACAGAGTGGAGGTGTGTTAAGTCACAGAACGGAGGTGTTTGAACTCAGAATGGAGGTGTATGAAATCACAGAATGGAGGTGTGTGAAGTCATAGAATGGAGGTGTGTGAAATTATAGAATGGAGGTGTGGGAAGGCATAGAGTGGAGCTGTGTGAAGTCAGATTGGAGGTGTGCGAAGTCATAGAATGGAGGTGTGTGAAGTCATTGAATGGAGCTGGGTGAAGTCAGAATGGAGGTGTGTGAAGTCACAGAATTGAGGTGTGTGAACTCAGAACGGAGGTGTGTGAAGTCACAGAATCTAGGTGCGTGAAGTCATAGAATGGAGGTGTGTGAAGTCATAGAATGGAGGTGTGTGAAGTCATAATGGAGGTGTGTGAAGTCACAGAATTGAGGTGTGTGAAGTCACAGAATGGAGGTGTGTGAAGTCATAGAATGGGGGTGTGTGAAGTCAGAACGGAGGTGTGTGAAGTCACACAATGGAGGTGAGGGAAGTCATAGAATGGAGTTGTGTGAAGTCACAGAATGGTGGTGTGTGAAGTAATAGAATGGAGGTGTGAGAAATCGTAGAATGGAGGTGTGTGAAGTCACAGAATGGAGGTGTGTGAAGTCACAGAATGTAGGTGTTTGAAGTCACAGAATGGAGGTGTGTGAACTCACAATGGAGGTGTGTGAAGTCAAAGAATGGAGGTGTGTGTAGTCATAGAATGGAATTGTGTGAAGTCATATAATGGAGGTGGGTGAAGTCATAGAATGGAGGTGTGTGAAGTCATAGAATGGATGTTTCTGAAGTAGAATGAAGGTGTGTGAAGTCATGGAATGGAGGTGTGTGAAGTCAAAATAGGGGTATGTGAACTCATAAAATGGAGATGTGTGAAGTCATGGAATGGAGGTGTGTGAAGTCCAAGAATATAGGTGTGTGAAGTCAAACAATGGTGGTGTGTGAAGTCACAGAATGGAGGTGTGTTAAGTCAAAGAATGGAAGTGTGTGAAGTCAAAATGGAGGTGTGTGAAGTCACAGAATGGAGGTGTGTGAAGTCACAGAATGAAGGTGTTTGAAGTCAAAATTGTGGTGTGTGAAGTCACAAATGGAGGTGTCTGAAGTGGGAATGCAGCTTTGTGAAATCATAGAATGGAGGTGTGTGAAGTCAGAATGGAGGTGTGTGAACTCATAGAATGGAGTGTGTGAAGTCACAATGAGGCTGTGTGAAGTCATAGAATGGGGGTGTGTGAAGTCAAATTGGAGGTGTGTGAAATCAGAGAATGGAGGTGTGTCAACTCAGAAATGAGGTGTGTGAAGTCATAGAATGGAGGTGAGTGAATTCATAGAATGGAAGTGTGTGAAATCATAGAATGGAGGTGTGTGAAGTCAAAGAATTGAGGTTTGTGAAGTCAGAATGGAGGTGTGTGAAGTCAGGATGGAGGTGGGTGAAGTCACAGAATGGAGGTGTGGGAACTCAGAATGGAGGTGTGTGGTCACAGAACGGAGGTTTGTGAAGTTATAGAATGTAGGTGCGTGAAGTCATAGAATGGATGTTTCTGAAGTGAGAATGAAGGTGTATGAAGTCAAAGAATGGAGGTGTGTGAAGTGAAAATGGAGGTGTGTGAACTCATAGAATGGAGGTGTGTGAACTCATAGAATGGAGGTGTGTGAAATCATGGAATGGAGGTGTGTGAAGTCAAAGAATGGAGGTGTGTGAAGTCAAACAATAAAGGTGTGTGAAGTCACAGAATGGAGGTGTGAACTCATAGAATGGAGTTGCATGAAGTCAAAGAATGGAGGTGTGTGAAGTCATCGAATGGAGGTGTGTGAAGTCATGGAATGGAGGTGTGTGAAGTCAGATGGAGTTGTGTGAAGTCATAGAGTGGAGGTGTGTGAAGTCAGAATGGAGGTGTGTGAAGTCACAGAATGGAGGTGTGTGAAGTCCCAGAATGGAGGAGTGTGAAGTTATCGAATGGAGGTGTGTGAAGTCATAGAATGGAGGTGTGTGATCATAGAATGGATGTTTGTGAAGTAAGAATGAAGGTGTGTTAAGTCATAGAAAGGAGGTGTGTGAAGGCACAGAATGGAGGTGTGTGAACTCATAGAATGGAGGTGTGTGAAGTCATAATGTAGGTGTGTGAAGTCACAGAATTGAGGTGTGTGAAGTCACAGAATGGAGGTGTGTAAAGTCATAGAATGGAGGTGTGTGAAGTCATAGAATGGAGGTGTGTGAATTCATAGAATGAATGTTTGTGAAGTAAGAATGAAGGTGTGTTAAGTCTTAAAATGGAGATGTGTGAAGGCACAGAATGGAGGTGTGTGAAGTCATAGAATGGAGGTGTGTGAACTCACAATGGAGATGTGTGAAGTCAAAAAATGGAGCTGTGTGAAGTCAAAGAATGGAAGTGTGTGAAGTCACAGAATCGAGGTGTGTGAAGTCATAGAATGGAGGTGTGTGAAGTCATAGAATGGAGGTGTGTGAAGTCACAGAATTGATGTTTGTGAAGTCAGAATGGAGGTGTGTGAAGTCAGAATGGAGGTTTGTGAAGTCATAGAATGGAGGTGTGTGAAGTCATAGAATGGAGGTGTGTGAAGTCATAGAATGGAGGTGTGTGAAGTCACAGAATGGAGGTGTGTGAACTCATAGAATGGAGGTGTGTGAACTCACAATGGAGGTGTGTGAAGTCAAAGAATGGAGGTGTGTGAAGTCACAGAATTGATGTTTGTGAAGTCAGAATGGAGGTGTGTGAAGTCAGAATGGAGGTGTGTGAAGTCATAGAATGGAGGTGTGTGAAGTCACAATGCACGTGTGTGAACTCATAGAATGGAGGTGTGTGAAGTCAGAATGGAGTTGTGTGAAGTCATAGAATGGAGGTGTGTGAAGTCAGAATGGAGGTGTGTGAAGTCATAGAATGGAGGTGTGTGAAGTCAGAATGGAGGTGTGTGAACTCATAGAATGGAGCTGTGTGAAGTCACAATGGAGGTGTGTGAAGTCATAGAATGGAGGTGTGTAAAGACAAAGAATGGAGGTGTGTGAAGTCATAGAATGGAGCTGTGTGAAGTCAGATTGGAGTTGTGTGAAGTCACAGAATGGAGGTGTGTGAACTCAGAATGGAGGTGTGTGAAGTCACAGAATGAAGGTGTGTGAAGTCATAGAATGGAGGTATGTGAAGTCATAGAATGGATGTGTGTGAAGTCATAATGGTGGTGTGTGAAGTCACAGAATTGAGGTGTTTGAAGTCACAGAATGGAGGTTTGTGAAGTCATAGAATGGAGGTGTGTGAAGTCATAAAATGGAGGTGTGTGAAGTCATAGAATGGATGTTTGTTAAATAAAAATGAAGGTGTGTTAAGTCATAGAATGGAGGTGTGTGAAGGCACAAAATGGAGATGTGTGAAGTCATAGAATGGAGCTGTTTGAAGTCAGAATGGAGGTGTGTGAAGTCACAGAATGGAGGTGTGTGAACTCAAAATGGTGGTGTGTGAAGTCACAGAATGGAGGTGTGTTAAGTCACAGAACGGAGGTGTTTGAACTCAGAATGGAGGTGTGTGAAATCACAGAATGGAGGTGTGTGAAGTCATAGAATGGAGGTGTGTGAAATCATAGAATGGAGATGTGGGAGGGCATAGAGTGGAGCTGTGTGAATTCAGATTGGAGGTGTGCGAAGTCACAGAATGGAGGTGTGTGAAGTCATTGAATGGAGCTGGGTGAAGTCAGAATGGAGGTGAGTGAAGTCACAGAATTGAGGTGTGTGAACTCAGAACAGAGGTGTGTGAAGTCACAGAATCTAGGTGTGTGAAGTCATAGAATGGAGTTGTGTGAAGTCATAGAATGGAGGTGTGTGAACTCATAATGGAGGTGTGTGAAGTCACAGAATTGAGGTGTGTGAAGTCACATGATGGAGGTGTGTGAAGTCATAGAATGGAGGTGTGTGAAGTCAGAACTGAGGAGTGTGAAGTCACAGAATGGAGGTGCGTTAAGTCACAGAATGGAGGTTTGTGAACTCAGAATGGAGGTGTGTGAAGTCACACAATGGAGGTGAGGGAAGTCATAGAATGGAGTTGTGTGAAGTCACAGAATGGTGGTGTGTGAATTAATAGAATGGAGGTGTGAGAAATCATAGAATGGAGGTGTGTGAAGTCACAGAATTGAGGTGTGTGAAGTCACAGAATGGAGGTGTTTGAAGTCACAGAATGGAGGTGTGTGAACTCACAATGGAGGTGTGTGAAGTCAAAGAATGGAGGTGTGTGAAGTCATAGAATGGAATTGTGTGAAGTCATAGAACGGAGGTGTGTGAAGTCATAGAATGGAGGTGTGTGAAGTCATAGAATGGATGTTTCTGAAGTAGAATGAAGGTGTGTGAAGTCATTGAATGGAGGTGTGTGAAGTCAAAATGGGGTATGTGAACTCATAAAATGGAGATGTGTGAAGTCATGGAATGGAGGTGTGTGAAGACCAAGAATATAGGTGTGTGAAGTCAAACAATGGTGGTGTGTGAAGTCACAGAATGTAGGTGTGTTAAGTCAAAGAATGGAAGTGTGTGAAGTCAAAATGGAGGTGTGTGAAGTCGCAGAATGGAGGTGTGTGAAGTCACAGAATGAAGGTTTTTGAAGTCAAAATTGTGGTGGGTGAAGTCACAAATGGAGGTGTCTGAAGTCGGAATGCAGCTGTGTGAAGTCATAGAATGGAGGTGTGTGAAGTCAGAATGGAGGTGTGTGAACTCCCAGAATGGAGGTGTGTCAACTCAGAAATGAGGTGTGTGAAGTCATAGAATGGAGGTGAGTGAATTCATAGAATGGAAGTGTGTGAAATCATAGAATGGAGGTGTGTGAAGTCAAAGAATTGAGGTTTGTGAAGTTTCGAATGGAGGTGTGTGAAGTCAGGATGGAGGTGGGTGAAGTCACAGAATGGAGGTGTGGGAACTCAGAATGGAGGTGTGTGGTCACAGAACGGAGGTTTGTGAAGTTATAGAATGTAGGTGCGTGAAGTCATAGAATGGATGTTTCTAAAGTGAGAATGAAGGTGTGTGAACTCATAGAATGGAGGTGTGTGAACTCATAGAATGGAGGTGTGTGAAGTCATGGAATGGAGGTGTGTGAAGTCAAAGAATGGAGTTGTGTGAAGTCAGAATGGAGGTGTGTGAAGTCATAGAATGGAGGTGTGTGAAGTCAGAATGGAGGTGTGTGAATTCATAGAATGGATCTGTGTGAAGTCACATTGGAGGTGTGTGAAGGCATAGAATGGAGGTGTGTGAAGTCACAGAATGGAGGTGTGTGAAGTCATAGAATGGAGCTGTGTGAAGTCAGATTGGAGTTGTGTGAAGTCACAGAATGGATGTGTGTGAACTCAGAATGGAGGTGTGTAAAGTCACAGAATGAAGGTGTGTGAAGTCATAGAATGGAGGTGTGTGAGTCATAGAATGGATGTGTGTGAAGTCATAATGGTGGTGTGTGAAGTCACAGAATTGAGGTGTGTGAAGTCACAGAATGGAGGTTTGTGAAGTCATAGAATGGAGGTGTGTGAAGTCATAGAATGGAGGTGTGTGAATTAATAGAATGGATGCTTGTGAAGTAAGAATGAAGGTGTGTTAAGTCATAGAATGGAGATGTGTGAAGTCATAGAATGGAGCTGTTTGAAGTCAGAATGGAGGTGTGTGAAGTCACAGAATGGAGGTGTGTGTACTCAGAATGGTGGTGTGTGAAGTCACAGAGTGGAGGTGTGTTAAGTCACAGAACGGAGGTGTTTGAACTCAGAATGGAGGTGTATGAAATCACAGAATGGAGGTGTGTGAAGTCATAGAATGGAGGTGTGTGAAATTATAGAATGGAGGTGTGGGAAGGCATAGAGTGGAGCTGTGTGAAGTCAGATTGGAGGTGTGCGAAGTCATAGAATGGAGGTGTGTGAAGTCATTGAATGGAGCTGGGTGAAGTCAGAATGGAGGTGTGTGAAGTCACAGAATTGAGGTGTGTGAACTCAGAACGGAGGTGTGTGAAGTCACAGAATCTAGGTGCGTGAAGTCATAGAATGGAGGTGTGTGAAGTCATAGAATGGAGGTGTGTGAAGTCATAATGGAGGTGTGTGAAGTCACAGAATTGAGGTGTGTGAAGTCACAGAATGGAGGTGTGTGAAGTCATAGAATGGGGGTGTGTGAAGTCAGAACGGAGGTGTGTGAAGTCACACAATGGAGGTGAGGGAAGTCATAGAATGGAGTTGTGTGAAGTCACAGAATGGTGGTGTGTGAAGTAATAGAATGGAGGTGTGAGAAATCGTAGAATGGAGGTGTGTGAAGTCACAGAATGGAGGTGTGTGAAGTCACAGAATGTAGGTGTTTGAAGTCACAGAATGGAGGTGTGTGAACTCACAATGGAGGTGTGTGAAGTCAAAGAATGGAGGTGTGTGTAGTCATAGAATGGAATTGTGTGAAGTCATATAATGGAGGTGGGTGAAGTCATAGAATGGAGGTGTGTGAAGTCATAGAATGGATGTTTCTGAAGTAGAATGAAGGTGTGTGAAGTCATGGAATGGAGGTGTGTGAAGTCAAAATAGGGGTATGTGAACTCATAAAATGGAGATGTGTGAAGTCATGGAATGGAGGTGTGTGAAGTCCAAGAATATAGGTGTGTGAAGTCAAACAATGGTGGTGTGTGAAGTCACAGAATGGAGGTGTGTTAAGTCAAAGAATGGAAGTGTGTGAAGTCAAAATGGAGGTGTGTGAAGTCACAGAATGGAGGTGTGTGAAGTCACAGAATGAAGGTGTTTGAAGTCAAAATTGTGGTGTGTGAAGTCACAAATGGAGGTGTCTGAAGTGGGAATGCAGCTTTGTGAAATCATAGAATGGAGGTGTGTGAAGTCAGAATGGAGGTGTGTGAACTCATAGAATGGAGTGTGTGAAGTCACAATGAGGCTGTGTGAAGTCATAGAATGGGGGTGTGTGAAGTCAAATTGGAGGTGTGTGAAATCAGAGAATGGAGGTGTGTCAACTCAGAAATGAGGTGTGTGAAGTCATAGAATGGAGGTGAGTGAATTCATAGAATGGAAGTGTGTGAAATCATAGAATGGAGGTGTGTGAAGTCAAAGAATTGAGGTTTGTGAAGTCAGAATGGAGGTGTGTGAAGTCAGGATGGAGGTGGGTGAAGTCACAGAATGGAGGTGTGGGAACTCAGAATGGAGGTGTGTGGTCACAGAACGGAGGTTTGTGAAGTTATAGAATGTAGGTGCGTGAAGTCATAGAATGGATGTTTCTGAAGTGAGAATGAAGGTGTATGAAGTCAAAGAATGGAGGTGTGTGAAGTGAAAATGGAGGTGTGTGAACTCATAGAATGGAGGTGTGTGAACTCATAGAATGGAGGTGTGTGAAATCATGGAATGGAGGTGTGTGAAGTCAAAGAATGGAGGTGTGCGAAGTCAAACAATAAAGGTGTGTGAAGTCACAGAATGGAGGTGTGAACTCATAGAATGGAGTTGCATGAAGTCAAAGAATGGAGGTGTGTGAAGTCATCGAATGGAGGTGTGTGAAGTCATGGAATGGAGGTGTGTGAAGTCAGATGGAGTTGTGTGAAGTCATAGAGTGGAGGTGTGTGAAGTCAGAATGGAGGTGTGTGAAGTCACAGAATGGAGGTGTGTGAAGTCCCAGAATGGAGGAGTGTGAAGTTATCGAATGGAGGTGTGTGAAGTCATAGAATGGAGGTGTGTGATCATAGAATGGATGTTTGTGAAGTAAGAATGAAGGTGTGTTAAGTCATAGAAAGGAGGTGTGTGAAGGCACAGAATGGAGGTGTGTGAACTCATAGAATGGAGGTGTGTGAAGTCATAATGTAGGTGTGTGAAGTCACAGAATTGAGGTGTGTGAAGTCACAGAATGGAGGTGTGTAAAGTCATAGAATGGAGGTGTGTGAAGTCATAGAATGGAGGTGTGTGAATTCATAGAATGAATGTTTGTGAAGTAAGAATGAAGGTGTGTTAAGTCTTAAAATGGAGATGTGTGAAGGCACAGAATGGAGGTGTGTGAAGTCATAGAATGGAGGTGTGTGAACTCACAATGGAGATGTGTGAAGTCAAAAAATGGAGCTGTGTGAAGTCAAAGAATGGAAGTGTGTGAAGTCACAGAATCGAGGTGTGTGAAGTCATAGAATGGAGGTGTGTGAAGTCATAGAATGGAGGTGTGTGAAGTCACAGAATTGATGTTTGTGAAGTCAGAATGGAGGTGTGTGAAGTCAGAATGGAGGTTTGTGAAGTCATAGAATGGAGGTGTGTGAAGTCATAGAATGGAGGTGTGTGAAGTCATAGAATGGAGGTGTGTGAAGTCACAGAATGGAGGTGTGTGAACTCATAGAATGGAGGTGTGTGAACTCACAATGGAGGTGTGTGAAGTCAAAGAATGGAGGTGTGTGAAGTCACAGAATTGATGTTTGTGAAGTCAGAATGGAGGTGTGTGAAGTCAGAATGGAGGTGTGTGAAGTCATAGAATGGAGGTGTGTGAAGTCACAATGCACGTGTGTGAACTCATAGAATGGAGGTGTGTGAAGTCAGAATGGAGTTGTGTGAAGTCATAGAATGGAGGTGTGTGAAGTCAGAATGGAGGTGTGTGAAGTCATAGAATGGAGGTGTGTGAAGTCAGAATGGAGGTGTGTGAACTCATAGAATGGAGCTGTGTGAAGTCACAATGGAGGTGTGTGAAGTCATAGAATGGAGGTGTGTAAAGACAAAGAATGGAGGTGTGTGAAGTCATAGAATGGAGCTGTGTGAAGTCAGATTGGAGTTGTGTGAAGTCACAGAATGGAGGTGTGTGAACTCAGAATGGAGGTGTGTGAAGTCACAGAATGAAGGTGTGTGAAGTCATAGAATGGAGGTATGTGAAGTCATAGAATGGATGTGTGTGAAGTCATAATGGTGGTGTGTGAAGTCACAGAATTGAGGTGTTTGAAGTCACAGAATGGAGGTTTGTGAAGTCATAGAATGGAGGTGTGTGAAGTCATAAAATGGAGGTGTGTGAAGTCATAGAATGGATGTTTGTTAAATAAAAATGAAGGTGTGTTAAGTCATAGAATGGAGGTGTGTGAAGGCACAAAATGGAGATGTGTGAAGTCATAGAATGGAGCTGTTTGAAGTCAGAATGGAGGTGTGTGAAGTCACAGAATGGAGGTGTGTGAACTCAAAATGGTGGTGTGTGAAGTCACAGAATGGAGGTGTGTTAAGTCACAGAACGGAGGTGTTTGAACTCAGAATGGAGGTGTGTGAAATCACAGAATGGAGGTGTGTGAAGTCATAGAATGGAGGTGTGTGAAATCATAGAATGGAGATGTGGGAGGGCATAGAGTGGAGCTGTGTGAATTCAGATTGGAGGTGTGCGAAGTCACAGAATGGAGGTGTGTGAAGTCATTGAATGGAGCTGGGTGAAGTCAGAATGGAGGTGAGTGAAGTCACAGAATTGAGGTGTGTGAACTCAGAACAGAGGTGTGTGAAGTCACAGAATCTAGGTGTGTGAAGTCATAGAATGGAGTTGTGTGAAGTCATAGAATGGAGGTGTGTGAACTCATAATGGAGGTGTGTGAAGTCACAGAATTGAGGTGTGTGAAGTCACATGATGGAGGTGTGTGAAGTCATAGAATGGAGGTGTGTGAAGTCAGAACTGAGGAGTGTGAAGTCACAGAATGGAGGTGCGTTAAGTCACAGAATGGAGGTTTGTGAACTCAGAATGGAGGTGTGTGAAGTCACACAATGGAGGTGAGGGAAGTCATAGAATGGAGTTGTGTGAAGTCACAGAATGGTGGTGTGTGAATTAATAGAATGGAGGTGTGAGAAATCATAGAATGGAGGTGTGTGAAGTCACAGAATTGAGGTGTGTGAAGTCACAGAATGGAGGTGTTTGAAGTCACAGAATGGAGGTGTGTGAACTCACAATGGAGGTGTGTGAAGTCAAAGAATGGAGGTGTGTGAAGTCATAGAATGGAATTGTGTGAAGTCATAGAACGGAGGTGTGTGAAGTCATAGAATGGAGGTGTGTGAAGTCATAGAATGGATGTTTCTGAAGTAGAATGAAGGTGTGTGAAGTCATTGAATGGAGGTGTGTGAAGTCAAAATGGGGTATGTGAACTCATAAAATGGAGATGTGTGAAGTCATGGAATGGAGGTGTGTGAAGACCAAGAATATAGGTGTGTGAAGTCAAACAATGGTGGTGTGTGAAGTCACAGAATGTAGGTGTGTTAAGTCAAAGAATGGAAGTGTGTGAAGTCAAAATGGAGGTGTGTGAAGTCGCAGAATGGAGGTGTGTGAAGTCACAGAATGAAGGTTTTTGAAGTCAAAATTGTGGTGGGTGAAGTCACAAATGGAGGTGTCTGAAGTCGGAATGCAGCTGTGTGAAGTCATAGAATGGAGGTGTGTGAAGTCAGAATGGAGGTGTGTGAACTCCCAGAATGGAGGTGTGTCAACTCAGAAATGAGGTGTGTGAAGTCATAGAATGGAGGTGAGTGAATTCATAGAATGGAAGTGTGTGAAATCATAGAATGGAGGTGTGTGAAGTCAAAGAATTGAGGTTTGTGAAGTTTCGAATGGAGGTGTGTGAAGTCAGGATGGAGGTGGGTGAAGTCACAGAATGGAGGTGTGGGAACTCAGAATGGAGGTGTGTGGTCACAGAACGGAGGTTTGTGAAGTTATAGAATGTAGGTGCGTGAAGTCATAGAATGGATGTTTCTAAAGTGAGAATGAAGGTGTGTGAACTCATAGAATGGAGGTGTGTGAACTCATAGAATGGAGGTGTGTGAAGTCATGGAATGGAGGTGTGTGAAGTCAAAGAATGGAGGTGTGTGAAGTCAAACAATAAAGGTGTGTGAAGTCACAGAATGGAGGTGTGTGAACTCATAGAATGGAGGTGCATGAAGTCAAAGAATGGAGGTGTGTGAAGTCACAGAATGAAGGTGAGTTAAGTCACACAATGGAGGTTTGTGAACTCAGAATGTAGGTGTGTGAAGTCAAAGAATGGAGGTGTGTGAAGTCAAACAATAAAGGTGTGTGAAGTCACAGAATGGAGGTGTGTGAACTCATAGAATGGAGGTGCATGAAGTGAAAGAATGGAGGTGTGTGAAGTCACAGAATGAAGGTGCGTTAAGTCACAGAATGGAGGTTTGTGAACTCAGAATGGAGGTGTGTGAAGTCACACAATGGAGGTGAGGGAAGTCATAGAATGGAGTTGTGTGAAGTCACAGAATGGTGGTGTGTGAATTAATAGAATGGAGGTGTGAGAAATCATAGAATGGAGGTGTGTGAAGTCACAGAATTGAGGTGTGTGAAGTCACAGAATGGAGGTGTTTGAAGTCACAGAATGGAGGTGTGTGAACTCACAATGGAGGTGTGTGAAGTCAAAGAATGGAGGTGTGTGAAGTCATAGAATGGAATTGTGTGAAGTCATAGAACGGAGGTGTGTGAAGTCATAGAATGGAGGTGTGTGAAGTCATAGAATGGATGTTTCTGAAGTAGAATGAAGGTGTGTGAAGTCATTGAATGGAGGTGTGTGAAGTCAAAATGGGGTATGTGAACTCATAAAATGGAGATGTGTGAAGTCATGGAATGGAGGTGTGTGAAGACCAAGAATATAGGTGTGTGAAGTCAAACAATGGTGGTGTGTGAAGTCACAGAATGTAGGTGTGTTAAGTCAAAGAATGGAAGTGTGTGAAGTCAAAATGGAGGTGTGTGAAGTCGCAGAATGGAGGTGTGTGAAGTCACAGAATGAAGGTTTTTGAAGTCAAAATTGTGGTGGGTGAAGTCACAAATGGAGGTGTCTGAAGTCGGAATGCAGCTGTGTGAAGTCATAGAATGGAGGTGTGTGAAGTCAGAATGGAGGTGTGTGAACTCCCAGAATGGAGGTGTGTCAACTCAGAAATGAGGTGTGTGAAGTCATAGAATGGAGGTGAGTGAATTCATAGAATGGAAGTGTGTGAAATCATAGAATGGAGGTGTGTGAAGTCAAAGAATTGAGGTTTGTGAAGTTTCGAATGGAGGTGTGTGAAGTCAGGATGGAGGTGGGTGAAGTCACAGAATGGAGGTGTGGGAACTCAGAATGGAGGTGTGTGGTCACAGAACGGAGGTTTGTGAAGTTATAGAATGTAGGTGCGTGAAGTCATAGAATGGATGTTTCTAAAGTGAGAATGAAGGTGTGTGAACTCATAGAATGGAGGTGTGTGAACTCATAGAATGGAGGTGTGTGAAGTCATGGAATGGAGGTGTGTGAAGTCAAAGAATGGAGGTGTGTGAAGTCAAACAATAAAGGTGTGTGAAGTCACAGAATGGAGGTGTGTGAACTCATAGAATGGAGGTGCATGAAGTCAAAGAATGGAGGTGTGTGAAGTCACAGAATGAAGGTGAGTTAAGTCACACAATGGAGGTTTGTGAACTCAGAATGTAGGTGTGTGAAGTCAAAGAATGGAGGTGTGTGAAGTCAAACAATAAAGGTGTGTGAAGTCACAGAATGGAGGTGTGTGAACTCATAGAATGGAGGTGCATGAAGTGAAAGAATGGAGGTGTGTGAAGTCACAGAATGAAGGTGCGTTAAGTCACAGAATGGAGGTTTGTGAACTCAGAATGTAGGTGTGTGAAGTCATAGAATGGAGATGTGTGAAGTCAGAATGGAGGTGTGTGAAGTCATAGAATGGAGGTGCGTGAAGTCAGAATGGCGGTGTGTGAACTCATAGAATGGAGGTGTGTGAAGTCACAATGGAGGTATGTGAAGTCATAGAATGGTGGTGTGTGAAGTCACAGAATGGAAGTGTGGAAGTCATAGAAAGGAGGTGTGTGAAGTCAGAATGGAGGTGTGTGAAGTCATAGAATGGAGGTGTGTGAAGTCAGAATGTAGGTGTGTGAAGTCACAGAATTGAGGTGTGTGAAGTCACAGAATGGAGGCGTGTGAAGTCATAGAATGGAAGTGTGTGAAGTCATAGAATGGAGGTGTGTGAAGTCATAGAATGGATGTTTCTGAAGTAGAATGAAGGTGTGTGAAGTCATAGAATGTAGATGTGTGAAGTCAAAATGGAGGTGTGCGAACTCATAAAATGGAGATTCGTTAAGTCATGGAATGGAGGTTTGTGAAGTCCAAAAAGGGAGGTGTGTGAAGTCAAACAATGGTGGTGCGTGAAGTCACAGAATCGAGGTGTGTGAAGTCACAGAATGGAGGTGTGTGAAGTCATAGAATGGAGGTGTGTGAAGTCACAAAATTGAGATGTGTGTAGTCACAGAATAGAAGTGTGTGAAGACACAGAATGGAGGTGTGTGAAGTCACAGAATGGAGGTGTGTGAACTCAAAATGGAAGTGTGTGAAGTCCCAGAATGGAGGTGTGTGAAGTCAAGCAATAAAGGTGTGTAAAGACACAGAATGGAGGTCTATGAAGTCACAGAATGCAGGTGTGTTAAGTGACAGAATGGAGGTGTGTGAACTCAGAGAATGGAGGTGTGTGAACTCAGAATGGAGGTGTGTGAAGTCAGAATGGAGGTGTGTGAAGTCATAGAATGGAGGTGTGTGAAGTCACAATGCAGGTGTGTGAAGTCATAGAATGGAGGTGTGTGAAGTCACAGAATGGAGGTGTGTGAAGTCATAGAATGGAGGTGTGTGAAGTCATAGAATGGAGGTGTGTGAAGTCATAGAATGGAGGTGTGTGAAGTCATAGAATGGAGGTTTGTGAAGTCATAGAATGGAGGTGGGTGAATTCATACAATGGATGTTCCTGAAGTAAGAATGTAGGTGTGTGAAGTCATAGAATGGAGGTGTGTGAAGTCAAAATGGTGGTGTGTGAACTCATAGAATGGATGTGTGTGAACTGACAGAGTAGAGGTGTGTGAAGTCATGGAATGGAGCTGTGTGAAGTCAAAGAATGGAGGTGTGTGAAGTCAAACAATGGAGGTGTGCGAAGTCACAGAATGGAGGTGTGTGAAGTCATAGAATGGAAGAGTGTGAAGTCAACATGGAGGTGTGTGAAGTCACAGAATAGAGGTGTGTGAAGTCACAGAATGGAGGTGTGTGATGTCAAAATGGTGGTATGTAACGTCACAAATGGAGGTGTGTGAAGTCACAGAATGTATGTGTGTGAACTCAAAATGGAGGTGTGTGAAGTCAAAGAATGGAGGTGTGTGAAGTCATAGAATGGAAGTGTGTGAAGTCATAGAATGGAAGTTTGTGAAGCCAGAATTGAGGTGTGTGAAGTCACAGAAATGAGGTGTGTGAACTCAGAATGGAGGTGTGTGAAGTCACAGAATGTTGGTGTGAGAAGTCACAGAATGAAGGTGAGTGAAGTCAAAATGGAGGTGTGTGAACTCATAGAATGGAGGTTTGTGAACTCATAGAATGGAGGTGTGTGAAGTCATGAAATGGATGTGTGTGAAGTCAAAGAATGGAGGTGTGTGAAGTCACAGAATGGAGGTGTGTGAAATCACAGAATGGAGGTGTGTGAAGTCAAAAATGTGGTGTGTAGAGTCACAAGTGGAGGTGTGTGAACTCATAGAATGTAGGTGTGTGAAGTCAAAGAATGGAGGTGTGTGAAGTCATGGAATGGAGGTGTGTGAAGTCATAGAAGGGAGGTGTGTGAAGTCATAGAATGGAGGTGTGTGAAGTCAAAAGGGAGGTGTGTGAACTCATAGAATGGAGGTCTGAGAACTCATAGAATGGAGGTGTGTGAAGTCATGGAATAAAGGTGTGTGAAGTCAAAGAATGCATTGTGTGAAGTCAAACAATAAAGGTGTGTGAAGTCACAGAATGGAGGTGTGTGAAATCACAGAATGGAGGTGTGTGAAATCATGGAATGGAGGTGTGTGAAGTCACAGAATGGAGGTGTGTGCAGTCAGAATGTAGTTGTGTGAAGTCATAGAATGGAGGTGTGTGAAGTCACAAGGGAGGTGTGTGAAATCATAGAATGGAGGTGGGTGAAGTCATCGAATGGAGGTGTGTGAAGTCATGGAATGGAGGTGGGTGAAGTCATGGAATGGAGGTGTGTGAAGTCACAGAATGGAGGTGTGTGAACTCAGAATGGAGGTGTGTGAAATCACAGAATGGAGGTGTGAAGTCATAGAATGGAGGTGTGTGAAGTCATAGAATAGAGTGTGTGAAGTCATAATGGAGGTGTGTGAAGTCACAGAATTGAGGTGTGTGAAGTCACAGAATGGAGGTGTGTGAACTCATAGAATGGAGGTGTGTGAAGTCATGGAAAGTAGGTGTGTGAAGTCAAAGAATGGAGGTGTGTGAAGTCAAACAATAAAGGTGTGTGAAGTCACAGAATGGAGGTGTTTGAAATCACAGAATGGAGGTGTGTGAAGTCAAAAAGGTGGTGTTTAGAATCACAAATGGAGGTGTGTGAACTCACAGAATGGAGGTGTGTGAAGTCAAAGAATGGAGGTGTGTGAAGGCATCGAATGGAGGTGTGTGAAGTCATGGAATGGAGGTGTGTGAAGTCACAGAATGGAGGTGTGTGAAGTCAGAATGGAGTTGTGTGAAGTCATAGAATGGAGGTGTGATCGTAGAATGGATGTTTGTGAAGTAAGAATGAAGGTGTGTTAAGTCGTAGAATGGAGGTCTGTGAAAGCACAGAATGGAGGTGTGTGAAGTCATAGAATGTAGGAGTGTGAAGTCAAAATGGAGGTGTGCGAACTCATAAAATGGAGATGCGTGAAGTCATGGAATGGAGGTGTGTGAAGTCCAAAAAGGGAGGTGTGTGAAGTCAAACAATGGTGGTGTGTGAAGTCACAGAATGGAGGTGTGTGAAGTCAAAATTGAGGTGTGTGAAGTCACAGAATGTAGGTGTGTGAAGTCACAGAATGGAGGTGTGTGAACTCACAATGGAGGTGTGTGAAGTCCCAGAATGGAGGTGTGTGAAGTCAAACAATAAAGGTGTGTGAAGTCACAGAATGGAGGTCTGTGAAGTCATAGAATGGAGGTGTGTTAAGTCACAGAATGGAGGTGTGTGAACTCAGAGAATGGAGGTGTGTGAACTCAGAATGGAGGTGTGTGAAATCACAGAACGGAGATTTGTGAAGTCAAAGAATGGAAGTGCGTGAAGTCATATAATAGATATTTCTGAAGTAAGAATGAAGGTGTGTGAAGTCATAGAAATGAGGTTTGTGAAGTCAAAATGGAGGTGTGTGAACTCATAGAATGGAGGTGTGTGAACTCATAGAATGGAGGTGTGTGAAGTCATGGAAAGGAGGTGTGTGAAGTCAAAGAATGGAGGTGTGTGAAGTCAAACAATAAAGGTGTGTGAAGTCACAGAATGGAGGTGTGTGAAATCACAGAATGGAGGTGTGTGAAGTCAAAAAGGTGGTGTGTAGAATCACAAATGGAGGTGTGTGAACTCACAGAATGGAGGTGTGTGAAGTCAAAGAATGGAGGTGTGTGAAGGCATCGAATGGAGGTGTGTGAAGTCATGGAATGGAGGTGTGTGAAGTCACAGAATGGAGGTGTGTGAAGTCAGAATGGAGTTGTGTGAAGTCATAGAATGGAGGTGTGTGAAGTCAGAATGGAGGTGTGTGAAGTCATAGAATGGAGGTGTGTGAAGTCAGAATGGAGGTGTGTGAACTCATAGAATGGAGGTGTGTGAAGTCACAATGGAGGTATGTGAAATCATAGAATGGTGGTGTGTGAAGTCACAGATGGAGGTCTGGAAGTCATAGAATGGAGGTGTGGGAAGTCAGAATGGAGGTGTGTGAAGTCATAGAATGGAGGTGTGTGAAGTCATAATGTAGGTTGTGAAGTCACAGAATTGATGTGTGAAGTCACAGAATGGAGGTGTGTAAAGTCATAGAATGGAGGTGTGTGAAGTCATAGAATGGAGGTGTGTGAAGTCATAGAATGAATGTTTGTGAAGTAAGAATGAAGGTGTGTTAAGTCATAAAATGGAGATGTGTGAAGGCACAGAATGGAGGTGTGTGAAGTCATAGAATGGAGCTGTGTGAAGTCAGAATGGAGGTGTGTGAAGTCATAGAACAGAGGTGTGTGAACTCACAATGGAGATGTGTGAAGTCAAAAAATGGAGGTGTGTGAAGACAAAGAATGGAAGTGTGTGAAGTCATAGAATGGAGGTGTGTGAAGTCATAGAATGGAGGTGTGTGAAGTCATAGAATGGAGGTGTGGGAAGTCAGAATGGAGGTGTGTGAAGTCATAGAATGGAGGTGTGTGAAGTCATAATGTAGGTTGTGAAGTCACAGAATTGATGTGTGAAGTCACAGAATGGAGGTGTGTAAAGTCATAGAATGGAGGTGTGTGAAGTCATAGAATGGAGGTGTGTGAAGTCATAGAATGAATGTTTGTGAAGTAAGAATGAAGGTGTGTTAAGTCATAAAATGGAGATGTGTGAAGGCACAGAATGGAGGTGTGTGAAGTCATAGAATGGAGCTGTGTGAAGTCAGAATGGAGGTGTGTGAAGTCATAGAACAGAGGTGTGTGAACTCACAATGGAGATGTGTGAAGTCAAAAAATGGAGGTGTGTGAAGACAAAGAATGGAAGTGTGTGAAGTCATAGAATGGAGGTGTGTGAAGTCATAGAATGGAGGTGTGTGAAGTCATAGAATGGAGGTGTGTGAAGTCACAGAATTGATGTTTGTGAAGTCAGAATGGAGGTGTGTGAAGTCAGAATGGAGGTTTGTGAAGTCATAGAATGGAGGTGTGTGAAGTCATAGAATGGAGATGTGTGAAGTCATAGAATGGAGGTGTGTGAAGACACAGAATTGATGTTTGTGAATTCAGAATGGACGTGTGTGAACTCACAATGGAGATGTGTGAAGTCAAAAAATGGAGGTGTGTGAAGTCAAAGAATGGAAGTGTGTGAAGTCATAGAATGGAGGTGTGTGAAGTCATAGAATGGAGGTGTGTGAAGTCAAAGAATGGAGGTGTGGGAAGTCATAGAATTGATGTTTGTGAAGTCAGAATGGAGGTGTGTGAAGTCAGAATGGAGGTGTGTGAAGTCATAGAATGGAGGTGTGTGAAGTCACAATGCACGTGTGTGAACTCATAGAATGGAGTTGTCTGAAGTCAGAATGGAGTTGTGTGAAGTCATAGAATGGAGGTGTGTGAAGTCAGAATGGAGGTGTGTGAAGTCATAGAATGGAGGTGTGTGAAGTCAGAATGGAGGTGTGTGAATTCATAGAATGGATCTGTGTGAAGTCACATTGGAGGTGTGTGAAGGCATAGAATGGAGGTGTGTGAAGTCACAGAATGGAGGTGTGTGAAGTCATAGAATGGAGCTGTGTGAAGTCAGATTGGAGTTGTGTGAAGTCACAGAATGGATGTGTGTGAACTCAGAATGGAGGTGTGTAAAGTCACAGAATGAAGGTGTGTGAAGTCATAGAATGGAGGTGTGTGAGTCATAGAATGGATGTGTGTGAAGTCATAATGGTGGTGTGTGAAGTCACAGAATTGAGGTGTGTGAAGTCACAGAATGGAGGTTTGTGAAGTCATAGAATGGAGGTGTGTGAAGTCATAGAATGGAGGTGTGTGAATTAATAGAATGGATGCTTGGGAAGTAAGAATGAAGGTGTGTTAAGTCATAGAATGGAGATGTGTGAAGTCATAGAATGGAGCTGTTTGAAGTCAGAATGGAGGTGTGTGAAGTCACAGAATGGAGGTGTGTGTACTCAGAATGGTGGTGTGTGAAGTCACAGAGTGGAGGTGTGTTAAGTCAAAGAACGGAGGTGTTTGAACTCAGAATGGAGGTGTATGAAATCACAGAATGGAGGTGTGTGAAGTCATAGAATGGAGGTGTGTGAAATTATAGAATGGAGGTGTGGGAAGGCATAGAGTGGAGCTGTGTGAAGTCAGATTGGAGGTGTGCGAAGTCACAGAATGGAGGTGTGTGAAGTCATTGAATGGAGCTGGGTGAAGTCAGAATGGAGGTGTGTGAAGTCACAGAATTGAGGTGTGTGAACTCAGAACGGAGGTGTGTGAAGTCACAGAATCTAGGTGCGTGAAGTCATAGAATGGAGGTGTGTGAAGTCATAGAATGGAGGTGTGTGAAGTCATAATGGAAGTGTGTGAAGTCACAGAATTGAGGTGTGTGAAGTCACAGAATGGAGGTGTGTGAAGTCATAGAATGGGGGTGTGTGAAGTCAGAACGGAGGTGTGTGAAGTCACACAATGGAGGTGAGGGAAGTCATAGAATGGAGTTGTGTGAAGTCACAGAATGGTGGTGTGTGAAGTAATAGAATGGAGGTGTGAGAAATCGTAGAATGGAGGTGTGTGAAGTCACAGAATGGAGGTGTGTGAAGTCACAGAATGTAGGTGTTTGAAGTCACAGAATGGAGGTGTGTGAACTCACAATGGAGGTGTGTGAAGTCAAAGAATGGAGGTGTGTGTAGTCATAGAATGGAATTGTGTGAAGTCATATAATGGAGGTGGGTGAAGTCATAGAATGGAGGTGTGTGAAGTCATAGAATGGATGTTTCTGAAGTAGAATGAAGGTGTGTGAAGTCATGGAATGGAGGTATGTGAAGTCAAAATAGGGGTATGTGAACTCATAAAATGGAGATGTGTGAAGTCATGGAATGGAGGTGTGTGAAGTCCAAGAATATAGGTGTGTGAAGTCAAACAATGGTGGTGTGTGAAGTCACAGAATGGAGGTGTGTTAAGTCAAAGAATGGAAGTGTGTGAAGTCAAAATGGAGGTGTGTGAAGTCACAGAATGGAGGTGTGTGAAGTCACAGAATGAAGGTGTTTGAAGTCAAAATTGTGGTGTGTGAAGTCACAAATGGATGTGTCTGAAGTGGGAATGCAGCTTTGTGAAATCATAGAATGGAGGTGTGTGAAGTCAGAATGGAGGTGTGTGAACTCATAGAATGGAGTGTGTGAAGTCACAATGAGGCTGTGTGAAGTCATAGAATGGGGGTGTGTGAAGTCAAATTGGAGGTGTGTGAAATCAGAGAATGGAGGTGTGTCAACTCAGAAATGAGGTGTGTGAAGTCATAGAATGGAGGTGAGTGAATTCATAGAATGGAAGTGTGTGAAATCATAGAATGGAGGTGTGTGAAGTCAAAGAATTGAGGTTTGTGAAGTTAGAATGGAGGTGTGTGAAGTCAGGATGGAGGTGGGTGAAGTCACAGAATGGAGGTGTGGGAACTCAGAATGGAGGTGTGTGGTCACAGAACGGAGGTTTGTGAAGTTATAGAATGTAGGTGCGTGAAGTCATAGAATGGATGTTTCTGAAGTGAGAAAGAAGGTGTATGAAGTCAAAGAATGGAGGTGTGTGAAGTGAAAATGGAGGTGTGTGAACTCATAGAATGGAGGTGTGTGAACTCATAGAATGGAGGTGTGTGAAATCATGGAATGGAGGTGTGTGAAGTCAAAGAATGGAGGTGTGCGAAGTCAAACAATAAAGGTGTGTGAAGTCACAGAATGGAGGTGTGAACTCATAGAATGGAGGTGCATGAAGTCAAAGAATGGAGGTGTGTGAAGTCATCGAATGGAGGTGTGTGAAGTCATGGAATGGAGGTGTGTGAAGTCAGATGGAGTTGTGTGAAGTCATAGAGTGGAGGTGTGTGAAGTCAGAATGGAGGTGTGTGAAGTCACAGAATGGAGGTGTGTGAAGTCCCAGAATGGAGGAGTGTGAAGTTATCGAATGGAGGTGTGTGAAGTCATAGAATGGAGGTGTGTGATCATAGAATGGATGTTTGTGAAGTAAGAATGAAGGTGTGTTAAGTCATAGAAAGGAGGTGTGTGAAGGCACAGAATGGAGGTGTGTGAAGTCATAGAATGGAGCTATGTGAAGTCATAATGGAGGTGTGGGAAGTCATAGAATGGAGGTGTGTGAAATCACAATGGAGGGGTGGGAAGTCAAAGAATGGAGGTGTGTGAAGTCATAGAAAGGAATTGTGTGAAGTCATAGAATGGAGGTGTGTGAAGTCATAGAATGGATGTTTCTGAAGTAGAATGAAGGTGTGTGAAGTCATAGAATGTAGATGTGTGAAGTCAAAATGGAGGTGTGCGAACTCATAAAATGGAGATTCGTTAAGTCATGGAATGGAGGTTTGTGAAGTCCAAAAAGGGAGGTGTGTGAAGTCAAACAATGGTGGTGCGTGAAGTCACAGAATCGAGGTGTGTGAAGTCACAGAATGGAGGTGTGTGAAGTCATAGAATGGAGGTGTGTGAAGTCACAAAATGGAGATGTGTGTAGTCACAGAATAGAGGTGTGTGAAGACACAGAATGGAGGTGTGTGAAGTCACAGAATGGAGGTGTGTGAACTCACAATGGAAGTGTGTGAAGTCCCAGAATGGAGGTGTGTGAAGTCAAGCAATAAAGGTGTGTAAAGACACAGAATGGAGGTCTATGAAGTCATAGAATGCAGGTGTGTTAAGTGACAGAATGGAGGTGTGTGAACTCAGAGAATGGAGGTGTGTGAACTCAGAATGGAGGTGTGTGAAATCACAGAACGGAGATTTGTGAAGTCATAGAATGGAAGTGCGTGAAGTCATATAATGGATGTTTCTGAAGTAAGAATGAAGGTGTGTGAAGTCATAGAATGGAGGTTTGTGAAGTCAAAATGGAGGTGTGTGAACTCATAGAATGGAGGTGTGTGAACTCATAGAATGGAGGTGTGTGAAGTCATGGAAAGGAGGTGTGTGAAGTCAAAGAATGGAGGTGTGTGAAGTCAAACAATAAAGGTTTTTGAAGTCACAGAATGGAGGTGTGTGAAATCACAGAATGGAGGTGTGTGAAGTCAAAGAATGGAGGTGTGTGAAGGCATCGAATGGATGTGTGTGAAGTCACAGAATGGAGGTGTGTGAAGTCAGAATGGAGTTGTGTGAAGTCATAGAATGGAGGCGTGTGAAGTCAGAATGGAGGTGTGTGAAGTCATAGAATGGATGTGTGTGAAGTCAGAATGGAGGTGTGTGAATTCATAGAATGGAGGTGTGTGAAGTCACAATGGAGGTATGTGAAGTCATAGAATGGTGGTGTGTGAAGTCACAGAATGGAGGTGTGGAAGTCGTAGAATGGAGGTGTATGAAGTCAGAATGGAGGTGTGTGAACTCATAGAATGGAGGTGTGTGAAGTCATAATGTAGGTGTGTGAAGTCACAGAATTGAGGTGTGTGAAGTCACAGAATGGAGGTGTGTAAAGTCATAGAATGGAGGTGTGTGAAGTCATAGAATGGAGGTGTGTGAATTCATAGAATGAATGTTTGTGAAGTAAGAATGAAGGTGTGTTAAGTCTTAAAATGGAGATGTGTGAAGGCACAGAATGGAGGTGTGTGAAGTCATAGAATGGAGCTGTGTGAAGTCAGAATGGAGGTGTGTGAAGTCATAGAATGGAGGTGTGTGAACTCACAATGGAGACGTGTGAAGTCAAAAAATGGAGCTGTGTGAAGTCAAAGAATGGAAGTGTGTGAAGTCACAGAATCGAGGTGTGTGAAGTCATAGAATGGAGGTGTGTGAAGTCATAGAATGGAGGTGTGTGAAGTCACAGAATTGATGCTTGTGAAGTCAGAATGGAGGTGTGTGAAGTCAGAATGGAGGTTTGTGAAGTCATAGAATGGAGGTGTGTGAAGTCATAGAATGGAGGTGTGTGAAGTCATAGAATGGAGGTGTGTGAAGTCACAGAATTGATGTTTGTGAATTCAGAATGGAGGTGTGTGAACTCACAATGGAGGTGTGTGAAGTCAAAGAATGGAGGTGTGTGAAGTCACAGAATTGATGTTTGTGAAGTCAGAATGGAGGTGTGTGAAGTCAGAATGGAGGTGTGTGAAGTCAGAATGGAGTTGTGTGAAGTCATAGAATGGAGGTGTGTGAAGTCAGAATGGAGGTGTGTGAAGTCATAGAATGGAGGTGTGTGAAGTCAGAATGGAGGTGTGTGAACTCATAGAATGGAGCTGTGTGAAGTCACAATGGAGGTGTGTGAAGTCATAGAATGGAGGTGTGTAAAGACAAAGAATGGAGGTGTGTGAAGTCATAGAATGGAGCTGTGTGAAGTCAGATTGGAGTTGTGTGAAGTCATAGAATGGATGTGTGTGAAGTCATAATGGTGGTGTGTGAAGTCACAGAATTGAGGTGTTTGAAGTCACAGAATGGAGGTTTGTGAAGTCATAGAATGGAGGTGTGTGAAGTCATAAAATGGAGGTGTGTGAAGTCATAGAATGGATGTTTGTTAAATAAAAATGAAGGTGTGTTAAGTCATAGAATGGAGGTGTGTGAAGGCACAAAATGGAGATGTGTGAAGTCATAGAATGGAGCTGTTTGAAGTCAGAATGGAGGTGTGTGAAGTCACAGAATGGAGGTGTGTGAACTCAAAATGGTGGTGTGTGAAGTCACAGAATGGAGGTGTGTTAAGTCACAGAACGGAGGTGTTTGAACTCAGAATGGAGGTGTGTGAAATCACAGAATGGAGGTGTGTGAAGTCATAGAATGGAGGTGTGTGAAATCATAGAATGGAGATGTGGGAGGGCATATAGTGGAGCTGATTAAAGTCAGATTGGAGGTGTGCGAAGTCACAGAATGGAGGTGTGTGAAGTCATTGAATGGAGCTGGGTGAAGTCAGAATGGAGGTGAGTGAAGTCACAGAATTGAGGTGTGTGAACTCAGAACAGAGGTGTGTGAAGTCACAGAATCTAGGTGTGTGAAGTCATAGAATGGAGTTGTGTGAAGTCATAGAATGGAGGTGTGTGAACTCATAATGGAGGTGTGTGAAGTCACCGAATTGAGGTGTGTGAAGTCACATGATGGAGGTGTGTGAAGTCATAGAATGGAGGTGTGTGAAGTCAGAACGGAGGAGTGTGAAGTCACAGAATGGAGGTGCGTTAAGTCACAGAATGGAGGTTTGTGAACTCAGAATGGAGGTGTGTGAAGTCACACAATGGAGGTGAGGGAAGTCATAGAATGGAGTTGTGTGAAGTCACAGAATGGTGGTGTGTGAATTAATAGAATGGAGGTGTGAGAAATCATAGAATGGAGGTGTGTGAAGTCACAGAATTGAGGTGTGTGAAGTCACAGAATGGAGGTGTTTGAAGTCACAGAATGGAGGTGTGTGAACTCACAATGGAAGTGTGTGAAGTCAAAGAATGGAGGTGTGTGAAGTCATAGAATGGAATTGTGTGAAGTCATAGAACGGAGGTGTGTGAAGTCATAGAATGGAGGTGTGTGAAGTCATAGAATGGATGTTTCTGAAGTAGAATGAAGGTGTGTGAAGTCATTGAATGGAGGTGTGTGAAGTCAAAATGGGGTATGTGAACTCATAAAATGGAGATGTGTGAAGTCATGGAATGGAGGTGTGTGAAGACCAAGAATATAGGTGTGTGAAGTCAAACAATGGTGGTGTGTGAAGTCACAGAATGAAGGTGTGTGAAGTCATAGAATGGAGGTATGTGAAGTCATAGAATGGATGTGTGTGAAGTCATAATGGTGGTGTGTGAAGTCACAGAATTGAGGTGTTTGAAGTCACAGAATGGAGGTTTGTGAAGTCATAGAATGGAGGTGTGTGAAGTCATAAAATGGAGGTGTGTGAAGTCATAGAATGGATGTTTGTTAAATAAAAATGAAGGTGTGTTAAGTCATAGAATGGAGGTGTGTGAAGGCACAAAATGGAGATGTGTGAAGTCATAGAATGGAGCTGTTTGAAGTCAGAATGGAGGTGTGTGAAGTCACAGAATGGAGGTGTGTGAACTCAAAATGGTGGTGTGTGAAGTCACAGAATGGAGGTGTGTTAAGTCACAGAACGGAGGTGTTTGAACTCAGAATGGAGGTGTGTGAAATCACAGAATGGAGGTGTGTGAAGTCATAGAATGGAGGTGTGTGAAATCATAGAATGGAGATGTGGGAGGGCATAGAGTGGAGCTGTGTGAATTCAGATTGGAGGTGTGCGAAGTCACAGAATGGAGGTGTGTGAAGTCATTGAATGGAGCTGGGTGAAGTCAGAATGGAGGTGAGTGAAGTCACAGAATTGAGGTGTGTGAACTCAGAACAGAGGTGTGTGAAGTCACAGAATCTAGGTGTGTGAAGTCATAGAATGGAGTTGTGTGAAGTCATAGAATGGAGGTGTGTGAACTCATAATGGAGGTGTGTGAAGTCACAGAATTGAGGTGTGTGAAGTCACATGATGGAGGTGTGTGAAGTCATAGAATGGAGGTGTGTGAAGTCAGAACTGAGGAGTGTGAAGTCACAGAATGGAGGTGCGTTAAGTCACAGAATGGAGGTTTGTGAACTCAGAATGGAGGTGTGTGAAGTCACACAATGGAGGTGAGGGAAGTCATAGAATGGAGTTGTGTGAAGTCACAGAATGGTGGTGTGTGAATTAATAGAATGGAGGTGTGAGAAATCATAGAATGGAGGTGTGTGAAGTCACAGAATTGAGGTGTGTGAAGTCACAGAATGGAGGTGTTTGAAGTCACAGAATGGAGGTGTGTGAACTCACAATGGAGGTGTGTGAAGTCAAAGAATGGAGGTGTGTGAAGTCATAGAATGGAATTGTGTGAAGTCATAGAACGGAGGTGTGTGAAGTCATAGAATGGAGGTGTGTGAAGTCATAGAATGGATGTTTCTGAAGTAGAATGAAGGTGTGTGAAGTCATTGAATGGAGGTGTGTGAAGTCAAAATGGGGTATGTGAACTCATAAAATGGAGATGTGTGAAGTCATGGAATGGAGGTGTGTGAAGACCAAGAATATAGGTGTGTGAAGTCAAACAATGGTGGTGTGTGAAGTCACAGAATGTAGGTGTGTTAAGTCAAAGAATGGAAGTGTGTGAAGTCAAAATGGAGGTGTGTGAAGTCGCAGAATGGAGGTGTGTGAAGTCACAGAATGAAGGTTTTTGAAGTCAAAATTGTGGTGGGTGAAGTCACAAATGGAGGTGTCTGAAGTCGGAATGCAGCTGTGTGAAGTAATAGAATGGAGGTGTGTGAAGTCAGAATGGAGGTGTGTGAACTCCCAGAATGGAGGTGTGTCAACTCAGAAATGAGGTGTGTGAAGTCATAGAATGGAGGTGAGTGAATTCATAGAATGGAAGTGTGTGAAATCATAGAATGGAGGTGTGTGAAGTCAAAGAATTGAGGTTTGTGAAGTTTCGAATGGAGGTGTGTGAAGTCAGGATGGAGGTGGGTGAAGTCACAGAATGGAGGTGTGGGAACTCAGAATGGAGGTGTGTGGTCACAGAACGGAGGTTTGTGAAGTTATAGAATGTAGGTGCGTGAAGTCATAGAATGGATGTTTCTAAAGTGAGAATGAAGGTGTGTGAAATCATAGAATGGAGGTGTGTGAACTCATAGAATGGAGGTGTGTGAAGTCATGGAATGGAGGTGTGTGAAGTCAAAGAATGGAGGTGTGTGAAGTCAAACAATAAAGGTGTGTGAAGTCACAGAATGGAGGTGTGTGAACTCATAGAATGGAGGTGCATGAAGTCAAAGAATGGAGGTGTGTGAAGTCACAGAATGAAGGTGAGTTAAGTCACACAATGGAGGTTTGTGAACTCAGAATGTAGGTGTGTGAAGTCAAAGAATGGAGGTGTGTGAAGTCAAACAATAAAGGTGTGTGAAGTCACAGAATGGAGGTGTGTGAACTCATAGAATGGAGGTGCATGAAGTGAAAGAATGGAGGTGTGTGAAGTCACAGAATGAAGGTGCGTTAAGTCACAGAATGGAGGTTTGTGAACTCAGAATGTAGGTGTGTGAAGTCATAGAATGGAGATGTGTGAAGTCAGAATGGAGGTGTGTGAAGTCATAGAATGGAGGTGCGTGAAGTCAGAATGGCGGTGTGTGAACTCATAGAATGGAGGTGTGTGAAGTCACAATGGAGGTATGTGAAGTCATAGAATGGTGGTGTGTGAAGTCACAGAATGGAAGTTTGGAAGTCATAGAAAGGAGGTGTGTGAAGTCAGAATGGAGGTGTGTGAAGTCATAGAATGGAGGTGTGTGAAGTCAGAATGTAGGTGTGTGAAGTCACAGAATTGAGGTGTGTGAAGTCACAGAATGGAGGCGTGTGAAGTCATAGAATGGAAGTGTGTGAAGTCATAGAATGGAGGTGTGTGAAGTCATAGAATGGATGTTTCTGAAGTAGAATGAAGGTGTGTGAAGTCATAGAATGTAGATGTGTGAAGTCAAAATGGAGGTGTGCGAACTCATAAAATGGAGATTCGTTAAGTCATGGAATGGAGGTTTGTGAAGTCCAAAAAGGGAGGTGTGTGAAGTCAAACAATGGTGGTGCGTGAAGTCACAGAATCGAGGTGTGTGAAGTCACAGAATGGAGGTGTGTGAAGTCATAGAATGGAGGTGTGTGAAGTCACAAAATGGAGATGTGTGTAGTCACAGAATAGAAGTGTGTGAAGACACAGAATGGAGGTGTGTGAAGTCACAGAATGGAGGTGTGTGAACTCAAAATGGAAGTGTGTGAAGTCCCAGAATGGAGGTGTGTGAAGTCATAGAATGGAGGTGTGTGAAGTCACAATGCAGGTGTGTGAACTCATAGAATGGAGGTGTGTGAAGTCACAGAATGGAGGTGTGTGAAGTCTTAGAATGGAGGTGTGTGAAGTCATAGAATGGAGGTGTGTGAAGTCATAGCATGGAGGTTTGTGAAGTCATAGAATGGAGGTGTGTGAAGTCACAGAATGGAGGTGTGTGAAGTCTTAGAATGGAGGTGTGTGAAGTCATAGAATGGAGGTGTGTGAAGTCATAGCATGGAGGTTTGTGAAGTCATAGAATGGAGGTGTGTGAAGTCATAGAATGGAAGTTTCTGAAGTAAGAATGTAGGTGTGTGAAGTCATGGAATGGAGGTGTGCGAAGTCACAGAATGGAGGTTTGTGAAGTCACAGAATGGAAGTGTGTGAAGTCAAAATGGAGGTGTGTGAAGTCACAGAATTGAGGTGTGTGAAGTCACAGAATGGAGGTCTGTGAAGTCACAGAATGGAGGTGTGTGAACTCATAGAATGGATGTGTGTGAACTCATAGAATGGAGGTGTGTGAAGTCATGGAATGGAGGTGTGTGAAGTCAAAGAATGGAGGTGTGTGAAGTCAAACAAAAATTGTGGTTGAATTCACAGAATGGAGGTGTGTGAAATCACAGAATGGAGGTGTGTGAAGTCAAAAAGGTGGTGTGTAGAGTCACAAATTGAGGTGTGTGAACTCATAGAATGGAGGTGTGTGAAGTCAAAGAATGGAGGTGTATGAAGTCATGGAATGGAGGTGTGTGAAGTCACAGAATGGAGGTGTGTGAAGTCATAGAATGGAGGTGTGTGAAGTCATAGAATGGAGGTGTGTGAAGTCAAAATGGAGGAGTGTGAACTCATAGAATGGAGGTCTGAGAACTCATAGAATGGAGGTGTGTGAAGTCATGGAATAAAGGTGTGTGAAGTCAAAGAATGCAGGTGTGTGAAGTCAAACAATAAAGGTGTGTGAAGTCACAGAATGGAGGTGTGTGAAATCACAGAATGGCGGTGTGTGAAGTCAAAGAATGGAGGTGTGTGAAGTCATCGAATGGAGGTGTGTGAAGTCAAGGAATGGAGGTGTGTGAAGTCACAGAATGGAGGTGTGTGAAGTCAGAATGGGGTTGTGTGAAGTCATAGAATGGAGGTGTGTGAAGTCAGAATGGAGGTGTGTGAAGTCATAGAATTGAGGTGTGTGAAGTCAGAATGGAGGTGTGTGAACTCATAGAATGGAGGTGTGTGAAGTCACAATGGAGGTGTGTGAAATCATAGAATGGAGGTGTGTGAAGTCACAGTATGGAGGTGTGTGAAGTCATAGAATGAAGTTGTGTGAAGTAAAAATTGAGATGTGTGAAGTCACAGGATGGAGGTGAGTGAACTCAGAATGGAGGGGTGTGAAGTCACAGAATGGAGGTGTGAAGTCATAGAATGGAGGTGTGTGAAGTCATAGAATGGAGGTGTGTGAAGTCATAATGGAGGTGTGTGAAGTCACAGAATTGAGGTGTGTGAAGTCACTGAATGCAGGTGTGTGAAGTCATAGAGTGGAGGTGTGTGAAGTCATAGAATGGAGGTGTGTGAAGTCACAGAATGGAGGTGTGTGAAGGCACAGAATGGAGGTGTGTGAAGTCATAGAATGGAGGTGTGTGAAGTCATAGAATGGAGGTGTGTGAAGTCACAGAATGGAGGTGTGTGAAGTCACTGAATGGAGGTGTGTGAAGTCATAGAATGGAGGTGTGTGAAGTCATAATGGAGGTGTGTGAAGTCACAGAATGGAGGTGTGTGATTGCACAGAATGGAGGTGTGTGAAGTCATAGAATGGAGCTGTATGAAGTCATAATGGAGGTGTATGAAGTCATAGAATGGAGGTGTGTGAACTCACAATGGAGGTGTGTGAAGTCAAAGAATGGAGGTGTGTGAAGCCATAGAAAGATATTGTGTGAAGTCATAGAATGGAGGTATGTGAAGCCAGAATTGAGTTGTGTGAAGTCACAGAATTGAGGTGTGTGAACTCAGAATGGAGGTGTGTGAAGACACAGAATGGAGGTTTGTGAAGTCATAGAATGGAGTTGTGTGAAGTCATAGAATGGATGTTTCTGAAGTAGAATGAAGGTGTGTGAAGTCACAGAATGGAGGTGTGTGAAGTCAAAATGGAGGTGTGCGAACTCATAAAATGGAGATGTGTGAAGTCATGGAATGGAGGTGTGTGAAGTCCAAAAATGGAGGTGTGTGAACTCATAGAATGGAGGTGTGTGAAGTCACAGAATGGCGGTGTGTGAAGTCAACGAATGGAAGTGTGTGAAGTCAAAATGGAGGTGTGTGAAGTCACAGAATGGAGGTGTGTGAGGTCACAGAATGGAGGTGTGTGAAGTCATAGAATGGAGGTGTGTGAAGTCACAGAATGGAGATGTGTGAAGTCACAGAATGGCGGTGTTTGAAGTCACAGATTTTAGGTGTGTGAAGTCACAGAATGGAGGTGTGTGAACTCACAATGGAGTTGTGTGAAGTCCCAGAATGGAGGTGTGTGAAGTCAAACAATAAAGGTGTGTGAAGTCACAGAATGGAGGTCTGTGAAGTCATAGAATGGAGGTGTGTTAAGTCACAGAATGGAGGTGTGTGAACTCAGAGAATGGAGGTGTGTGAACTCTGAATGGAGGTTGTGAAGTCACAGAACGGAGATTTGTGAAGTCATAGAATGGAAGTGCGTGAAGTCATAGAATGGATGTTTCTGAAGTAAGAATGAAGGTGTGTGAAGTCATAGAATGGAGGTGTGTGAAGTCAAAATGGAGGTGTTTGAATTCACAGAATGGAGGTGAGAGATCTCATAGAATGCAGGTGTGTGAAGTCATGGAATGGAGGTGTGTGAAGTCAAAGAATGGAGGTGTGTGAAGCCAAAAAGGTGGTGTGTAGAGTCACAAATGGAGGGGTGTGGACTCATAGAATGGAGGTGTATGAAGTCAAAGAATGGAGGTGTGTGAAGACATCGAATGGAGGTGTGTGACATCATGGAATGGAGGTGTGTGAAGTCACAGAGTGGAGGTGTGTGAAGTCAGAACGGAGTTGTGTGAAGTCAAGGAATGGAGGTGTGTGAAGTCAGAATGGAGGTGTGTGAAGTCATAAAATGGAGGTGTGTGAAGTCACAGAATGGAGGTGTGTGAAGTCATAGAATGGAGGTGTGTGAAGTCATACAATGGAGGTGTGGGAAGTCAGAAAATGGAGCTGTGTGAAATCAGAATGGAGGTGGGCGAAGTCACAGAATGGAGGTGTGTGAAGTCAAACAATGGTGGTGTGTGAAGTCAGAGAATGCAGGTGTGTTAAGTCAAAGAATGTAAGTGTGTGAAGTCAAAATGGAGGTGTATGAAGTCACAGAATGGAGGTGTGTGAAGTCACAGAATGAAGGTGTTTGAAGTCAAAATTGTGGTGTGTGAAGTTAGAAATGGAGGTGTCTGAAGTCAGAATGCAGCTGTGTGAAGTCATAGAATGGAGGTGTGTGAAGTCAGAATGGAGGTGTGTGAACTCATAGAATGGAGTGTGTGAAGTCACAATGGGGGTGTGTGAAGTCATAGAATGGGGGTGTGTGAAGTCAAATTGGAGGTGTGTGAAATCACAGAATGGAGGTGTGTCAACTCAGAAATGAGGAGTGTGAAGTCATAGAATGGAAGTGCGTGAAGTCATAGAATGGATGTTTCTGAAGTAAGAATGAAGGTGTGTGAAGTCATAGAATGGAGGTGTGTGAAGTCAAAATGGAGGTGTGTGAACTCATAGAATGGAGGTGTGTGAACTCATGGAATGGAGGTGTGTGAAGTCACGGAATGGAGGTGTGTGAAATCACAGAAAGGAGGTGTGTGAAGTCAAAAAGGTGTTGTGTAGAGTCACAAATGGAGGAGTGTGAACGCATAGAATGGAGGTGTGTGAAGTCATGGAATGGAGGTGTGTGAAGTCACAGAATGGAGGTGTGTGAAGTCAGAATGGAGGTGTGTGAAGTCACAGAATGGAGGTGTGTGAAGTCAGAATTGAGGTGTGTGAAGTCATAGAATGGAGGTGTGTGAAGTCAGAATGGAGGTGTGTGAAGTCATGGAATGGATGTTTGTGAAGTAAGAATGAAGGGGTGTTAAGTCATAGAATGGAGGTGTGTGAAGGCACAGAATGGAGGTGTGTGAATTCATAGAATGGAGCTGTGTGAAGTCAGAATGGAGGTGTGTGAAGCCACAGAATGGAGGTGTGTGAACTCAGAATGGAGGTGTGTGAAGTCACAGAATTGAGGTGTGTGAAGTCATAGACTGGAGGTGTGTGAAGTCACAGAATTGAGGTGTGTGAAGTCACAGAATGGAGGTGTGTGAAATCATAGAATGGAGGTGTGTGAAGTCATAGAATGGAGGTGTGTGAAGTCATAGAATGGATGTTTGTTAAGTAAGAATGAAGGTGTGTTAAGTCATAGAATGGAGGTGTGTGAAGGTAGAGGATGGAGGTGTGTGAAGTCATAGAATGGAGCTGTGTGAAGTCAGAATGGAGGTGTGTGAAGTCACAGAATGGAGGTGTGTGAACTCAGAATGGAGGTGTGTGAAGTCAGAGAATGGAGGTGTGTTAAGTCACAGAATGGAGGTGTGTGAACTCAGAATGGAGGTGTGCGAAGTCACAGAATCTAGGCGTATGAAGTCATAGAATGGAAGTGTGTGAAGTCAAAGAATGGCGGTGTGTGAAGACATAATGGAGGCGTGTGAAGTCACAGAATTGAGGTGTGTGAAGTCACAGAATGGAGGTGTGTGAAGTCATAGAATGGAAGTCTGTGAAGTCAGAATGGAGGTGTGTGAACTCAGATTGGAGGTGTGGGAAATCACAATGGAGGTGTGTGAAGTTATAAAATGGAGGTGTGTGAAGTCACAGAATGGAGGGGTGTGAACTCATAGATTGGAGGTGTGTGAAGTCACAGAATGAAGGTGCGTTAAGTCACAGAATGGAGGTTTGTGAACTCAGAATTGAGGTGTGTGAAGTCACAGAATGGAGGTGTGGGAAGTCATAGAATGGAGTTGTGTGAAGTCACAGAATGGAGGTGTGTGAATTAATAGAATGGAGGTGTGAGAAATCATAGAATGGAGGTGTGTGAAGTCACAGAATGGAGGTGTGTGAAGTCACAGAATGGAGGTGTGTGAAGTCACAGAATGGAGGTGTGTGAACTCACAATGGAGGTGTGTGAAGTCAAAGAATGGAGGTGTGTGAAGTCGTAGAATGGAATTGTGTGAAGTCATAGAATGGAGGTGTGTGAAGTGAGAATTGAGGTGTGTGAAGTCACGGAATTGAGGTGTGTGAACTCAGAATGGAGGTGTGTGAAGTCACAGAATGGAGGTTTGTGAAGTCATAGAATGGAGGTGTGTGAAGTCATAGAATTGATGTTTCTGAAGTAGAATGAAGGTATGTGAAGTCATAGAATGGAGTTGTGTGAAGTCAAAATGGAGGTGTGTGAACTCATAAAATGGAGATGTGTAAAGTCATGGAATGGAGGTGTGTGAAGTCCAAGAATATAGGTGTGTGAAGTCAAACAATGGTGGTGTGTGAAGTCACAGAATGCAGGTGTGTTAAGTCAAAGAATGGAAGTGTTTGAAGTCAAAATGGAGGTGTGTGAAGTCACAGAATGGAGGTGTGTGAAGTCACAGAATGAATGTGTCTGAAGTCAGATTGCAGCTGTGTGAAGCCATAGAATGGAGGTGTGTGAAGTCAGAATGGAGGTGTGTGAACTCATAGAATGGAGTGAGTGAAGTCACAATGGGGGTGTGTGAAGTCAAAGAATGGGGGTGTGTGAAGTCAAATTGGAGGTGTGTGAAATCACAGAATGGAGGTGTGTCAACCCAGAAATGAGGTGAGTGAAGTCAGAGAATGGAGTTGTGTGAATTCATAGAATGGAAGTGTGTGAAATCATAGAATGGAGGTTTGTGAAGTCAAAGAATTGCGGTTTGTGAAGTCAGAATGTAGGTGTGTGAAGTCAGGATGGAGGTGGGTGAAGTCACAGAATGGAGGTTGGGAACTCGGAAGGGAGGTGTGTGGTCAGAGAACGGAGGTTTGTGAAGTCATAGAATGGAGGTGCGTGAAGTCATAGAATGGATGTTTCTGAAGTGAGAATGTAGGTGTAGGAAGTCAAAGAATGGAGGTGTGTGAAGTCAAAATGGAGGTGTGTGAACTCATAGAATGGAGGTGTGTGAACTCATAGAATGGAGGTGTGTGAAGTCATGGAATGGAGGTGTGTGAAGTCAAACAATAAAGGTGTGTGAAGTCACAGAATGGAGGTGTGTGAACTCATAGAATGGAGGTGCATGAAGTCACGAAATGGAGGTGTGTGAAGTCAGAATGGCGGTGTGTGAAGTCATAGAATGGAGGTGTGTGAAGTCAGAATGGAGGTGTGTGAACTCATAGAATGGAGGTGTGTGAAGTCACAATGCAGGTGTGCGTAGTCATAGAATGGAGGTGTGTGAGGTCATAGAATGGAGATGTGTGAAGTCACAGAATGGAGTTGTGTGAAGTCATAGAATGGATGTTTGTTAAGTAAGAATGAAGGTGTGTTAAGTCATAGAATGGAGTTGTGTGAAGGCACAGAATGGAGGTGTGTGAAGTCATAGATTGGAGCTGTGTGAAGTCAGAATGGAGGTGTGTGAAGTCACAGAATTGAGGTGTGTGAACTCAGAATGGAGGTGTGTGAAGTCACAGAACGGAGGTGTGTTAAGTCACAGAACGGAGGTGTTTGAACTCAGAATGGAGGTGTGTGAAGTCACAGAATGGAGGTGTGTGAAGTCATAGAATAGAGGTCTGTGAAATCATAGAATGGAGGTGTGGGAAGTCAGAGAATGGAGCTGTGTGAAGTCAGAATTGAGGTGTGCGAAGTCACAGAATGGAGGTGTGTGAAGTCATAGAATGGAGGTGTGTGAAGTCATATAATGGATGTGTGTGACGTCATAATGGAGGTGTGTGAAGTCACAGAATGGAGGTGTGTGAAGTCATAGAATGGAGCTGTGTGAAGTCAGATTGGAGGTGTGTGAAGTCACAGAATGGAGGTGTGTTTAGTCACAGAACGGAGGTGTTTGAACTCAGAATGGAGGTGTGTGAAGTCACAGAATGGAGGTGTGTGAAGTCATAGAATGGAGCTGTGTGAAGTCAGATTGGAGATGTGTGAAGTCACAGAATGGAGGTGTGTGAAGTCAGAATGGAGGTGTGTGAAGTCACAAAATTGAGGTGTGTGAAGTCATAGAATTTAGGTGTGTGAAGTCATAGAATGGATGTGTTTGAAGTAATAATGGAGGTGTGTGAAGTCACAGAATTGAGGTGCGTGAAGTCACAGAATGGAGGTGTGTGAAATCATAGAATGGAGGTGTGTGAAGTCATAGAATGGAGGTGTGTGAAGTCATAGAATGGATGTTTGTTAAGTAAGAATGAAGGTGTGTTAAGTCATAGAATGGAAGTGTGTAAAGGCAAAGAATGGAGGTGTGTGAAGTCATAGAATGGAGCTGTGTGAAGTCAGAATGGAGGTGTGTGAAGTCACAGAGCTGAGGTGTGTGAAGTCACAGAATGGAGGTGTGTGAAGTCACCGAATTGAGGTGTGTGAAGTCATAGAATGGAGGTGTGTGAAGTCATAGAATGGATGTTTGTTAAGTAAGAATGAAGGTGTGTTAAGTCATAGAATGGAGGTGTGTGAAGGCACAGGATGGAGGTGTGTGAAGTCATAGAATGGAGGTGTGTGAAGTCAGAATGGAGGTGTGTGAAGTCACAGAATGGAGGTGTGTTAAGTCACAGAATGGAGGTGTGTGAACTCAGAATGGAGGTGTGTGCGGTCACAGAATCTAGGCGTGTGAAGTCATAGAATGGAGGTGTGTGAAGTCATAGAATGGAGGTGTGTGAAGTCATAATGGAGGCGTGTGAAGTCACAGAATTGAGGTGTGTGAAGTCACAGAATGGAGGTGTGTGAAGTCATAGAATGGAAGTGTGTGAATTCAGAATGGAGGTGTGTGAACACAGATTGGAGGTGTGGGAAGTCACAATGGAGTTGCGTTAAGTCACAGAATGGAGGTTTGTGAACTCAGAATGGAGGTGTGTGAAGTCACAGAATGGAGGTGTGTTAAGTCACAGAATGGAGGTGTGTGAACTCAGAATGGAGGTGTGTGCGGTCACAGAATCTAGGCGTGTGAAGTCATAGAATGGAGGTGTGTGAAGTCATAGAATGGAGGTGTGTGAAGTCATAATGGAGGCGTGTGAAGTCACAGAATTGAGGTGTGTGAAGTCACAGAATGGAGGTGTGTGAAGTTATAGAATGGAGGTGTGTGAAGTCACAGAATGGAGGGGTGTGAACTCATAGATTGGAGGTGTGTGAACTCACAGAATGAAGGTGCGTTAAGTCACAGAATGGAGGTTTGTGAACTCAGAATGGAGGTGTGTGAAGTCACAGAATGGAGGTGGGGGAAGTCATAGAATGGAGTTGTGTGAAGTCACAGAATGGAGGTGTGTGAATTAATAGAATGGAGGTGTGAGAAATCATAGAATGGAGGTGTGTGAAGTCACAGAATTGAGGTGTGTGAAGTCACAGAATGGAGGTGTGTGAAGTCACAGAATGGAGGTGTGTGAACTCACAATGGAGGTGTGTGAAGTCAAAGAATGGAGGTGTGTGAAGTCGTAGAATGGAATTGTGTGAAGTCATAGAATGGAGGTGTGTGAAGTGAGAATTGAGGTGTGTGAAGTCACGGAATTGAGGTGTGTGAACTCAAAATGGAGGTGTGTGAAGTCACAGAATGGAGGTTTGTGAAGTCATAGAATGGAGGTGTGTGAAGTCATAGAATGGATGTTTCTGAAGTAGAATGAAGATGTGTGAACTCATAGAATGGAGGTGTGTGAAGTCAAAATGGAGGTGTGTGAACTCATAAAATGGAGATGTGTGAAGTCATGGAATGGAGGTGTGTGAAGTCCAAGAATATAGTTGTGTGAAGTCAAACAATGGTGGTGTGTGAAGTCAGAGAATGCAGGTGTGTTAAGTCAAAGAATGTAAGTGTGTGAAGTCAAAATGGAGGTGTATGAAGTCACAGAATGGAGGTGTGTGAAGTCACAGAATGAAGGTGTTTGAAGTCAAAATTGTGGTGTGTGAAGTTACAAATGGAGGTGTCTGAAGTCAGAATGCAGCTGTGTGAAGTCATAGAATGGAGGTGTGTGAAGTCAGAATGGAGGTGTGTGAACTCATAGAATGGAGTGTGTGAAGTCACAATGGGGGTGTGTGAAGTCATAGAATGGGGGTGTGTGAAGTCAAATTGGAGGTGTGTGAAATCACAGAATGGAGGTGTGTCAACTCAGAAAAGAGGAGTGTGAAGTCATAGAATGGAAGTGCGTGAAGTCATAGAATGGATGTTTCTGAAGTAAGAATGAAGGTGTGTGAAGTCATAGAATGGAGGTGTGTGAAGTCAAAATGGAGGTGTGTGAACTCATAGAATGGAGGTGTGTGAACTCATGGAATG
Source organism: Megascapheus bottae (assembly GCA_024803745.1). NCBI lineage: Eukaryota > Metazoa > Chordata > Mammalia > Rodentia > Geomyidae > Megascapheus > Megascapheus bottae. The sequence continues at coordinate 45,238 of JANJXV010001078.1, forward strand.
GAGGTGTGTGAAGTCACGGAATGGAGGTGTGTGAAATCACAGAAAGGAGGTGTGTGAAGTCAAAAAGGTGTTGTGTAGAGTCACAAATGGAGGAGTGTGAACGCATAGAATGGAGGTGTGTGAAGTCAAAGAATGGAGGTGTGTGAAGTCATCGAATGGAGGTGTGTGAAGTCATGGAATGGAGGTGTGTGAAGTCACAGAATGGAGGTGTGTGAAGTCAGAATGGAGGTGTGTGAAGTCACAGAATGGAGGTGTGTGAAGTCAGAATTGAGGTGTGTGAAGTCATAGAATGGAGGTGTGTGAAGTCAGAATGGAGGTGTGTGAAGTCATGGAATGGATGTTTGTGAAGTAAGAATGAAGGGGTGTTAAGTCATAGAATGGAGGTGTGTGAAGGCACAGAATGGAGGTGTGTGAATTCATAGAATGGAGCTGTGTGAAGTCAGAATGGAGGTGTGTGAAGTCACAGAATGGAGGTGTGTGAACTCAGAATGGAGGTGTGTGAAGTCACAGAATTGAGGTGTGTGAAGTCATAGACTGGAGGTGTGTGAAGTCACAGAATTGAGGTGTGTGAAGTCACAGAATGGAGGTGTGTGAAATCATAGAATGGAGGTGTGTGAAGTCATAGAATGGAGGTGTGTGAAGTCATAGAATGGATGTTTGTTAAGTAAGAATGAAGGTGTGTTAAGTCATAGAATGGAGGTGTGTGAAGGTACAGGATGGAGGTGTGTGAAGTCATAGAATGGAGCTGTGTGAAGTCAGAATGGAGGTGTGTGAAGTCACAGAATGGAGGTGTGTGAACTCAGAATGGAGGTGTGTGAACTCAGAATGGAGGTGTGCGAAGTCACAGAATCTAGGCGTATGAAGTCATAGAATGGAAGTGTGTGAAGTCAAAGAATGGCGGTGTTTGAAGACATAATGGAGGCGTGTGAAGTCACAGAATTGAGGTGTGTGAAGTCACAGAATGGAGGTGTGTGAAGTCATAGAATGGAAGTCTGTGAAGTCAGAATGGAGGTGTGTGAACTCAGATTGGAGGTGTGGGAAATCACAATGGAGGTGTGTGAAGTTATAAAATGGAGGTGTGTGAAGTCACAGAATGTAGGGGTGTGAACTCATAGATTGGAGGTGTGTGAAGTCACAGAATGAAGGTGCGTTAAGTCACAGAATGGAGGTTTGTGAACTCAGAATTGAGGTGTGTGAAGTCACAGAATGGAGGTGTGGGAAGTCATAGAATGGAGTTGTGTGAAGTCACAGAATGGAGGTGTGTGAATTAATAGAATGGAGGTGTGAGAAATCATAGAATGGAGGTGTGTGAAGTCACAGAATGGAGGTGTGTGAAGTCACAGAATGGAGGTGTGTGAAGTCACAGAATGGAGGTGTGTGAACTCACAATGGAGGTGTGTGAAGTCAAAGAATGGAGGTGTGTGAAGTCGTAGAATGGAATTGTGTGAAGTCATAGAATGGAGGTGTGTGAAGTGACAATTGAGGTGTGTGAAGTCACGGAATTGAGGTGTGTGAACTCAGAATGGAGGTGTGTGAAGTCACAGAATGGAGGATTGTGAAGTCATAGAATGGAGGTGTGTGAACTCATAGAATGGAGTGTGTGAAGTCACAATGGGGGTGTGTGAAGTCATAGAATGGGGGTGGGTGAAGTCAAATTGGAGGTGTGTGAAATCACAGAATGGAGGTGTGTCAACTCAGAAATGAGGAGTGTGAAGTCATAGAATGGAAGTGCGTGAAGTCATAGAATGGATGTTTCTGAAGTAAGAATGAAGGTGTGTGAAGTCATAGAATGGAGGTGTGTGAAGTCAAAATGGAGGTGTGTGAACTCATAGATTGGAGGTGTGTGAACTCATGGAATGGAGGTGTGTGAAGTCACGGAATGGAGGTGTGTGAAATCACAGAAAGGAGGTGTGTGAAGTCAAAAAGGTGTAGTGTACAGTCACAAATGGAGGTGTGTGAACGCATAGAATGGAGGTGTGTGAAGTCAAAGAATGGAGGTGTGTGAAGTCATCGAATGGAGGTGTGTGAAGTCATGGAATGGAGGTGTGTGAAATCACAGAATGGAGGTGTGTGAAGTCAGAATGGAGGTGTGTGAAGTCACAGAATGGAGGTGTGTGAAGTCAGAATTGAGGTGTGTGAAGTCATAGAATGGAGGTGTGTGAAGTCAGAATGGAGGTGTGTGAAGTCATGGAATGGATGTTTGTGAAGTAAGAATGAAGGGGTGTTAAGTCATAGAATGGAGGTGTGTGAAGGCACAGAATGGAGGTGTGTGAATTCATAGAATGGAGCTGTGTGAAGTCAGAATGGAGGTGTGTGAAGTCACAGAATGGAGGTGTGTGAACTCAGAATGGAGGTGTGTGAAGTCACAGAATTGAGGTGTGTGAAGTCATAGACTGGAGGTGTGTGAAGTCACAGAATTGAGGTGTGTGAAGTCACAGAATGGAGGTGTGTGAAATCATAGAATGGAGGTGTGTGAAGTCATAGAATGGAGGTGTGTGAAGTCATAGAATGGATGGTTGTTAAGTAAGAATGAAGGTGTGTTAAGTCATAGAATGGAGGTGTGTGAAGGTACAGGATGGAGGTGTGTGAAGTCATAGAATGGAGCTGTGTGAAGTCAGAATGGAGGTGTGTGAAGTCACAGAATGGAGGTGTGTGAACTCAGAATGGAGGTGTGTGAAGTCAGAGAATGGAGGTGTGTTAAGTCACAGAATGGAGGTGTGTGAACTCAGAATGGAGGTGTGCGAAGTCACAGAATCTAGGCGTATGAAGTCATAGAATGGAAGTGTGTGAAGTCAAAGAATGGCGGTGTGTGAAGACGTAATGGAGGCGTGTGAAGTCACAGAATTGAGGTGTGTGAAGTCACAGAATGGAGGTGTGTGAAGTCATAGAATGGAAGTGTGGGAAGTCAGAATGGAGGTGTGTGAACTCAGATTGGAGGTGTGGGAAATCACAATGGAGGTGTGTGAAGTTATAAAATGGAGGTGTGTGAAGTCACAGAATGGAGGGGTGTGAACTCATAGATTGGAGGTGTGTGAAGTCACAGAATGAAGGTGCGTTAAGTCACAGAATGGAGGTTTGTGAACTCAGAATTGAGGTGTGTGAAGTCACAGAATGGAGGTGTGGGAAGTCATAGAATGGAGTTGTGTGAAGTCACAGAATGGAGGTGTGTGAATTAATAGAATGGAGGTGTGAGAAATCATAGAATGGAGGTGTGTGAAGTCACAGAATGGAGGTGTGTGAAGTCACAGAATGGAGGTGTGTGAAGTCACAGAATGGAGGTGTGTGAACTCACAATGGAGGTGTGTGAAGTCAAAGAATGGAGGTGTGTGAAGTCGTAGAATGGAATTGTGTGAAGTCATAGAATGGAGGTGTGTGAAGTGAGAATTGAGGTGTGTGAAGTCACGGAATTGAGGTGTGTGAACTCAGAATGGAGGTGTGTGAAGTCACAGAATGGAGGATTGTGAAGTCATAGAATGGAGGTGTGTGAAGTCATAGAATGGATGTTTCTGAAGTAGAATGAAGGTATGTGAACTCATAGAATGGAGTTGTGTGAAGTCAAAATGGAGGTGTGTGAACTCATAAAATGGAGATGTGTAAAGTCATGGAATGGAGGTGTGTGAAGTCCAAGAATATAGGTGTGTGAAGTCAAACAATGGTGGTGTGTGAAGTCACAGAATGCAGGTGTGTTAAGTCAAAGAATGGAAGTGTTTGAAGTCAAAATGGAGGTGTGTGAGGTCACAGAATGGAGGTGTGTGAAGTCACAGAATGAAGGTGTCTGAAGTCAGAATGCAGCTGTGTGAAGCCATAGAATGGAGGTGTGTGAAGTCAGAATGGAGGTGTGTGAACTCATAGAATGGAGTGTGTGAAGTCACAATGGGGGTGTGTGAAGTCATAGAATGGGGGTGTGTGAAGTCAAATTGGAGGGGTGTGAAATCACAGAATGGAGGTGTGTCAACTCAGAAATGAGTTGAGTGAAGTCAATGAATGGAGGTGTGTGAATTCATAGAATGGAAGTGTGTGAAATCATAGAATGGAGGTTTGTGAAGTCAAAGAATTGCGGTTTGTGAAGTCAGAATGGAGGTGTGTGAAGTCAGGATGGAGGTGGGTGAAGTCACAGAATGGAGGTTGGGAACTCGGAAGGGAGGTGTGTGGTCAGAGAACGGAGGTTTGTGAAGTCATAGAAGGGAGGTGCGTGAAGTCATAGAATGGATGTTTCTGAAGTGAGAATGTAGGTGTAGGAAGTCAAAGAATGGAGGTGTGTGAATTCAAAATGGAGGTGTGTGAACTCATAGAATGGAGGTGTGTGAACTCATAGAATGGAGGTGTGTGAAGTCATGGAATGGAGGTGTGTGAAGTCAAAGAATGGAGGTGTGTGAAGTCAAACAATAAAGGTGTGTGAAGTCACAGAATGGAGGTGTGTGAACTCATAGAATGGAGGTGCATGAAGTCACGAAATGGAGGTGTGTGAAGTCAGATGGAGTTCTGTGAAGTCATAGAATGGAGGTGTGTGAAGTCAGAATGGCGGTGTGTGAAGTCATAGAATGGAGGTGTGTGAAGTCAGAATGGAGGTGTGTGAACTCATAGAATGGAGGTGTGTGAAGTCACAATGCAGGTGTGCGTAGTCATAGAATGGAGGTGTGTGAGGTCATAGAATGGAGATGTGTGAAGTCACAGAATGGAGTTGTGTGAAGTCATAGAATGGATGTTTGTTAAGTAAGAATGAAGGTGTGTTAAGTCATAGAATGGAGGTGTGTGAAGGCACAGAATGGAGGTGTGTGAAGTCATAGATTGGAGCTGTGTGAAGTCAGAATGGAGGTGTGTAAAGTCACAGAATGGAGGTGTGTGAACTCAGAATGGAGGTGTGTGAAGTCACAGAACGGAGGTGTGTTAAGTCACAGAACGGAGGTGTTTGAACTCAGAATGGAGGTGTGTGAAGTCACAGAATGGAGGTGTGTGAAGTCATAGAATGGAGGTCTGTGAAATCATATAATGGAGGTGTGGGAAGTCAGAGAATGGAGCTGTGTGAAGTCAGAATTGAGGTGTGCGAAGTCACAGAATGGAGGTGTGTGAAGTCATAGAATGGAGGTGTGTGAAGTCATATAATGGATGTGTGTGACGTCATAATGGAGGTGTGTCAAGTCACAGAATGGAGGTGTGTTTAGTCACAGAACGGAGGTGTTTGAACTCAGAATGGAGGTGTGTGAAGTCACAGAATGGAGGTATGTGAAGTCACAGAACGGAGCTGTGTGAAGGCAAATTGGAGATGTGTGAAGTCACAGAATGGAGGTGTGTGAAGTCAGAATGGAGGTGTGTGAAGTCACAAAATTGAGGTGTGTGAAGTCATAGAATTTAGGTATGTGAAGTCATAGAATGGATGTGTTTGAAGTAATAATGGAGGTGTGTGAAGTCACAGAATTGAGGTGCGTGAAGTCACAGAATGGAGGTGTGTGAAATCATAGAATGGAGGTGTGTGAAGTCATAGAATGGAGGTGTGTGAAGTCATAGAATGGATGTTTGTTAAGTAAGAATGAAGGTGTGTTAAGTCATAGAATGGAGGTGTGTAAAGGCACAGAATGGAGGTGTGTGAAGACATAGAATGGAGCTGTGTGAAGTCAGAATGGAGGTGTGTGAAGTCACAGAATGGAGGTGTGTGAACTCAGAATGGAGGTGTGTGAAGGCACCGAATTGAGGTGTGTGAAGTCATAGAATGGAGGTGTGTGAAGTCACAGAATGGATGTGTGGGAAGTAATAATGGAGGTGTGTGAAGTCACAGAGCTGAGGTGTGTGAAGTCACAGAATGGAGGTGTGTGAAGTCATAGAATGGAGGTGTGTGAAGTCATAGAATGGAGGTGTGTGAAGTCATAGAATGGATGTTTGTTAAGTAAGAATGAAGGTGTGTTAAGTCATAGAATGGAGGTGTGTGAAGGCACAGGATGGAGGTGTGTGAAGTCATAGAATGGAGCTGTGTGAAGTCAGAATGGAGGTGTGTGAAGTCACAGAATGGAGATGTGTGAACTCAGAATGGAGGTGTGTGAAGTCACAGAATGGAGGTGTGTTAAGTCACAGAATGGAGGTGTGTGAACTCAGAATGGAGGTGTGTGCGGTCACAGAATCTAGGCGTGTGAAGTCATAGAATGGAGGTGTGTGAAGTCATAGAATGGAGGTGTGTGAAGTCATAATGGAGGCGTGTGAAGTCACAGAATTGAGGTGTGTGAAGTCACAGAATGGAGGTGTGTGAAGTCATAGAATGGAAGTGTGTGAATTCAGAATGGAGGTGTGTGAACACAGATTGGAGGTGTGGGAAGTCACAATGGAGGTGCGTTAAGTCACAGAATGAAGGTTTGTGAACTCAGAATGGAGGTGTGTGAAGTCACAGAATGGAGGTGTGTTAAGTCACAGAATGGAGGTGTGTGAACTCAGAATGGAGGTGTGTGCGGTCACAGAATCTAGGCGTGTGAAGTCATAGATTGGAGGTGTGTGAAGTCACAGAATGGAGGTGTGTGAAGTCATAATGGAGGCGTGTGAAGTCACAGAATTGAGGTGTGTGAAGTCACATAATGGAGGTGTGTGAAGTTATAGAATGGAGGTGTGTGAAGTCACAGAATGGAGGGGTGTGAACTCATAGATTGGAGGTGTGTGAACTCGCAGAATGAAGGTGCGTTAAGTCACAGAATGGAGGTTTGTGAACTCAGAATGGAGGTGTGTGAAGTCACAGAATGGAGGTGGGGGAAGTCACAGAATGGAGTTGTGTGAAGTCACAGAATGGAGATGTGTGAATTAATAGAATGGAGGTGTGAGAAATCATAGAATGGAGGTGTGTGAAGTCACAGAATGGAGGTGTGTGAAGTCAAAGAATGGAGGTGTGTGAAGTCAAAGAATGGAGGTGTGTGAAGTCGTAGAATGGAATTGTGTGAAGTCATAGAATGGAGGTGTGTGAAGTGAGAATTGAGGTGTGTGAAGTCACGGAATTGAGGTGTGTGAACTCAGAATGGAGGTGTGTGAAGTCACAGAATGGAGGTTTGTGAAGTCATAGAATGGAGGTGTGTGAAGTCATAGAATGGATGTTTCTGAAGTAGAATGAAGGTATGTGAAGTCATAGAATGGAGTTGTGTGAAGTCAAAATGGAGGTGTGTGAACTCATAAAATGGAGATGTGTAAAGTCATGGAATGGAGGTGTGTGAAGTCCAAGAATATAGGTGTGTGAAGTCAAACAATGGTGGTGTGTGAAGTCACAGAATGCAGGTGTGTTAAGTCAAAGAATGGAAGTGTTTGAAGTCAAAATGGAGGTGTGTGAAGTCACAGAATGGAGGTGTGTGAAGTCACAGTATGAAGGTGTCTGAAGTCAGAATGCAGCTGTGTGAAGCCATAGAATGGAGGTGTGTGAAGTCAGAATGGAGGTGTGTGAACTCATAGAATGGAGTGTGAAGTCACAATGGGGGTGTGTGAAGTCATAGAATGGGGGTGTGTGAAGTTAAATTGGAGGTGTGTGAAATCACAGAATGGAGGTGTGTCACCTCAGAAATGAGGTGAGTGAAGTTATAGAATGGAGATGTGTGAATTCATAGAATGGAAGTGTGTGAAATCATAGAATGGAGGTTTGTGAAGTCAAAGAATTGCGGTTTGTGAAGTCAGAATGGAGGTGTGTGAAGTCAGGATGGAGGTGGGTGAAGTCACAGAATGGAGGTGTGGGAACTCAGAAGGGAGGTGTGTGGTCACAGAACGGAGGTTTGTGAAGTCATAGAATGGAGGTGCGTGAAGTCATAGAATGGATGTTTCTGAAGTGAGAATGTAGGTGTATGAAGTCAAAGAATGGAGGTGTGTGAAGTCAAAATGGAGGTGTGTGAACTAATAGAATATAGGTGTGTGAACTCATAGAATGGAGGTGTGTGAAGTCATGGAATGGAGGTGTGTGAAGTCACAGAATGGAGGTGTGTGAAGTCAGAATGGAGGTGTGTGAAGTCACAGAATGGAGGTGTGTGAAGTCAGAATTGAGGTGTGTGAAGTCATAGAATGGAGGTGTGTGAAGTCAGAATGGAGGTGTGTGAAGTCATGGAATGGATGTTTGTGAAGTAAGAATGAAGGGGTGTTAAGTCATAGAATGGAGGTGTGTGAAGGCACAGAATGGAGGTGTGTGAAGTCATAGAATGGAGCTGTGTGAAGTCAGAATTGAGGTGTGTGAAGTCACAGAATGGAGGTGTGTGAACTCAGAATGGAGGTGTGTGAAGTCACAGAATTGAGGTGTGTGAAGTCATAGACTGGAGGTGTGTGAAGTCACAGAATGGATGTGTGTGAAGTCATAATGGAGGTGTGTGAAGTCACAGAATTGAGGTGTGTGAAGTCACAGAATGGAGGTGTGTGAAATCATAGAATGGAGGTGTGTGAAGTCATAGAATGGAGGTGTGTGAAGTCATAGAATGGATGTTTGTTAAGTAAGAATGAAGGTGTGTTAAGTCATAGAATGGAGGTGTGTAAAGGTACAGGATGGAGGTGTGTGAAGTCATAGAATGGAGCTGTGTGAAGTCAGAATGGAGGTGTGTGAAGTCACAGAATGGAGGTGTGTGAACTCAGAATGGAGGTGTGTGAAGTCAGAGAATGGAGGTGTGTTAAGTCACAGAATGGAGGTGTGTGAACTCAGAATGGAGGTGTGCGAGGTCACAGAATCTAGGCGTGTGAGGTCATAGAATGGAAGTGAGTGAAGTCAAAGAATGGAGGTGTGTGAAGACATAATGGAGGCGTGTGAAGTCACAGAATTGATGTGTGAAGTCACAGAATGGAGGTGTGTGAAGTCATAGAATGGAAGTGTGTGAAGTCAGAATGGAGGTGTGTGAACTCAGATTGGAGGTGTGGGAAGTCACAATGGAGGTGTGTGAAGTTATAGAATGGAGGTGTGTGAAGTCACAGAATGGAGGGGTGTGAACTCATAGATTGGAGGTGTGTGAAGTCACAGAATGAAGGTGCGTTAAGTCACAGAATGGAGGTTTGTGAACTCAGAATGGAGGTGTGTGAAGTCACAGAATGGAGGTGTGGGAAGTCATAGAATGGAGTTGTGTGAAGTCACAGAATGGAGGTGTGTGAATTAATAGAATGGAGGTGTGAGAAATCATAGAATGGAGGTGTGTGAAGTCACAGAATGGAGGTGTGTGAAGTCACAGAATGGAGGTGTGTGAAGTCACAGAATGGAGGTGTGTGAACTCACAATGGAGGTGTGTGAAGTCAAAGAATGGAGGTGTGTGAAGTCGTAGAATGGAATTGTGTGAAGTCATAGAATGGACGTGTGTGAAGTGAGAATTGAGGTGTGTGAAGTCACGGAATTGAGGTGTGTGAACTCAGAATGGAGGTGTGTGAAGTCACAGAATGGAGGTTTGTGAAGTCATAGAATGGAGGTGTGTGAAGTCATAGAATGGATGTTTCTGAAGTAGAATGAAGGTATGTGAAGTCATAGAATGGAGTTGTGTGAAGTCAAAATGGAGGTGTGTGAACTCATAGAATATAGGTGTGTGAACTCATAGAATGGAGGTGTGTGAAGTCATGGAATGGAGGTGTGTAAAGTCACAGAATGGAGGTGTGTGAAGTCAGAATGGAGGTGTGTGAAGTCACAGAATGGAGGTGTGTGAAGTCAGAATTGAGGTGTGTGAAGTCATAGAATGGAGGTGTGTGAAGTCAGAATGGAGGTGTGTGAAGTCATGGAATGGATGTTTGTGAAGTAAGAATGAAGGGGTGTTAAGTCATAGAATGGAGATGTGTGAAGGCACAGAATGGAGGTGTGTGAAGTCATAGAATGGAGCTGTGTGAAGTCAGAATTGAGGTGTGTGAAGTCACAGAATGGAGGTGTGTGAACTCAGAATGGAGGTGTGTGAAGTCACAGAATTGAGGTGTGTGAAGTCATAGACTGGAGGTGTGTGAAGTCACAGAATGGATGTGTGTGAAGTCATAATGGAGGTGTGTGAAGTCACAGAATTGAGGTGTGTGAAGTCACAGAATAGAGGTGTGTGAAATCATAGAATGGAGGTGTGTGAAGTCATAGAATGGAGGTGTGTGAAGTCATAGAATGGATGTTTGTTAAGTAAGAATGAATGTGTGTTAAGTCATAGAATGGAGGTGTGTAAAGGTACAGGATGGAGGTGTGTGAAGTCATAGAATGGAGCTGTGTGAAGTCAGAATGGAGGTGTGTGAAGTCACAGAATGGAGGTGTGTGAACTCAGAATGGAGGTGTGTGAAGTCAGAGAATGGAGGTGTGTTAAGTCACAGAATGGAGGTGTGTGAACTCAGAATGGAGGTGTGCGAAGTCACAGAATCTAGGCCTGTGAGGTCATAGAATGGAAGTGAGTGAAGTCAAAGAATGGAGGTGTGTGAAGACATAATGGAGGCGTGTGAAGTCACAGAATTGATGTGTGAAGTCACAGAATGGAGGTGTGTGAAGTCATAGAATGGAAGTGTGTGAAGTCAGAATGGAGGTGTGTGAACTCAGATTGGAGGTGTGGGAAGTCACAATGGAGGTGTGTGAAGTTATAGAATGGAGGTGTGTGAAGTCACAGAATGGAGGGGTGTGAACTCATAGATTGGAGGTGTGTGAAGTCACAGAATGAAGGTGCGTTAAGTCACAGAATGGAGGTTTGGGAACTCAGAATGGAGGTGTGTGAAGTCACAGAATGGAGGTGTGGGAAGTCATAGAATGGAGTTGTGTGAAGTCACAGAATGGAGGTGTGTGAATTAATAGAATGGAGGTGTGAGAAATCATAGAATGGAGGTGTGTGAAGTCACAGAATGGAGGTGTGTGAAGTCACAGAATGGAGGTGTGTGAAGTCACAGAATGGAGGTGTGTGAACTCACAATGGAGGTGTGTGAAGTCAAAGAATGGAGGTGTGTGAAGTCGTAGAATGGAATTGTGTGAAGTCATAGAATGGAGGTGTGTGAAGTGAGAATTGAGGTGTGTGAAGTCACGGAATTGAGGTGTGTGAACTCAGAATGGAGGTGTGTGAAGTCACAGAATGGAGGTTTGTGAAGTCATAGAATGGAGGTGTGTGAAGTCATAGAATGGATGTTTCTGAAGTAGAATGAAGGTATGTGAAGTCATAGAATGGAGTTGTGTGAAGTCAAAATGGAGGTGTGTGAACTCATAAAATGGAGATGTGTAAAGTCATGGAATGGAGGTGTGTGAAGTCCAAGAATATAGGTGTGTGAAGTCAAACAATGGTGGTGTGTGAAGTCACAGAATGCAGGTGTGTTAAGTCAAAGAATGGAAGTGTTTGAAGTCAAAATGGAGGTGTGTGAAGTCACAGAATGGAGGTGTGTGAAGTCACAGAATGAAGGTGTCTGAAGTCAGAATGCAGCTGTGTGAAGCCATAGAATGGAGGTGTGTGAAGTCAGAATGGAGGTGTGTGAACTCATAGAATGGAGTGTGTGAAGTCACAATGGGGGTGTGTGAAGTCATAGAATGGGGTTGTGTGAAGTCAAATTGGAGGGGTGTGAAATCACAGAATGGAGGTGTGTCAACTCAGAAATGAGGTGAGTGAAGTCAGAGAATGGAGGTGTGTGAATTCATAGAATGGAAGTGTGTGAAATCATAGAATGGAGGTTTGTGAAGTCAAAGAATTGCGGTTTGTGAAGTCAGAATGTAGGTGTGTGAAGTCAGGATGGAGGTGGGTGAAGACACAGAATGGAGGTTGGGAACTCGGAAGGGAGGTGTGTGGTCAGAGAACGGAGGTTTGTGAAGTCATAGAATGGAGGTGCGTGAAGTCATAGAATGGATGTTTCTGAAGTGAGAATGTAGGTGTAGGAAGTCAAAGAATGGAGGTGTGTGAAGTCAAAATGGAGGTGTGTGAACTCATAGAATGGAGGTGTGTGAACTCATAGAATGGAGGTGTGTGAAGTCATGGAATGGAGGTGTGTGAAGTCAAAGAATGGAGGTGTGTGAAGTCAAACAATAAAGGTGTGTGAAGTCACAGAATGGAGGTGTGTGAACTCATAGAATGGAGGTGCATGAAGTCAAAAAATGCAGGTGTGTGAATTCATCGAAAGGAGGTGTGTGAAGTCACGAAATGGAGGTGTGTGAAGTCAGATGGAGTTGTGTGAAGTCATAGAATGGAGGTGTGTGAAGTCAGAATGGAGGTGTGTGAAGTCATAGAATGGAGGTGTGTGAAGTCAGAATGGAGGTGTGTGAACTCATAGAATGGAGGTGTGTGAAGTCACAATGCAGGTGTGCGTAGTCATAGAATGGAGGTGTGTGAGGTCATAGAATGGAGACGTGTGAAGTCACAGAATGGAGTTGTGTGAAGTCATAGAATGGATGTTTGTTAAGTAAGAATGAAGGTGTGTTAAGTCATAGAATTTAGGTGTGTGAAGGCACAGAATGGAGGTGTGTGAAGTCATAGATTGGAGCTGCGTGAAGTCAGAATGGAGGTGTGTGAAGTCACAGAGTGGAGGTGTGTGAACTCAGAATGGAGGTGTGTGAAGTCACAGAATGGAGGTGTGTTAAGTCACAGAACGGAGGTGTTTGAACTCAGAATGGAGGTGTGTGAAGTCACAGAATGGAGGTGTGTGAAGTCATAGAATGGAGGTCTGTGAAATCATAGAATGGAGGTGTGGGAAGTCAGAGAATTGAGCTGTGTGAAGTCAGAATTGAGGTGTGCGAAGTCACAGAATGGAGGTGTGTGAAGTCATAGAATGGAGGTGTGTGAAGTCATATAATGGATGTGTGTGAAGTCATAATGGAGGTGTGTGAGGTCACAGAATGGAGGTGTGTGAAGTCATAGAATGGAGCTGTGTGAAGTCAGATTGGAGGTGTGTGAAGTCACAGAATGGAGGTGTGTTTAGTCACAGAACGGAGGTGTTTGAACTCAGAATGGAGGTGTATGAAGTCACAGAATGGAGGTGTGTGAAGTCATAGAATGGAGCTGTGTGAAGTCAGATTGGAGGTGTGTGAAGTCACAGAATGGAGGTGTGTGAAGTCAGAATAGAGGTGTGTGAAGTCACAAAATTGAGGTGTGTGAAGTCATAGAATTTAGGTGTGTGAAGTCATAGAATGGATGTGTGTGAAGTAATAATGGAGGTGTGTGAAGTCACAGAATTGAGGTGCGTGAAGTCACAGAATGGAGGTGTGTGAAGTCATAGAATGGAGGTGTGTGAAGTCATAGAATGGAAGTGTGTGAAGTCATAGAATGGATGTTTGTTAAGTAAGAATGAAGGTGTGTTAAGTCATAGAATGGAGGTGTGTAAAGGCACAGAATGGAGGTGTGTGAAGTCATAGTATGGAGCTGTGTGAAGTCAGAATGGAGGTGTGTGAAGTCACAGAATGGAGGTGTGTGAACTCAGAATGGAGGTGTGTGAAGTCACCGAATTGAGGTGTGTGAAGTCATAGAATGGAGGTGTGTGAAGTCACAGAATGGATGTGTGGGAAGTAATAATGGAGGTGTGTGAAGTCACAGAACTGAGGTGTGTGAAGTCACAGAATGGAGGAGTGTGAAGTCATAGAATGGAGGTGTGTGAAGTCATAGAATGGAGGTGTGTGAAGTCATAGAATGGATGTTTGTTAAGTAAGAATGAAGGTGTGTTAAGTCATAGAATGGAGGTGTGTGAAGGCACAGGATGGAGGTGTGTGAAGTCATAGAATGGAGCTGTGTGAAGTCAGAATGGAGGTGTGTGAAGTCACAGAATGGAGATGTGTGAACTCAGAATGGAGGTGTGTGAAGTCACAGAATGGAGGTGTGTTAAGTCACAGAATGGAGGTGTGTGAACTCAGAATGGAGGTGTGTGCGGTCACAGAATCTAGGCGTGTGAGGTCATAGAATGGAGGTGTGTGAAGTCATAGAATGGAGGTGTGTGAAGTCATAATGGAGGCGTGTGAAGTCACAGAATTGAGGTGTGTGAAGTCACAGAATGGAGGTGTGTTAACTCAGAATGGAGGTGTGTGCGGTCACAGAATCTAGGCCTGTGAAGTCATAGAATGGAAGTGTGTGAAATCAGAATGGAGGTGTGTGAACACAGATTGGAGGTGTGGGAAGTCACAATGGAGGTGTGTGAAGTTATAGAATGGAGGTGTGTGAAGTCACAGAATGGAGGGGTGTGAACTCATAGATTGGAGGTGTGTGAAGTCACAGAATGAAGGTGCGTTAAGTCACAGAATGGAGGTTTGTGAACTCAGAATGGAGGTGTGTGAAGTCACAGAATGGAGGTGTGGGAAGTCATAGAATGGAGTTGTGTGAAGTCACAGAATGGAGGTGTGTGAATTAATAGAATGGAGGTGTGAGAAATCATAGAATGGAGGTGTGTGAAGTCACAGAATGGAGGTGTGTGAAGTCACAGAATGGAGGTGTGTGAAGTCACAGAATGGAGGTGTGTGAACTCACAATGGAGGTGTGTAAAGTCAAAGAATGGAGGTGTGTGAAGTCGTAGAATGGAATTGTGTGAAGTCATAGAATGGAGGTGTGTGAAGTGAGAATTGAGGTGTGTGAAGTCACGGAATTGAGGTGTGTGAACTCAGAATGGAGGTGTGTGAAGTCACAGAATGGAGGTTTGTGAAGTCATAGAATGGAGGTGTGTGAAGTCATAGAATGGATGTTTCTGAAGTAGAATGAAGGTATGTGAAGTCATAGAATGGAGTTGTGTGAAGTCAAAATGGAGGTGTGTGAACTCATAAAATGGAGATGTGTAAAGTCATGGAATGGAGGTGTGTGAAGTCCAAGAATATAGGTGTGTGAAGTCAAACAATGGTGGTGTGTGAAGTCACAGAATGGAGGTGTGTGAACTCATAGAATGGAGGTGCATGAAGTCAAAAAATGCAGGTGTGTGAATTCATCGAAAGGAGGTGTGAAGTCACGAAATGGAGGTGTGTGAAGTCAGATGGAGTTGTGTGAAGTCATAGAATGGAGGTGTGTGAAGTCAGAATGGAGGTGTGTGAAGTCATAGAATGGAGGTGTGTGAAGTCAGAATGGAGGTGTGTGAACTCATAGAATGGAGGTGTGTGAAGTCACAATGCAGGTGTGCGTAGTCATAGAATGGAGGTGTGTGAGGTCATAGAATGGAGATGTGTGAAGTCACAGAATGGAGTTGTGTGAAGTCATAGAATGGATGTTTGTTAAGTAAGAATGAAGGTGTGTTAAGTCATAGAATTTAGGTGTGTGAAGGCACAGAATGGAGGTGTGTGAAGTCATATATTGGAGCTGCGAGAATTCAGAATGGAGGTGTGTGAAGTCACAGAATGGAGGTGTGTGAACTCAGAATGGAGGTGTGTGAAGTCACAGAATGGAGGTGTGTTAAGTCACAGAACGGAGGTGTTTGAACTCAGAATGGAGGTGTGTGAAGTCACAGAATGGAGGTGTGTGAAGTCATAGAATGGAGGTCTGTGAAATCATAGAATGGAGGTGTGGGAAGTCAGAGATTGGAGCTGTGTGAAGTCAGAATTGAGGTGTGCGAAGTCACAGAATGGAGGTGTGTGAAGTCATAGAATGGAGGTGTGTGAAGTCATATAATGGATGTGTGTGAAGTCATAATGGAGGTGTGTGAAGTCACAGAATGGAGGTGTGTGAAGTCATAGAATGGAGCTGTGTGAAGTCAGATTGGAGGTGTGTGAAGTCACAGAATGGAGGTGTGTTTAGTCACAGAACGGAGGTGTTTGAACTCAGAATGGAGGTGTGTGAAGTCACAGAATGGAGGTGTGTGAAGTCATAGAATGGAGCTGTGTGAAGTCAGATTGGAGGTGTGTGAAGTCACAGAATGGAGGTGTGTGAAGTCAGAATGGAGGTGTGTGAAGTCACAAAATTGAGGTGTGTGAAGTCATAGAATTTAGGTGTGTGAAGTCATAGAATGGATGTGTGTGAAGTAATAATGGAGGTGTGTGAAGTCACAGAATTGAGGTGCGTGAAGTCACAGAATGGAGGTGTGTGAAGTCATAGAATGGAGGTGTGTGAAGTCATAGAATGGAGGTGTGTGAAGTCATAGAATGGATGTTTGTTAAGTAAGAATGAAGGTGTGTTAAGTCATAGAATGGAGGTGTGTAAAGGCACAGAATGGAGGTGTGTGAAGTCATAGAATGGAGCTGTGTGAAGTCAGAATGGAGGTGTGTGAAGTCACAGAATGGAGGTGTGTGAACTCAGAATGGAGGTGTGTGAAGTCACCGAATTGAGGTGTGTGAAGTCATAGAATGGAGGTGTGTGAAGTCACAGAATGGATGTGTGGGAAGTAATAATGGAGGTGTGTGAAGTCACAGAACTGAGGTGTGTGAATTCACAGAATGGAGGGTGTGAAGTCATAGAATGGAGGTGTGTGAAGTCATAGAATGGAGGTGTGTGAAGTCATAGAATGGATGTTTGTTAAGTAAGAATGAAGGTGTGTTAAGTCATAGAATGGAGGTGTGTGAAGGCACAGGATGGAGGTGTGTGAAGTCATAGAATGGAGCTGTGTGAAGTCAGAATGGAGGTGTGTGAAGTCACAGAATGGAGATGTGTGAACTCAGAATGGAGGTGTGTGAAGTCACAGAATGGAGGTGTGTTAAGTCACAGAATGGAGGTGTGTGAACTCAGAATGGAGGTGTGTGCGGTCAAAGAATCTAGGCGTGTGAAGTCATAGAATGGAGGTGTGTGAAGTCATAGAATGGAGGTGTGTGAAGTCATAATGGAGGCGTGTGAAGTCACAGAATTGAGGTCTGTGAAGTCACAGAATGGAGGTGTGTGAACTCAGAATGGAGGTGTGTGCGGTCACAGAATCTAGTCGTGTGAAGTCATAGAATGGAAGTGTGTGAAGTCAGAATGGAGGTGTGTGAACACAGATTGGAGGTGTGGGAAGTCACAATGGAGGTGTGTGAAGTTATAGAATGGAGGTGTGTGAAGTCACAGAATGGAGGGGTGTGAACTCATAGATTGGAGGTGTGTGAAGTCACAGAATGAAGGTGCGTTAAGTCACAGAATGGAGGTTTGTGAACTCAGAATGGAGGTGTGTGAAGTCACAGAATGGAGGTGTGGGAAGTCATAGAATGGAGTTGTGTGAAGTCACAGAATGGAGGTGTGTGAATTAATAGAATGGAGGTGTGAGAAATCATAGAATGGAGGTGTGTGAAGTCACAGAATGGAGGTGTGTGAAGTCACAGAATGGAGGTGTGTGAAGTCACAGAATGGAGGTGTGTGAACTCACAATGGAGGTGTGTGAAGTCAAAGAATGGAGGTGTGTGAAGTCGTAGAATGGAATTGTGTGAAGTCATAGAATGGAGGTGTGTGAAGTGAGAATTGAGGTGTGTGAAGTCACGGAATTGAGGTGTGTGAACTCAGAATGGAGGTGTGTGAAGTCACAGAATGGAGGTTTGTGAAGTCATAGAATGGAGGTGTGTGAAGTCATAGAATGGATGTTTCTGAAGTAGAATGAAGGTATGTGAAGTCATAGAATGGAGTTGTGTGAAGTCAAAATGGAGGTGTGTGAACTCATAAAATGGAGATGTGTAAAGTCATGGAATGGAGGTGTGTGAAGTCCAAGAATATAGGTGTGTGAAGTCAAACAATGGTGGTGTGTGAAGTCACAGAATGGAGGTGTGTGAAGTCAGAATGGAGGTGTTTGAAGTCACAAAATTGAGGTGTGTGAAGTCATAGAATTTAGGTGTGTGAAGTCATAGAATGGATGTGTGTGAAGTAATAATGGAGGTGTGTGAAGTCACAGAATTGAGGTGCTTGAAGTCACAGAATGGAGGTGTGTGAAATCATAGAATGGAGGTGTGTGAAGTCATAGAATGGAGGTGTGTGAAGTCACAGAATGGATGTGTGGGAAGTAATAATGGAGGTGTGTGAAGTCACAAAACTGAGGTGTGTGAAGTCACAGAATGGAGGTGTGTGAAGTCATAGAATGGAGGTGTGTGAAGTCATAGAATGGAGGTGTGTGAAGTCATAGAATGGATGTTTGTTAAGTAAGAATGAAGGTGTGTTAAGTCATAGAATGGAGGTGTGTGAAGGCACAGGATGGAGGTGTGTGAAGTCATAGAATGGAGCTGTGTGAAGTCAGAATGGAGGTGTGTGAAGTCACAGAATGGAGATGTGTGAACTCAGAATGGAGGTGTGTGAAGTCACAGAATGGAGGTGTGTTAAGTCAGAGAATGGAGGTGTGTGAACTCAGAATGGAGGTGTGTGCGGTCACAGAATCTAGGCGTGTGAAGTCATGGAATGGTGGTGTGTGAAGTCATAGAATGGAGGTGTGTGAAGTCATAATGGAGGCGTGTGAAGTCACAGAACTGAGGTGTGTGAAGTCACAGAATGGAGGTGTGTGAAGTCATAGAATGGAAGTGTGTGAAGTCAGAATGGAGGTGTGTGAACACAGATTGGAGGTGTGGGAAGTCACAATGGAGGTGTGTGAAGTTATAGAATGGAGGTGTGTGAAGTCACAGAATGGAGGGGTGTGAACTCATAGATTGGAGGTGTGTGAAGTCACAGAATGAAGGTCCGTTATGTCACAGAATGGAGATTTGTGAACTCAGAATGGAGGTGTGTGAAGTCACAGAATGGAGGTGGGGGAAGTCATAGAATGGAGTTGTGTGAAGTCACAGAATGGAGGTGTGTGAATTAATAGAATGGAGGTGTGAGAAATCATAGAATGGAGGTGTGTGAAGTCACAGAATGGAGGTGTGTGAAGTCACAGAATGGAGGTGTGTGAAGTCACAGAATGGAGGTGTGTGAAGTCACAGAATGGAGGTGTGTGAAGTCAAAGAATGGAGGTGTGTGAAGTCGTAGAATGGAATTGTGTGAAGTCATAGAATGGAGGTGTGTGAAGTGAGAATTGAGGTGTGTGAAGTCACGGAACTGAGGTGTGTGAACTCAGAATGGAGGTGTGTGAAGTCACAGAATGGAGGTTTGTGAAGTCATAGAATGGAGGTGTGTGAAGTCATAGAATGGATGTTTCTGAAGTAGAATGAAGGTATGTGAAGTCATAGAATGGAGTTATGTGAAGTCAAAATGGAGGTGTGTGAACTCATAAAATGGAGATGTGTAAAGTCATGGAATGGAGGTGTGTGAAGTCCAAGAATATAGGTGTGTGAAGTCAAACAATGGTGGTGTGTGAAGTCACAGAATGCAGGTGTGTTAAGTCAAAGAATGGAAGTGTTTGAAGTCAAAATGGAGGTGTGTGAAGTCACAGAATGGAGGTGTGTGAAGTGACAGGATGAAGGTGTCTGAAGTCAGAATGCAGCTGTGTGAAGCCATAGAATGGAGGTGTGTGAAGTCAGAATGGAGGTGTGTGAACTCATAGAATGGAGTGTGAAGTCACAATGGGGGTGTGCGAAGTCATAGAATGGGGGTGTGTGAAGTCAAATTGGAGGTGTGTGAAATCACAGAATGGAGGTGTGTCATCTCAGAAATGAGGTGAGTGAAGTCATAAAATGGAGGTGTGTGAATTCATAGAATGGAAGTGTGTGAAATCATAGAATGGAGGTGTGTGAAGTCACAGAATGTAGGTGTGTGAAGTCACAGAATGGAGGTGTGTGAACTCACAATGGAGGTGTGTGAAGTCAAAGAATGGAGGTGTGTGAAGTCGTAGAATGGAATTGTGTGAAGTCATAGAATGGACGTGTGTGAAGTGAGAATTGAGGTGTGTGAAGTCACGGAATTGAGGTGTGTGAACTCAGAATGGAGGTGTGTGAAATCACAGAATGGAGGTTTGTGAAGTCATAGAATGGAGGTGTGTGAAGTCATAGAATGGATGTTTCTGAAGTAGAATGAAGGTATGTGAAGTCATAGAATGGAGTTGTGTGAAGTCAAAATGGAGGTGTGTGAACTCATAAAATGGAGATGTGTAAAGTCATTGAATGGAGGTGTGTGAAGTCCAAGAATATAGGTGTGTGAAGTCAAACAATGGTGGTGTGTGAAGTCACAGAATGCAAGTGTGTTAAGTCAAAGAATGGAAGTGTTTGAAGTCAAAAATGGAGGTGTGTGTAGTCACAGAATGGAGGTGTGTGAAGTCACAGTATGAAGGTGTCTGAAGTCAGAATGCAGCTGTGTGAAGCCATAGAATGGAGGTGTGTGAAGTCAGAATGGAGGTGTGTGAACTCATAGAATGGAGTGTGAAGTCACAATGGGGGTGTGTGAAGTCATAGAATGGGGGTGTGTGAAGTCAAATTGGAGGTGTGTGAAATCACAGAATGGAGGTGTGTCAACTCAGAAATGAGGTGAGTGAAGTCATAGAATGGAGGTGTGTGAATTCATAGAATGGAAGTGTGTGAAATCATAGAATGGAGGTGTGTGAAGTCAAAGAATTGAGGTTTGTGAAGTCAGAATGGAGGTGTGTGAAGTCAGGATGGAGGTGGGTGAAGTCACAGAATGGAGGTGTGGGAACTCAGAAGGGAGGTGTGTGGTCACAGAACGGAGGTTTGTGAAGTCATAGAATGGAGGTGCGTGAAGTCATAGAATGGATGTTTCTGAAGTGAGAATGTAGGTGTATGAAGTCAAAGAATGGAGGTGTGTGAAGTCAAAATGGAGGTGTGTGAACTCATAGAATATAGGTGTGTGAACTCATAGAATGGAGGTGTGTTAAGTCAGAATGGAGGTGTGTGAAGCCATAGAATGGAGATATGTGAAGTCACAATGGACGTGTGTGAAGTTATAGAATGGAGGTGTGTGAATTCACAGAATGGAGGTGTGTGAAGTCATAGAATGTAGCTGTGTGAAGTCAGATTGGAGGTGTGTGAAGTCACAGAATGGAGGTGTGTGAACTCAGAATGGAGGAGTGTGAAGTCACAGAATGGAGGTGTGTGAAGTCATAGAATGGAGCTGTGTGAAGTCATAGAATGGATGTGTGTGAAGTCATAATGGAGGTGTGTGAAGTCACAGAATTGAGGTGTGTGAAGTCACAGAATGGAGGTGTGTGAAGTCATAGAATGGAGGTGTGTGAAGTCATAGAATGGAGGTGTGTGAAGTCATAGAATGGATGTTTGTTAAGTAAGAATGAAGGTGTGTTAAGTCATAGAAGGGAGGTGTGTGAAGGCACAGAATGGAGGTGTGTGAAGTCATAGAATGGAGCTGTGTGAAGTCAGAATGGAGGTGTGTGAAGTCACAGAATGGAGGTGTGCGAACTCAGAATGGAGGTGTGTGAAGTCACAGAATGGAGTTGTGTTAAGTCACAGAACGGATTTGTTTGAACTCAGAATGGAGGTGTGTGAAGTCACAGAATGGAGGTGTGTGAAGTCATAGAATGGAGGTGTGTGAAATCATAGAATGGAGGTGTGGGAAGTCAGAGAATGGAGCTGTGTGAAGTCAGAATGGAGGTGTGCGAAGTCACAGAATGGAGGTGTGTGAAGTCATTTTATGGAGCTGTGTGAAGTCAGAATGTAGGTGTGTGAAGTCACAGAATGGAGGTGTGTGAACTCAGAATGGAGGTGTGTGAAGTCACAGAATCTAGGTGTGTGAAGTCATAGAATGGAGGTGTGTGAAGTCATAGAATGGAGGTGTGTGAAGTCATAATGGAGGCGTGTGAAGTCACAGAATTCAGGTGTGTGAAGTCACAGAATGGAGGTGTGTGAAGTCATAGAATTGAGGTGTGTGAAGTCAGAACGGAGGTGTGTGAACTCATAGAATGGAGGTGTGTGAAGTCACAATGCCGGTGTGCGAAGTCATGGAATGGAGGTGTGTGAGGTCATAGAATGGAGGTGTGTGAAGTCACAGAATGGAGTTGTGTGAAGTCATAGAATGGATGTTTGTTAAGTAAGAATGAAGGTGTGTGAAGTCATAGAATGGAGGTGTGTGAAGGCACAGAATGGAGGTGTGTGAAGTCATAGAATGGAGCTGTGTGAAGTCAGAATGGAGGTGTGTGAAGTCACAGAATGGAGGTGTGTCAACTCAGAATGGAGGTGTGTGAAGTCACAGAATGGAGGTGTGTGAAGTCACGGAATGGAGGTGTGTGAAGTCAGAATGGAGGTGTGTGAAGTCATAGAATGGAGGTGTGTGAAGTAGGAATGGAGGTGTGTGAACTCATAGAATGGAGGTGTGTGAAGTCACAATGCAGGTGTGCGAAGTCATAGAATGGAGGTGTGTGAAGTCACAGATTGGAGGTGTGTGAAGTCATAGAATGGAGGTTTGTGAAGTCATAGTATTTAGGTGTGTGTAGTCATAGAATTGAGGTGTGTGAAGTCCAGAATGGAGGTGTGTGAAATCACAAAATGGAGGGGTGTGAACTCAGAATGGAGGTGTGTGAAGTCACGGAATGGAGGTGTGTGAAGTCATAGAATGGAGGTGTGTGAAGTCACACAATGGGGGTGTGTGAAGTCATAGAATGGAGGTGTGTGAAGTCACAGAATGGAGGTGTTTCACGTCAGAGAATGGAGGTGTGTGAAATCAGAATGGAGGTGTGTGAAGTCACAGAATGGAGGTGTGTGAAGTCAGAATAGATGTGTACGAAGTCATAGAATGGAGCTGTGTGAAGTCAGAATGGAGCTGTGTGAAGTCATAGAATGGAGGTGAGTAAAGTCAGAATGGCGGTGTGTGAACATAGAAAGATGGTGTGTGAAGTCACAATGGAGGTGTGTGAAGTCATAGAATGGAGGTTTTTGAAGTCACAGAATGGAGGTGTGTGAAGTCATAGAATGGAGGTGTGTGAAGTCAGATTGGAGGTGTGTGAAGTAATAGAATGGAGGTGTGTCAACTCAGAAAGGAGGTGTGTGAATTCATAGAATGTAGGTGTGTGAAGTCATAGAATGGAGGTGTGTGATATCATAGACTGGAGTTGTGTGAGTCACAGAATTGAGGTGTGTGAAGACAGAATGGAGGTGTGTGAAGTCAGAATGGAGGTGTGTGAAGTCATAGAATGGAGGTGTGTGAATTCAGAATGCATTTGTGTGAACTCATAGAATGGAGGTCTGAGAAGTCACAATGTAGGTGTGTGAAGTCACAGAATGGAGGTGTGGGAAGTCATAGAATGGAGGTGTGTGAAGTCACAGAATGCAGGTGTGTAAACTCATATAATGGAGGTGTGTGAAGTCCCAGAATGGAGGTGTGTGAAGTCAGAATGGAGTTGTGTGAAGTCATAGAATGGATGTGTGAAGTCAGAATGGAGGTGTGTGAAGTCATAGAATGGAGGTGTGTTAAGTCAGAATGGAGGTGTGTGAAGCCATAGAATGGAGATATGTGAAGTCACAATGGAGGTGTGTGAAGTTATAGAATGGAGGTGTGTGAATTCACAGAATGGAGGTGTGTGAAGTCATAGAATGTAGCTGTGTGAAGTCAGATTGGAGGTGTGTGAAGTCACAGAATGGAGGTGTGTGAACTCAGAATGGAGGTGTGTGAAGTCACAGAATGGAGGTGTGTGAAGTCATAGAATGGAGCTGTGTGAAGTCATAGAATGGATGTGTGTGAAGTCATAATGGAGGTGTGTGAAGTCACAGAATTGAGGTGTGTGAAGTCACAGAATGGAGGTGTGTGAAGTCATAGAATGGAGGTGTGTGAAGTCATAGAATGGAGGTGTGTGAAGTCATAGAATGGATGTTTGTTAAGTAAGAATGAAGGTGTGTTAAGTCATAGAAGGGAGGTGTGTGAAGGCACAGAATGGAGGTGTGTGAAGTCATAGAATGGAGCTGTGTGAAGTCAGAATGGAGGTGTGTGAAGTCACAGAATGGAGGTGTGCGAACTCAGAATGGAGGTGTGTGAAGTCACAGAATGGAGTTGTGTTAAGTCACAGAACGGAGGTGTTTGAACTCAGAATGGAGGTGTGTGAAGTCACAGAATGGAGGTGTGTGAAGTCATAGAATGGAGGTGTGTGAAATCATAGAATGGAGGTGTGGGAAGTCAGAGAATGGAGCTGTGTGAAGTCAGAATGGAGGTGTGCGAAGTCACAGAATGGAGGTGTGTGAAGTCATTTTATGGAGCTGTGTGAAGTCAGAATGGAGGTGTGTGAAGTCACAGAATGGAGGTGTGTGAACTCAGAATGGAGGTGTGTGAAGTCACAGAATCTAGGTGTGTGAAGTCATAGAATGGAGGTGTGTGAAGTCATAGAATGGAGGTGTGTGAAGTCATAATGGAGGCGTGTGAAGTCACAGAATTCAGGTGTGTGAAGTCACAGAATGGAGGTGTGTGAAGTCATAGAATGGAGGTGTGTGAAGTCAGAACGGAGGTGTGTGAACTCAGATTGGAGGTGTGGGAAGGCACAATGGAGGTGTGTGAAGTTATAGAATGGAGGTGTGTGAAGTCACAGAATGGAGGGATGTGAAGTCAAAGACTGGAGGTGTGTGAAGTCATAGAATGGACGTGTGTGAACTCATAGAATGGAGGTGTGTGAAGTCATAGAATGGAGGTGTGTGAAGTCACAGAATGAAGGTGCGTTAAGTCACAGAATGGAGGTTTGTGAACTCAGAATGGAGGTGTGTGAAGTCACAGAATGGAGGTGTGGGAAGTCATAGAATGGAGTTGTGTGAAGTCACAGAATGGAGGTGTGTGAATTAATAGAATGGAGGTGTGAGAAATCATAGAATGGAGGTGCGTGAAATCATAGAATGGAGGTGTGTGAAGTTACAGAATGGAGGTGTGTGAAGTCACAGAATGGAGGTGTGTGAACTCACAATGGAGGTGTGTGAAGTCAAAGAATGGAGGTGTGTGAAGTCATAGAATTGAATTGTGTGAAGTCATAGAATGGAGGTGTGTGAACTCAGAATGGAGGTGTGTGAAGTCACAGAATGGAGGTGTGTTAAGTCACAGAATGGAGGTGTGTGAACTCAGAATGGAGGTGTGTGCGGTCACAGAATCTAGGCGTGTGAAGTCATAGAATGGAGGTGTGTGAAGTCATAGAATGGAGGTGTGTGAAGTCATAATGGAGGCGTGTGAAGTCACAGAATTGAGGTGTGTGAAGTCACAGAATGGAGATGTGTGAACTCAGAATGGAGGTGTGTGAAGTCACAGAATGGAGGTGTGTTAAGTCACAGAATGGAGGTGTGTGAACTCAGAATGGAGGTGTGTGCGGTCACAGAATCTAGGCGTGTGAAGTCATAGAATGGAGGTGTGTGAAGTCATAGAATGGAGGTGTGTGAAGTCATAATGGAGGCGTGTGAAGTCACAGAATTGAGGTGTGTGAAGTCACAGAATGGAGGTGTGTGAACTCAGAATGGAGGTGTGTGCGGTCACAGAATCTAGGCGTGTGAAGTCATAGAATGGAAGTGTGTGAAGTCAGAATGGAGGTGTGTGAACACAGATTGGAGGTGTGGGAAGTCACAATGGAGGTGTGTGAAGTTATAGAATGGAGGTGTGTGAAGTCACAGAATGGAGGGGTGTGAACTCATAGATTGGAGGTGTGTGAAGTCACAGAATGAAGGTGCGTTAAGTCACAGAATGGAGGTTTGTGAACTCAGAATGGAGGTGTGTGAAGTCACAGAATGGAGGTGTGGGAAGTCATAGAATGGAGTTGTGTGAAGTCACAGAATGGAGGTGTGTGAATTAATAGAATGGAGGTGTGAGAAATCATAGAATGGAGGTGTGTGAAGTCACAGAATGGAGGTGTGTGAAGTCACAGAATGGAGGTGTGTGAAGTCACAGAATGGAGGTGTGTGAAGTCATAGAATGGATGTTTCTGAAGTAGAATGAAGGTATGTGAAGTCATAGAATGGAGTTGTGTGAAGTCAAAATGGAGGTGTGTGAACTCATAAAATGGAGATGTGTAAAGTCATGGAATGGAGGTGTGTGAAGTCCAAGAATATAGGTGTGTGAAGTCAAACAATGGTGGTGTGTGAAGTCACAGAATGGAGGTGTGTGAAGTCAGAATGGAGGTGTTTGAAGTCACAAAATTGAGGTGTGTGAAGTCATAGAATTTAGGTGTGTGAAGTCATAGAATGGATGTGTGTGAAGTAATAATGGAGGTGTGTGAAGTCACAGAATTGAGGTGCTTGAAGTCACAGAATGGAGGTGTGTGAAATCATAGAATGGAGGTGTGTGAAGTCATAGAATGGAGGTGTGTGAAGTCACAGAATGGATGTGTGGGAAGTAATAATGGAGGTGTGTGAAGTCACAAAACTGAGGTGTGTGAAGTCACAGAATGGAGGTGTGTGAAGTCATAGAATGGAGGTGTGTGAAGTCATAGAATGGAGGTGTGTGAAGTCATAGAATGGATGTTTGTTAAGTAAGAATGAAGGTGTGTTAAGTCATAGAATGGAGGTGTGTGAAGGCACAGGATGGAGCTGTGTGAAGTCATAGAATGGAGCTGTGTGAAGTCAGAATGGAGGTGTGTGAAGTCACAGAATGGAGATGTGTGAACTCAGAATGGAGGTGTGTGAAGTCACAGAATGCAGGTGTGTTAAGTCAGAGAATGGAGGTGTGTGAACTCAGAATGGAGGTGTGTGCGGTCACAGAATCTAGGCGTGTGAAGTCATAGAATGGAGGTGTGTGAAGTCATAGAATGGAGGTGTGTGAAGTCATAATGGAGGCGTGTGAAGTCACAGAACTGAGGTGTGTGAAGTCACAGAATGGAGGTGTGTGAAGTCATAGAATGAAAGTGTGTGAAGTCAGAATGGAGGTGTGTGAACACAGATTGGAGGTGTGGGAAGTCACAATGGAGGTGTGTGAAGTTATAGAATGGAGGTGTGTGAAGTCACAGAATGGAGGGGTGTGAACTCATAGATTGGAGGTGTGTGAAGTCACAGAATGAAGGTGCGTTATGTCACAGAATGGAGGTTTGTGAACTCAGAATGGAAGTGTGTGAAGTCACAGAATGGAGGTGGGGGAAGTCATAGAATGGAGTTGTGTGAAGTCACAGAATGGAGGTGTGTGAATTAATAGAATGGAGGTGTGAGAAATCATAGAATGGAGGTGTGTGAAGTCACAGAATGGAGGTGTGTGAAGTCACAGAATGGAGGTGTGTGAAGTCACAGAATGGAGGTGTGTGAACTCACAATGGAGGTGTGTGAAGTCAAAGAATGGAGGTGTGTGAAGTCGTAGAATGGAATTGTGTGAAGTCATAGAATGGACGTGTGTGAAGTGAGAATTGAGGTGTGTGAAGTCACGGAATTGAGGTGTGTGAACTCAGAATGGAGGTGTGTGAAGTCACAGAATGGAGGTTTGTGAAGTCATAGAATGGAGGTGTGTGAAGTCATAGAATGGATGTTTCTGAAGTAGAATGAAGGTATGTGAAGTCATAGAATGGAGTTGTGTGAAGTCAAAATGGAGGTGTGTGAACTCATAAAATGGAGATGTGTAAAGTCATGGAATGGAGGTGTGTGAAGTCCAAGAATATAGGTGTGTGAAGTCAAACAATGGTGGTGTCTGAAGTCACAGAATGCAGGTGTGTTAAGTCAAAGAATGGAAGTGTTTGAAGTCAAAATGGAGGTGTGTGAAGTCACAGAATGGAGGTGTGTGAAGTGACAGGATGAAGGTGTCTGAAGTCAGAATGCAGCTGTGTGAAGCCATAGAATGGAGGTGTGTGAAGTCAGAATGGAGGTGTGTGAACTCACAGAATGGAGTGTGAAGTCACAATGGGGGTGTGCGAAGTCATAGAATGGGGGTGTGTGAAGTCAAATTGGAGGTGTGTGAAATCACAGAATGGAGGTGTGTCATCTCAGAAATGAGGTGAGTGAAGTCATAGAATGGAGGTGTCTGAATTCATAGAATGGAAGTGTGTGAAATCATAGAATGGAGGTGTGTGAAGTCACAGAATGGAGGTGTGTGAAGTCACAGAATGGAGGTGTGTGAACTCACAATGGAGGTGTGTGAAGTCAAAGAATGGAGGTGTGTGAAGTCGTAGAATGGAATTGTGTGAAGTCATAGAATGGAGGTGTGTGAAGTGAGAATTGAGGTGTGTGAAGTCACGGAATTGAGGTGTGTGAACTCAGAATGGAGGTGTGTGAAATCACAGAATGGAGGTTTGTGAAGTCATAGAATGGAGGTGTGTGAAGTCATAGAATGGATGTTTCTGAAGTAGAATGAAGGTATGTGAAGTCATAGAATGGAGTTGTGTGAAGTCAAAATGGAGGTGTGTGAACTCATAAAATGGAGATGTGTAAAGTCATTGAATGGAGGTGTGTGAAGTCCAAGAATATAGGTGTGTGAAGTCAAACAATGGTGGTGTGTGAAGTCACAGAATGCAAGTGTGTTAAGTCAAAGAATGGAAGTGTTTGAAGTCAAAATGGAGGTGTGTGAAGTCACAGAATGGAGGTGTGTGAAGTCACAGTATGAAGGTGTCTGAAGTCAGAATGCAGCTGTGTGAAGCCATAGAATGGAGGTGTGTGAAGTCAGAATGGAGGTGTGTGAACTCATAGAATGGAGTGTGAAGTCACAATGGGGGTGTGTGAAGTCATAGAATGGGGGTGTGTGAAGTCAAATTGGAGGTGTGTGAAATCACAGAATGGAGGTGTGTCAACTCAGAAATGAGGTGAGTGAAGTCATAGAATGGAGGTGTGTGAATTCATAGAATGGAAGTGTGTGAAATCATAGAATGGAGGTGTGTGAAGTCAAAGAATTTAGGTTTGTGAAGTCAGAATGGAGGTGTGTGAAGTCAGGATGGAGGTGGGTGAAGTCACAGAAAGGAGGTGTGGGAACTCAGAAGGGAGGTGTGTGGTCACAGAACGGAGGTTTGTGAAGTCATAGAATGGAGGTGCGTGAAGTCATAGAATGGATGTTTCTGAAGTGAGAATGTAGGTGTATGAAGTCAAAGAATGGAGGTGTGTGAAGTCAAAATGGAGGTGTGTGAACTCATAGAATATAGGTGTGTGAACTCATAGAATGGAGGTGTGTGAAGTCATGGAATGGAGGTGTGTGAAGTCAAAGAATGGAGGTGTGTGAAGTCAAACAATAAAGGTGTGTGAAGTCACAGAATGGAGGTGTGTGAACTCATAGAATGGAGGTGCATGAAGACAAAAAATGGAGGTGTGTGAATTCATCGAATGGAGGTGTGTGAAGTCATGAAATGGAGCTGTGGGAACTCAGAATGGAGGTGTGTGGTCACAGAAAGGAGGTGTGTGAAGTCATAGAATGGAGGTGCGTGAAGTCATAGAATGGAGGTGTGTGAAGTCAGAATGGAGGTGTGTGAACTCATAGAATGGAGGTGTGTGAAGTCACAATGCAGGTGTGCGAAGTCATGGAATGGAGGTGTGTGAGGTCATAGAATGGAGGTGTGTGAAGTCACAGAATGGAGTTGTGTGAAGTCATAGAATGGATGTTTGTTAAGTAAGAATGAAGGTGTGTGAAGTCATAGAATGGAGGTGTGTGAAGGCACAGAATGGAGGTGTGTGAAGTCATAGAATGGAGCTGTGTGAAGTCAGAATGGAGGTGTGTGAAGTCACAGAATGGAGGTGTGTCAACTCAGAATGGAGGTGTGTAAAGTCACAGAATGGAGGTGTGTGAAGTCACGGAATGGAGGTGTGTGAAGTCAGAATGGAGGTGTGTGAAGTCATAGAATGGAGGTGTGTGAAGTAGGAATGGAGGTGTGTGAACTCATAGAATGGAGGTGTGTGAAGTCACAATGCAGGTGTGCGAAGTCATAGAATGGAGGTGTGTGAGGTCATAGAATGCAGGTGTGTGAAGTCACAGAATGGAGGTGTGTGAAGTCATAGAATGGAGGTGTGTGAAGTCACAGATTGGAGGTGTGTGAAGTCATAGAATGGAGGTTTGTGAAGTCATAGAATTTAGGTGTGTGAAGTCATAGAATTGAGGTGTGTGAAGTCCAGAATGGAGGTGTGTGAAATCACAAAATGGAGGGGTGTGAACTCAGAATGGAGGTGTGTGAAGTCACAGAATGGAGGTGTGTGAAGTCATAGAATGGAGGTGTGTGAAGTCACACAATGGGGGTGTGTGAAGTCATAGAATGGAGGTGTGTGAAGTCACAGAATGGAGGTGTTTCACGTCAGAGAATGGAGGTGTGTGAAATCAGAATGGAGGTGTGTGAAGTCACAGAATGGAGGTGTGTGAAGTCAGAATAGATGTGTACGAAGTCATAGAATGGAGCTGTGTGAAGTCAGAATGGAGCTGTGTGAAGTCATAGAATGGAGGTGAGTAAAGTCAGAATGGCGGTGTGTGAACATAGAAAGATGGTGTGTGAAGTCACAATGGAGGTGTGTGAAGTCATAGAATGGAGGTTTTTGAAGTCACAGAATGGAGGTGTGTGAAGTCATAGAATGGAGGTGTGTGAAGTCAGATTGGAGGTGTGTGAAGTAATAGAATGGAGGTGTGTCAACTCAGAAAGGAGGTGTGTGAATTCATAGAATGTAGGTGTGTGAAGTCATAGAATGGAGGTGTGTGATATCATAGACTGGAGTTGTGTGAGTCACAGAATTGAGGTGTGTGAAGACAGAATGGAGGTGTGTGAAGTCAGAATGGAGGTGTGTGAAGTCATAGAATGGAGGTGTGTGAATTCAGAATGCATTTGTGTGAACTCATAGAATGGAGGTCTGAGAAGTCACAATGTAGGTGTGTGAAGTCACAGAATGGAGGTGTGGGAAGTCATAGAATGGAGGTGTGTGAAGTCACAGAATGCAGGTGTGTAAACTCATATAATGGAGGTGTGTGAAGTCCCAGAATGGAGGTGTGTGAAGTCAGAATGGAGTTGTGTGAAGTCATAGAATGGATGTGTGAAGTCAGAATGGAGGTGTGTGAAGTCATAGAATGGAGGTGTGTTAAGTCAGAATGGAGGTGTGTGAAGCCATAGAATGGAGATATGTGAAGTCACAATGGAGGTGTGTGAAGTTATAGAATGGAGGTGTGTGAATTCACAGAATGGAGGTGTGTGAAGTCATAGAATGTAGCTGTGTGAAGTCAGATTGGAGGTGTGTGAAGTCACAGAATGGAGGCGTGTGAACTCAGAATGGAGGTGTGTGAAGTCACAGAATGGAGGTGTGTGAAGTCATAGAATGGAGCTGTGTGAAGTCATAGAATGGATGTGTGTGAAGTCATAATGGAGGTGTGTGAAGTCACAGAATTGAGGTGTGTGAAGTCACAGAATGGAGGTGTGTGAAGTTATAGAATGGAGGTGTGTGAAGTCATAGAATGGAGGTGTGTGAAGTCATAGAATGGATGTTTGTTAAGTAAGAATGAAGGTGTGTTAAGTCATAGAAGGGAGGTGTGTGAAGGCACAGAATGGAGGTGTGTGAAGTCATAGAATGGAGCTGTGTGAAGTCAGAATGGAGGTGTGTGAAGTCACAGAATGGAGGTGTGCGAACTCAGAATGGAGGTGTGTGAAGTCACAGAATGGAGTTGTGTTAAGTCACAGAACGGAGGTGTTTGAACTCAGAATGGAGGTGTGTGAAGTCACAGAATGGAGGTGTGTGAAGTCATAGAATGGAGGTGTGTGAAATCATAGAATGGAGGTGTGGGAAGTCAGAGAATGGAGCTGTGTGAAGTCAGAATGGAGGTGTGCGAAGTCACAGAATGGAGGTGTGTGAAGTCATTTTATGGAGCTGTGTGAAGTCAGAATGTAGGTGTGTGAAGTCACAGAATGGAGGTGTGTGAACTCAGAATGGAGGTGTGTGAAGTCACAGAATCTAGGTGTGTGAAGTCATAGAATGGAGGTGTGTGAAGTCATAGAATGGAGGTGTGTGAAGTCATAATGGAGGCGTGTGAAGTCACAGAATTCAGGTGTGTGAAGTCACAGAATAGAGGTGTGTGAAGTCATAGAATGGAGGTGTGTGAAGTCAGAACGGAGGTGTGTGAACTCAGATTGGAGGTGTGGGAAGGCACAATGGAGGTGTGTGAAGTTATAGAATGGAGGTGTGTGAAGTCACAGAATGGAGGGATGTGAAGTCAAAGACTGGAGGTGTGTGAAGTCATAGAATGGACGTGTGTGAACTCATAGAATGCAGGTGTGTGAAGTCATAGAATGGAGGTGTGTGAAGTCACAGAATGAAGGTGCGTTAAGTCACAGAATGGAGGTTTGTGAACTCAGAATGGAGGTGTGTGAAGTCACAGAATGGAGGTGTGGGAAGTCATAGAATGGAGTTGTGTGAAGTCACAGAATGGAGGTGTGTGAATTAATAGAATGGAGGTGTGAGATATCATAGAATGGAGGTGCGTGAAGTCATAGAATGGAGGTGTGTGAAGTTACAGAATGGAGGTGTGTGAAGTCACAGAATGGAGGTGTGTGAACTCACAATGGAGGTGTGTGAAGTCAAAGAATGGAGGTGTGTGAAGTCATAGAATTGAATTGTGTGAAGTCATAGAATGGAGGTGTGTGAAGTGAGAATTGAGGTGTGTGAAGTCACGGAATTGAGGTGTGTGAACTCAGAATGAAGGTGTGTGAAGTCACAGAATGGAGGTTTGTGAAGTCATAGAATGGAGGTGTGTGAAGTCATAGAAAGGATGTTTCTGAAGTAGAATGAAGGTGTGTGAAGTCATAGAATCGAGTTGTGTGAAGTCATAATGGAGGTGTGTGAACTCATAAAATGGAGATGTGTGAAGTCATGGAATGGAGGAGTGTGAAGTCCAAGAATATAGGTGTGTGAAGTCAAACAATGGTGGTGTGTGAAGTCACAGTATGCAGGTGTGTTAAGTCAAAGAATGGAAGTGTGTGAAGTCAAAAAGGAGGTGTGTGAAGTCACAGAATGGAGGTGTGTGAAGTCACAGAATGAAGGTGTCTGAATTCAGAATGCAGCTGTGTGAAGCCATAGTATGGAGGTGTGTGAATTCAGAATGGAGGTGTGTGAACTCATAGAATGGAGTGTGTGAAGTCACAATGGGGGTGTGTGAAGTCATAGAATGGGGGTGTGTGAAGTCAAATTGGAGGTGTGTGAAATCACAGAATGGAGGTGTGTCAACTCCGAAATGAGGTGTGTGAAGTCATAGAATGGAGGTGTGTGAATTCATAGAATGGAAGTGTGTGAAATCATAGAATGGAGGTGTGTGAATTCAAAGAATTGAGGTTTGTGAAGTCAGAATGGAGGTGTGTGAAGTCGGATGGAGGTGAGTGAAGTCACAGAATGGAGGTGTGGGAACTCAGAACGGAGGTGTGTGGTCACAGAACGGAGGTTTGTGAAATCATAGAATGGAGGTGCGTGAAGTCATAGAATGGATGTTTCTGAAGTGAGAATGAAGGTGTATGAAGTCAAAGAATGGAGGTGTGTGAAGTCAAAATGGAGGTGTGTGAACTCATAGAATGTAGGTGTGTGAACTCATAGAATGGAGGTGTGTGAAGTCATGGAATGGAGGTGTGTGAAGTCAAAGAATGGAGGTGTGTGAAGTCAAACAATAAAGGTGTGTGAAGTCACAGAATGGAGGTGTGTGAACTCATAGAATGGAGGTGTATGAAGACAAAGAATGGAGGTGTGTGAATTCATCTAATGGAGGTGTGTGAAGTCATGGAATGGAGGTGTGTGAAGTCAGATGGAGTTGTGTGAAGTTATAGAATGGAGGTGTGTAAAGTCAGAATGGTGGTGTGTGAAGTCATAGAATGGAGGTGTGTGAAGTCATAGAATGGAGGTGTGTGAAATCACAGAATGTAGGTGTGTGAAATCACAGAATGTAGGTGTGTGAAGTCATAGAAGGGAGGTGTGTGAAGTCACAGAATGGAGGTGTGTGAAGTCATAGAATGGATGTGTGTGAAGTCATAATGGAGGTGTGTGAAGTCACAGAATTGTGGTGTGTGAAGTCACAGAATGCAGGTGTGTGAAGTCATAGAATGGAGGTGTGTGAAGTCATAGAATGGAGGTGTGTGAAGTCATATAATGGATATTTGTTAAGTAAGAATGAAGGTGTGTTAAGTCATAGAATGGAGGTGTGTGAAGGCACAGAATGGATGTGTGTGAAGTCATAGAATGGAGCTGTGTGAAGTCAGAATGGAGGTGTGTGAAGTCACAGAATGGAGGTGTGCGAACTCAGAATGGAGGTGTGTGAAGTCACAGAATGGAGGTGTGTTAAGTCACAGAACGGAGGTGTTTGAACTCAGAATGGAGGTGTGTGAAGTCACAGAATGGAGGTGTGTGAAGTCATAGAATGGAGGTGTGTGAAATCATAGAATGGAGGTGTGGGAAGTCAGAGAGTGGAGCTGTGTGAAGTCAGAATGGAGGTGTGCGAAGTCACAGAATGGAGTTGTGTTAAGTCATTTTATGGAGCTGTGTGAAGTCAGAATGGAGGTGTGTGAAGTCACAGAATGGAGGTGTGTGAACTCAGAATGGAGGTGTGTGAAGTCACAGAATCTAGGTGTGTGATGTCATAGAATGGAGGTGTGTGAAGTCATAGAATTAGGTGTGTGAATTCATAATAGAGGCGTGTGAAATCACAGAATTCAGGTGTGTGAAGTCACAGAATTGAGGTGTGTGAAGTCATAGAATGGAGGTGTGTGAAGTCAAAACGGAGGTGTGTGAACTCAGATTGGAGGTGTGGGAAGGCACAATGGAGGTGTGTGAAGTTATAGAATGGAGCTGTGTGAAGTCACAGAATGGCGGGGTGTGAAGTCAAAGACTGGAGGTGTGTGAAGTCATAGAATGGACGTGTGTGAACTCATAGAATGGTAGTGTGTGAAGTCATAGAATGGAGGTGTGTGAAGTCACAGAATGAAGGTGCGTTAAGTCACAGAATGGAGGTGTGGGAAGTCATAGAATGGATTTGTGTGAAGTCACAGAATGGAGGTGTGTGAATTAATAGAATGGAGGTGTGAGAAATCATAGAATTGAGGTGTGTGATGTCACAGAATGGAGGTGTGTGAAGTCAAAGAATGGAGGTGTGTGAACTCACAGAATGGAGGTGTGTGAACTCACAATGGAGGTGTGTGAAGTCAAAGAATGGAGGTGTGTGAAGTCATAGAATGGAAGTGTGTTAAGTCATAGAATGGAGGTGTGTGAAGTCACAGAATGGAGGTGTGTGAAGTGAGAATTGAGGTGTGTGAAGTCACGGAATTGAGGTGTGTGAACTCAGAATGGAGGTGTGTGAAGTCACAGAATGGAGGTTTGTGAAGTCATAGAATGGAGGTGTGTGAAGTCATAGAATGGATGTTTCTGAAGTAGAATGAAGGTGTGTGAAGTCATAGAATGGAGGAGTGTGAAGTCAAAATGGAGGTGTGTGAACTCACAAAATGGACATGTGTGAAGTCATGGAATGGAGGTGTGTGAAGTCCAAGAATATAGGTTGTGAAGTCAAACAATGGTGGTGTGTGAAGTCACAGAATGCAGGTGTGTTAAGTCAAAGAATGGCAGTGTGTGAGGTCAAAATGGAGGTGTGTGAACTCACAGAATGGAGGTGTGTGAAGTCACAGAATGAAGGTGTTTGCAGTCAAAATTGTGGTGTGTGACGTCACAAATGGAGGTGTCTGAAGTCAGAATGCAGCTGTGTGAAGCCATAGAATGGAGTGTGTGAAGTCAAAATGGAGGTGTGTGAACTCATAGAATGGAGGTGTGAAGTCACAATGGGGGTGTGTGAAGTCATAGAATGGGGGTGTGTGAAGTCAAATTGGAGGTGTGTGAAATCACAGAATGGAGGTGTGTCAACTCAGAAATGAGGTGTGTGAAGTCATAGAATGGAGGTGTGTGAATTCATAGAATGGAAGTGTGTGAAATCATAGAATGGAGGTGTGTGAAGTCAAAGAAATGAGGTTTGTGAAGTCAGAATGGAGGTGTGTGAAGTCAGGATGGAGGTGGGTGAAGTCACAGAATGGAGGTGTGCGAAATCAGAATGGAGGTGTGTGGTCACAGAACGGAGGTTTGTGAAGTCATAGAATGGAGGTGCCTGAAATCATAGAATGGATGTTTCTGAAGTTAGAACGAAGGTCTATGAAGTCAAAAAATGGAAGTGTGTGAAGTCAAAATGGAGGTGTGTGAATCATAGAATGGAGGTGTGTGAACTCATAGAATTGAGGTGTGTGAAGTCATGGAATGCAGGTGTGTGAAGTCAAAGAATGGAGGTGTGTGACGTCAAACAATAAAGGTGTGTGAAGTCACAGATGGAGGTGTGTGAACTCATAGAATGGAGGTGCATGCAGTCAAAGAATGGAGGAGTGTTAAGTCATCGAATGGAGGTGTGTGAAGTCATGGAATGGAGGTGTGTGAAGTCAGATAGAGTTGTGAGAAGTCATAGAATGGAGGTGTGTGAAGTCAGAACGGAGGTGTGTTTAGTCATAGAATGGAGGTGTGTGAAGTCAGAATGGAGGTGTGTGAACTCATAGAATGGAGGTGTGTGAAGTCACAATGCAGGTGTGCGAAGTCAAAGAATGGAGGTGTGTGAGGTCATAGAATGGAGGTGTGTGAAGTCACAGAATGGAGGTGTGTGAAGTAACAGAATGGAGGTGTGTGAAGTCATAGAATGGAGGTGTGTGAAGTCAGAGAATGGAGGTGTGTGAAATCACAAAATGGAGGTGTGTGAACTCAGAATCGAGGTGTGTGAAGTCACAGAATGGAGGAGTGTGAAGTCAGAATAGATGTGTGCGAAGTCATAGAATGGAGCTGTGTGAATTCAGAATGGAGCTGTGTGAAGTCATAGAATGGAGGTGAGTGAAGTCAGAATGGCGGTGTGTGAACTCATAGAATGATGGTGTGTGAAGTCACAATGGAGGTGTGTGAAGTCATAGAATGGAGTTTTTTGAAGTCACAGAATGGAGGTGTGTGAAGTCATAGAATGGAGGTGTGTGAAGTCAAATTGGAGGTGTGTGAAGTCATAGAATGGAGATGTGTGAAGTCATAGAAAGGAGGTGTTTGAAGTCATAGTGGAGGTATGTGAAGTCACAGAATGGAGGAGTGTGAAGTCAGAATAGATGTGTGCGAAGTCATAGAATGGAGCTGTGTGAAGCCAGAATGGAGCTGTGTGAAGTCATAGAATGGAGGTGAGTGAAGTCAGAATGGCGGTGTGTGAACTCATAGAATGATGGTGTGTGAAGTCACAATGGAGGTGTGTGAAGTCATAGAATGGAGGATTTTGAAGTCACAGAATGGAGGTGTGTGAAGTCATAGAATGGAGGTGTGTGAAGTCAAATTGGAGGTGTGTGAAGTCATAGAATGTAGGTGTGTCAACTCAGAAAGGAGGTGTGTGAAGTCATAGAATGGAGGTGTGTGAATTCATAGAATGGAGGTGTGTGAAATCATAGAATGGAGGTGTGTGAAGTCACAGAATTGAGGTGTGTGAAGTCAGAATGGAGGTGTGTGAAGTCAGAATGGAGGTGTGTGAAGTCATAGACTGGAGGTGTGTGAATTCACAATGCATTTGTGTGAACTCATAGAATGGAGGTCTGTGAAGTCACAATGTAGGTGTGTGAAGTCACAGAATGGAGGTGTGTGAAGTCGTAGAATGCAGGTGTGTGAAGTCATAGAATGGAGGTGTGTGAAGTCAAAATGGTGGTGTGTGAACTCATAGAACGGAGGTGTGTTCACTCATGGAATGGAGGTGTGTGACGTCACAGAATTGAGGTGTTTGAAGTCACAATGGAGGTGTGTGAAGTCATAGAATGGAGGTGTGTGAAGTAAAAATGCATTTGTGTGAACTCATAGAATGGAGGTCTGTGAACTCACAATGTACGTGTGTGAAGTGACAGAATGGAGGTGTGTGAAGTCATA
This sequence comes from Megascapheus bottae, assembly GCA_024803745.1. Lineage (NCBI taxonomy): Eukaryota > Metazoa > Chordata > Mammalia > Rodentia > Geomyidae > Megascapheus > Megascapheus bottae. The sequence continues at coordinate 82,628 of JANJXV010001078.1, forward strand.
GAATGGAAGTGTGTGAAGTCACAGAATGGAGGTGTGTGATGTCATATAATGGAGGTGTGTGAAGTCACATAATGGAGGTGTGTGAAGTCAGAATGGAGTTGTGTGAAGTCACAGAATTTAGGTGTGTGAAGTCTGAATGGAGGTGTGTGAACTCATAGAATGGAGGTGTGTGTAGTCACAGAATGGAGGTGTGTGAACTCAGAATGGAGGTGTGTGAAGTCACAGAATGGAGGTGTGTTAAGTCACAGAGTGGAGGTGTGTGAACTCAGAATGGAGGTGTGTGAAGTCACAGAATCTAGGTGTGTGAAGTCATAGAATGGAGGTGTGTGAAGTCATAGAATGGAGGTGTTTGAAGGCATAATGGTGGCGTGTGAAGTCACAGAATTGAGGTGTGTGAGGTCACAGAACGGAGGTGTGTGAAGTCATAGAATGGAAGTGTGTGAAGTCAGAACGGAGGTGTGTTAACTCAGATTGGAGGTGTGGGAAGTCACAATGCAGGTGTGTGAAGCTATAGAATGGAAGTGTGGGAACTCATAGATTGGAGGTGTGTGAAGTCACAGAATGAAGGTGCGTTAAGTCACAGAATGGAGGTTTGTGAACTCAGAATGTAGGTGTGTGAAGTCACAGAATGGAGGTGTGGGAAGTCATAGAATGGAGTTGTGTGAAGTCACAGAATGGAGGTGTGTGAAGTCACAGAATGGAGGTGTGTGAACTCACAGAATGGAGGTGTGTGAACTCACAGAATGGAGGTGTGTGAACTCACAATGGAGGTGTGTGAAGTCAAAGAATGGAGGTGTGTGAAGTCATAGAATGGAATTGTGGGAAGACATAGAATGGAGGTGTGTGAAGTGAGAATTGAGGTGTGAGAAGTCACGGAATTGAGGTGTGTGAACTCAGAATGGAGGTGTGTGAAGTCACAGAATGGAGGTGTGTGAAGTCATATAATGGAGGTGTGTGAAGTCATAGAATGGATCTTTCTGAAGTACAATGAAGGTGTGTGAAGTCATAGAATGAAGGTGTGTGAAGTCAAAATGGAGGTGTGTGAACTCATAAAATGGAGATGTGTGAAGTAATGGAATGGAGGTGTGTGAAGTATCCAAGAATATAGGTGTGTGAAGTCAAACAATGGTGGTGTGTGAAGTCACAGAATGCTGGTGTGTTAAGTCAAAGAATAGAAGTGTGTGAAGTCAAAAAGGAGGTGTGTGAAGTCACAGAATGAAGGTGTCTGAAGTCTGAATGAAGCTGTGTGAAGCCATAGAATGGAGGTGTGTGCAGGCAGAATGGAGGTGTGTGAACTCATAGAATGGAGTGTGTGAAGTCACAATGGGGGTGTGTGAAGTCATAGAATGGGGGTGTGTGAAGTCAAATTGGAGGTGTGTGAAATCACAGAATGGAGGTGTGTCAACTCAGAAATGAGGTGTGTGAATTCAGAGAATGGAGGTGTGTGAATTCATAGAATGGAAGTGTGTGAAATCATAGAATGGAGGTGTGTGAATTCAAAGAATTGAGGTTTGTGAAGTCAGAATGGAGGTGTGTGAAGTCAGGATGGAGGTGGGTGAAGTCACAGAATGGAGGTGTGGGAACTCAGAATGGAGGTGTGTGGTCACAGAACGGAGGTTTGTGAAGTCATAGAATGGAGGTGCGTGAAGTCATAGAATGGATGTTTCTGAAGTGAGAATGAAGGTGTATGAAGTCAAAGAACGGAGGTGTGTGAAGTCAAAATGGAGGTGTGTGAACACATAGAATGGAGGTGTGTGAACTCATAGAATGGAGGTGTGTGAAGTCATGGAGTGGAGGTGTGTGAAGTCAAAGAATGGAGGTGTGTGAAGGCAAACAATAAAGGTGTGTGAAGTCACAGAATGGAGGTGTGTGAACTCACAGAATGGAGGTGCATGAAGACAAAGAATGGAGGTGTGTGAATTCATCGAATGGAGGTGTGTGAAGTCATGGAATGCAGGTGTGTGAAGTCACAATGCCGGTGTGCGAAGTCATAGAATGGAGGTGTGTGAGGTCATAGAATGGAGGTGTGTGAAGTCACAGAATGGAGTTGTGTGAAGTCATAGAATGGATGTTTGTTAAGTAAGAATGAAGGTGTGTGAAGTCATAGAATGGAGGTGTGTGAAGGCACAGAATGGAGGTGTGTGAAGTCATAGAATGGAGCTGTGTGAAGTCAGAATGGAGGTGTGTGAAGTCACAGAATGGAGGTGTGTCAACTCAGAATGGAGGTGTGTGAAGTCACAGAATGGAGGTGTGTGAAGTCACGGAATGGAGGTGTGTGAAGTCAGAATGGAGGTGTGTGAAGTCATAGAATGGAGGTGTGTGAAGTAGGAATGGAGGTGTGTGAACTCATAGAATGGAGGTGTGTGAAGTCACAATGCAGGTGTGCGAAGTCATAGAATGGAGGTGTGTGAGGTCATAGAATGCAGGTGTGTGAAGTCACAGAATGGAGGTGTGTGAAGTCATAGAATGGAGGTGTGTGAAGTCACAGATTGGAGGTGTGTGAAGTCATAGAATGGAGGTTTGTGAAGTCATAGAATTTAGGTGTGTGAAGTCATAGAATTGAGGTGTGTGAAGTCCAGAATGGAGGTGTGTGAAATCACAAAATGGAGGGGTGTGAACTCAGAATGGAGGTGTGTGAAGTCACAGAATGGAGGTGTGTGAAGTCATAGAATGGAGGTGTGTGAAGTCACACAATGGGGGTGTGTGAAGTCATAGAATGGAGGTGTGTGAAGTCACAGAATGGAGGTGTTTCACGTCAGAGAATGGAGGTGTGTGAAATCAGAATGGAGGTGTGTGAAGTCACAGAATGGAGGTGTGTGAAGTCAGAATAGATGTGTACGAAGTCATAGAATGGAGCTGTGTGAAGTCAGAACGGAGCTGTGTGAAGTCATAGAATGGAGGTGAGTAAAGTCAGAATGGCGGTGTGTGAACATAGAAAGATGGTGTGTGAAGTCACAATGGAGGTGTGTGAAGTCATAGAATGAAGGTTTTTGAAGTCACAGAATGGAGGTGTGTGAAGTCATAGAATGGAGGTGTGTGAAGTCAGATTGGAGGTGTGTGAAGTAATAGAATGGAGGTGTGTCAACTCAGAAAGGAGGTGTGTGAATTCATAGAATGTAGGTGTGTGAAGTCATAGAATGGAGGTGTGTGATATCATAGACTGGAGTTGTGTGAGTCACAGAATTGAGGTGTGTGAAGACAGAATGGAGGTGTGTGAAGTCAGAATGGAGGTGTGTGAAGTCATAGAATGGAGGTGTGTGAATTCAGAATGCATTTGTGTGAACTCATAGAATGGAGGTCTGAGAAGTCACAATGTAGGTGTGTGAAGTCACAGAATGGAGGTGTGGGAAGTCATAGAATGGAGGTGTGTGAAGTCACAGAATGCAGGTGTGTAAACTCATATAATGGAGGTGTGTGAAGTCCCAGAATGGAGGTGTGTGAAGTCAGAATGGAGTTGTGTGAAGTCATAGAATGGATGTGTGAAGTCAGAATGGAGGTGTGTGAAGTCATAGAATGGAGGTGTGTTAAGTCAGAATGGAGGTGTGTGAAGCCATAGAATGGAGATATGTGAAGTCACAATGGAGGTGTGTGAAGTTATAGAATGGAGGTGTGTGAATTCACAGAATGGAGGTGTGTGAAGTCATAGAATGTAGCTGTGTGAAGTCAGATTGGAGGTGTGTGAAGTCACAGAATGGAGGTGTGTGAACTCAGAATGGAGGTGTGTGAAGTCACAGAATGGAGGTGTGTGAAGTCATAGAATGGAGCTGTGTGAAGTCATAGAATGGATGTGTGTGAAGTCATAATGGAGGTGTGTGAAGTCACAGAATTGAGGTGTGTGAAGTCACAGAATGGAGGTGTGTGAAGTCATAGAATGGAGGTGTGTGAAGTCATAGAATGGAGGTGTGTGAAGTCATAGAATGGAGGTGTGTGAAGTCATAGAATGGATGTTTGTTAAGTCATAGAAGGGAGGTGTGTGAAGGCACAGAATGGAGGTGTGTGAAGTCATAGAATGGAGCTGTGTGAAGTCAGAATGGAGGTGTGTGAAGTCACAGAATGGAGGTGTGCGAACTCAGAATGGAGGTGTGTGAAGTCACAGAATGGAGTTGTGTTAAGTCACAGAACGGAGGTGTTTGAACTCAGAATGGAGGTGTGTGAAGTCACAGAATGGAGGTGTGTGAAGTCATAGAATGGAGGTGTGTGAAATCATAGAATGGAGGTGTGGGAAGTCAGAGAATGGAGCTGTGTGAAGTCAGAATGGAGGTGTGCGAAGTCACAGAATGGAGGTGTGTGAAGTCATTTTATGGAGCTGTGTGAAGTCAGAATGGAGGTGTGTGAAGTCACAGAATGGAGGTGTGTGAACTCAGAATGGAGGTGTGTGAAGTCACAGAATCTAGGTGTGTGAAGTCATAGAATGGAGGTGTGTGAAGTCATAGAATGGAGGTGTGTGAAGTCATAATGGAGGCGTGTGAAGTCACAGAATTCAGGTGTGTGAAGTCACAGAATGGAGGTGTGTGAAGTCATAGAATGGAGGTGTGTGAAGTCAGAACTGAGGTGTGTGAACTCAGATTGGAGGTGTGGGAAGGCACAATGGAGGTGTGTGAAGTTATAGAATGGAGGTGTGTGAAGTCACAGAATGGAGGGATGTGAAGTCAAAGACTGGAGGTGTGTGAAGTCATAGAATGGACGTGTGTGAACTCATAGAATGGAGGTGTGTGAAGTCATAGAATGGAGGTGTGTGAAGTCACAGAATGAAGGTGCGTTAAGTCACAGAATGGAGGTTTGTGAACTCAGAATGGAGGTGTGTGAAGTCACAGAATGGAGGTGTGGGAAGTCATAGAATGGAGTTGTGTGAAGTCACAGAATGGAGGTGTGTGAATTAATAGAATGGAGGTGTGAGAAATCATAGAATGGAGGTGCGTGAAGTCATAGAATGGAGGTGTGTGAAGTCATGGAATGCAGGTGTGTGAAGTCACAATGCCGGTGTGCGAAGTCATAGAATGGAGGTGTGTGAGGTCATAGAATGCAGTAGTGTGAAGTCACAGAATGGAGTTGTGTGAAGTCATAGAATGGAGGTGTGTGAAGTCACAGAATGGAGGTGTGTGAAGTCATAGAATGGAGGTTTGTGAAGTCATAGAATTTAGGTGTGTGAAGTCATAGAATGGAGGTGTGTGAAGTCACAGAATGGAGGTGTGTGAAATCACAAAATGGAGGTGTGTGAACTCAAAATGGAGGTGAGTGAAGTCACATAATGGAGGTGTGTGAAGTCATAGAATGGAGGTGTGTGAAGTCACACAATGGGGGTGTGTGAAGTCATTGAATGGAGCTGTGTGAAGTCAGAATAGAGGTGTGTGAAGTCACAGAATGGAGGTGTGTGAAGTCATAGAATGGAGCTGTGTGAAGTCAGAATGGAGGTGTGTGAAGTCACAGAATGGAGATGTGCGAACTCAGAATGGAGGTGTGTGAAGTCATAATGGAGGTGTGTGAATTCAGAGAATTGTGGTGTGTGAAGTCACAGAATGCAGGTGTATGAAGTCATAGAATGGAGGTGTGTGAAGTCATAGAATGGAGGTGTGTGAAGTCATTGAATGGATGTTTGTTAAGTAAGAATGAAGGTGTGTTAAGTCATAGAATGGAGGTGTGTGAAAGCACAGAATGGAGCTGTGTGAAGTCATAGAATGGAGCTGTGTGAAGTCAGAATGGAGGTGTGTGAAGTCACAGAATGGAGGTGTGCGAACTCAGAATGGAGGTGTGTGAAGTCACAGAATGGAGGTGTGTTAAGTCACAGAACGGAGGTGTTTGAACTCAGAATGGAGGTGTGTGAAGTCACAGAATGGAGGTGTGTGAAGTCATAGAATGGAGGTGTGTGAAATCATAGAATGTATGTTGGGAAGTCAGAGAGTGGAGCTGTGTGAAGTCAGAATGGAGGTGTGCGAAGTCACAGAATGGATGTGTGTTAAGTCATTTTATGGAGCTGTGTGAAGTCAGAATGGAGGTGTGCGAAGTCACAGAATGGAGGTGTGTGAACTCAGAATGGAGGTGTGTGAAGTCACAGAATCTAGGTGTGTGATGTCATAGAATGGAGGTGTGTGAAGTCATAGAATGGAGGTGTGTGAAGTCATAATGGAGGCGTGTGAAGTCACAGAATTCAGGTGTGTGAAGTCACAGAATGGAGGTGTGTGAAGTCATAGAATGGAGGTGTGTGAAGTCAGAACGGAGGTGTGTGAACTCAGATTGGAGCTGTGGGAAGTCACAATGGAGGTGTGTGAAGTTATAGAATGGAGGTGTGTGAAGTCACAGAATGGAGGGGTGTGAAGTCAAAGACTGGAGGTGTGTGAAGTCATAAAATGGACGTGTGTGAACTCATAGAATGGAGGTGTGTGAAGTCATAGAATGGAGGTGTGTGAAGTCACAGAATGAAGGTGCGTTAAGTCACAGAATGGAGGTGTGGGAAGTCATAGAATGGAGTTGTGTGAAGTCACAGAATGGAGGTGTGTGAATTAATAGAATGGAAGTGTGAGAAATCATAGAATGGAGGTGTGTGAAGTCACAGAATTGAGGTGTGTGAAGTCACAGAATGGAGGTGTGTGAACTCACAGAATGGAGGTGTGTGAACTCACAATGGAGGTGTGTGAAGTCAAAGAATGGAGGTGTGTGAAGTCATAGAATGGAGGTGTGTGAAGTCATAGAATGGAGGTGTGTGAAGTGAGAAGTGAGGTGTGTGAAGTCACGGAATTGAGGTGTGTGAACTCAGAATGGAGGTGTGTGAAGTCACAGCATGGAGGTTTGTGAAGTCATAGAATGGAGGTGTGTGAAGTCAAAATGGAGGTGTGTGAACTCACGAAATGGAGATGTGTGAAGTCATGGAATGGAGGTGTGTGAAGTCCAAGAATATAGGTTGTGAAGTCAAACAATGGTGGTGTGTGAAGTCACAGAATGCAGGTGTGTTAAGTCAAAGAACGGAAGTGTGTGAGGTCAAAATGGAGGTGTGTGAAGTCACAGAATGGAGGTGTGTGAAGTCACAGAATGAAGGTGTTTGAAGTCAAAATTGTGGTATGTGAAGTCACAAATGGAAGTGTCTGAAGTCACAATGCAGCTGTGTGAAGCCATAGAATGGAGTGTGTGAAGTCAGAATGGAGGTGTGTGAACTCATAGAATGGAGTGTGTGAAGTCACAATGGGAGTGTGTGAAGTCATAGAATGGGGGTGTGTGAAGTCAAATTGGAGGTGTGTAAAATCACAGAATGCAGGTGTGTCAACTCAGAAATGAGGTGTGTGAAGTCATAGAATGGAGGTGTGTGAATTCATAGAATGGAAGTGTGTGAAATCATAGAATGGAGGTGTGTGAAGTCAAAGAAATGAGGTTTGTGAAGTCAGAATGGAGGTGTGTGAAGTCAGGATGGAGGTGGGTGAAGTCACAGAATGGAGGTGTGGGAACTCAGAATGGAGGTGTGTGGTCACAGAACGGAGGTTTATGAAGTCATAGAATGGAGGTGCCTGAAGTTATAGAATGGATGTTTCTGAAGTGAGAACGAAGGTCTATGAAGTCAAAGAATGGAGGTGTGTGAAGTCAAAATGGAGGTGTGTGAATCATAGAATGGAGGTGTGTGAACTCATAGAATTGAGGTGTGTGAAGTCATGGAATGGAGATGTGTGAAGTCAAAGAATGGAGGTGTGTGAAGTCAAACAATAAAGGTGTGTGAAGTCACAGAATGGAGGTGTGTGAACTCATAGAATGGAGGTGCATGCAGTCAAAGAATGGAGGTGTGTTAAGTCATCGAATGGAGGTGTGTGAAGTCATGGAATGGAGGTGTGTGAAGTCAGATAGAGTTGTGTGAAGTCATAGAATGGAGGTGTGTGAAGTCAGAATGGAGGTGTGTGAAGTCATAGAATGGAGGTGTGTGAACTCATAGAATGGAGGTGTGTGAAGTCACAATGCAGGTGTGCGAAGTCATAGAATGGAGGTGTGTGAGGTCATAGAATGGAGGTGTTTGAAGTCACAGAATGGAGGTGTGTGAAGTCATAGAATGGAGGTGTGTGAAGTCACAGAATGGAGGTGTGTGAAGTCATAGAATGGAGGTGTGTGAAGTCATAGAATTTAGGTGTGTGAAGTCATAGAATGGAGGTGTGTGAAGTCAGAGAATGGAGGTGTGTGAAATCACAAAATGGAGGTGTGTGAACTCAGAATCGAGGTGTGTGAAGTCACAGAATGGAGGAGTGTGAAGTCAGAATAGATGTGTGCGAAGTCGTAGAATGGAGCTGTGTGAAGTCAGAATGGAGCTGTGTGAAGTCATAGAATGGAGGTGAGTGAAGTCAGAATGGCGGTGTGTGAACTCATAGAATGATGGTGTGTGAAGTCAAAATGGAGGTGTGTGAAGTCATGGAATGGAGGTTTTTGAAGTCACAGAATGGAGGTGTGTGAAGTCATAGAATGGAGGTGTGTGAAGTCAAATTGGAGGTGTGTGAAATCATAGAATGGAGATGTGTGAAGTCATAGAATGGAGGTGTTTGAAGTCATAATATAGGTATGTGAAGTCACAGAATGGAGGAGTGTGAAGTCAGAATAGATGTGTGCGAAGTCATAGAATGGAGCTGTGTGAAGTCAGAATGGAGCTGTGTGAAGTCATAGAATGGAGGTGAGTGAAGTCAGAATGGCGGTGTGTGAACTCATAGAATGATGGTGTGTGAAGTCACAATGGAGGTGTGTGAAGTCATAGAATGGAGGTTTTTGAAGTCACAGAATGGAGGTGTGTGAAGTCATAGAATGGAGGTGTGTGAAGTCAAATTGGAGGTGTGTGAAGTCATAGAATGGAGGTGTGTCAACTCAGAAAGGAGGTGTGTGAAGTCATAGAATGGAGGTGTGTGAAGTCATAGAATGGAGGTGTGTGAAATCATCGAATGGAGGTGTGTGAAGTCACAGAATTGAGGTGTGTGAAGTCAGAATGGAGGTGTGTGAAGTCAGAATGGAGGTGTGTGAAGTCAGAGAATGGAGGTGTGTGAAGTCGTAGAATGCAGGTGTGTGAAGTCACAGAATGGAGGTGTGTGAAGTCATATATTGGAGGTTTGTGAAGTCATAGAATGTAGGTGTGTGAAGTAATAGAATGGAGGTGTGTCAAGTCACAGATTGAAGGTGTGTGAAGTCACAGAATGGGGGTGTGTGAACTCAGAATGGAGGTGTGTGAAGTCACAAAATGGAGGTGTGTGAAGTCATAGAATGGATGTTTCTGAAGGAAGAATGAAGGTGTGTGAAGTCATAGAATGGAGGCGTGTGAAGTCAAAATGGTGGTGTGTGAACTCATAGAATGGAGGTGTGTTTACTCATGGAATGGAGGTGTGTGAAGTCACAGAATTGAGGTGTTTGAAGTCACAATGGAGGTGTGTGAAGTCATAGAATGGAGGTGTGTGAAGTCAAAATGCATTTGTGTGAACTCATAGAATGGAGGTCTGTGAAGTCACAATGTACGTGTGTGAAGTCACAGAATGGAGGTGAGTGAAGTCATAGAATGGAGGTGTGTGAAGTCACAGAATGGAGGTGTGTGATGTCATATAATGGAGGTGTGTGAAGTCACAGAATGGAGGTGTGTGAAGTCAGAATGGAGTTGTGTGAAGTCAAAGAATGGAGGTGTGTGAAGTCTGAATGGAGGTGTGTGAACTCATAGAATGGAGGTGTGTGAAGTCACGATGGAGGTGTGTGAAGTCATAGAATGGAGGTGTGTGAAGTCACAGAATGGAGGTGTGTGAAGTCATATAATGGAGCTGTGTGAAGTCAGATTGGAGGTGTGTGAAGTCACAGAATGGAGGTGTGTGAACTCAAAATGGAGGTGTGTGAAGTCACAGAATGGAGGTGTGTGAAGTCATAGAATGGAGGTGTGTGAAGTCATAGAATGGAGGTGTGTGAAGTCATAGAATGGATGTTTGTTAAGTAAGAATGAAGGTTTGTTAAGTCACAGAATGGAGGTGTGTGATGTCACAGAATGGAGGTGTGTTAAGTCATAGAATGGAGCTGTGTGAAGTCAGAATGGAGGTGTGTGAAGTCACAGAATGGAGGTGTGTGAACTCAGAATGGAGGTGTGTGAAGTCACAGAATGGAGGTGTGTTAAGTCACAGAGTGGAGGTGTGTGAAATCAGAATGGAGGTGTGTGAAGTCACAGAATCTAGTTGTATGAAGTCATAGAATGGAGGTGTGTGAAGTCATAGAATGGAGGTGTTTGAAGGCATAATGGAAGCGTGTGAAGTCACAGAATTGAGGTGTGTGAAGTCACAGAACGGAGGTGTGTGAAGTCATAGAATGGAAGTGTGTGAAGTCAGAACGGAGGTGTGTGAACTCAGATTGGAGGTGTGGGAAGTCACAATGGAGGTGTGTGAAGCTATAGAATGGAGGTGTGTGAACTCATAGATTGGAGGTGTTTGAAGTCCCAGAATGAAGGTGCGTTAAGTCACAGAATGGAGGTTTGTGAACACAGAATGGAGGTGTGTGAAGTCACAGAATGGAAGTGTGGGAAGTCATAGAATGGAGTTGTGTGAAGTCACAGAATGGAGGTGTGTGAAGTCACAGAATGGAGGTGTGTGAACTCACATTTGAGGTGTGTGAAGTCAAAGAATGGAGGTGTGTGAAGTCATAGAATGGAATTGTGGGAAGACATAGAATGGAGGTGTGTGAAGTGAGAATTGAGGTGTGAGAAGTCACGGAATTGAGGTGTGTGAACTCAGAATGGAGGTGTGTGAAGTCACAGAATGGAGGTGGGTGAAGTCATAGAATGGAGGTGTGTGAAGTCATAGAATGGATGTTTCTGAAGTAGAATGAAGGTGTGTGAAGTCATAGAATGGAGGTGTGTGAAGTCAAAATGGAGGTGTGTGAACTCATAAAATGGAGTTGTGTGAAGTAATGGAATGGAGGTGTGTGAAGTCCAAGAATATAGGTGTGTGAAGTCAAACAATGGTGGTGTGTGAAGTCACAGAATGCAGGTGTGTTAAGTCAAAGAATGGAAGTGTGTGAAGTCATAGAATGGAGGTGTGTGAATTCACAATGCATTTGTGTGAACTCATGGAATGGAGGTCTGTGAAGTCACAATGTAGGTGTGTGAAGTCACAGAATGGAGGTGTGTGAAGTCATATATTGGAGGTTTGTGAAGTCATAGAATGGAGGTGTGTGAAGTAATAGAATGGAGGTGTGTCAAGTCACAGATTGAAGGTGTGTGAAGTCACAGAATGGGGGTGTGTGAACTCAGAATGGAGGTGTGTGAAGTCACAAAATGGAGGTGTGTGAAGTCATAGAATGGATGTTTCTGAAGGAAGAATGAAGGTGTGTGAAGTCATAGAATGGAGGCGTGTGAAGTCAAAATGGTGGTGTGTGAACTCATAGAATGGAGGTGTGTTTACTCATGGAATGGAGGTGTGTGAAGTCACAGAATTGAGGTGTTTGAAGTCACAATGGAGGTGTGTGAAGTCATAGAATGGAGGTGTGTGAAGTCAAAATGCATTTGTGTGAACTCATAGAATGGAGGTCTGTGAAGTCACAATGTACGTGTGTGAAGTCACAGAATGGAGGTGTGTGAAGTCATAGAATGGAGGTGTGTGAAGTCACAGAATGGAGGTGTGTGATGTCATATAATGGAGGTGTGTGAAGTCACAGAATGGAGGTGTGTGAAGTCAGAATGGAGTTGTGTGAAGTCATAGAATGGAGGTGTGTGAAGTCTGAATGGAGGTGTGTGAACTCATAGAATGGAGGTGTGTGAAGTCACGATGGAGGTGTGTGAAGTCATAGAATGGAGGTGTGTGAAGTCACAGAATGGAGGTGTGTGAAGTCATATAATGGAGCTGTGTGAAGTCAGATTGGAGGTGTGTGAAGTCACAGAATGGAGGTGTGTGAACTCAAAATGGAGGTGTGTGTAGTCACAGAATGGAGGTGTGTGAAGTCATAGAATGGAGGTGTGTGAAGTCATAGAATGCAGGTGTGTGAAGTCATAGAATGGATGTTTGTTAAGTAAGAATGAAGGTTTGTTAAGTCACAGAATGGAGGTGTGTGATGTCACAGAATGGAGGTGTGTTAAGTCATAGAATGGAGCTGTGTGAAGTCAGAATGGAGGTGTGTGATTTCACAGAATGGAGGTGTGTGAACTCATAGAATTGAGGTGTGTGAAGTCATGGAATGGAGATGTGTGAAGTCAAAGAGTGGAGGTGTGTGAAGTCAAACAATAAAGGTGTGTGAAGTCACAGAATGGAGGTGTGTGAACTCATAGAATGGAGGTGCATGCAGTCAAAGAATGGAGGTGTGTTAAGTCATCGAATGGAGGTGTGTGAAGTCATGGAATGGAGGTGTGTGAAGTCAGAATGGAGGTGTGTGAAGTCATAGAATGGAGGTGTGTGAACTCATAGAATGGAGGTGTGTGAAGTCACAATGCAGGTGTGCGAAGTCATAGAATGGAGGTGTGTGAGGTCATAGAATGGAGGTGTTTGAAGTCACAGAATGGAGGTGTGTGAAGTCATAGAATGGAGGTGTGTGAAGTAACAGAATGGAGGTGTGTGAAGTCATAGAATGGAGGTGTGTGAAGTCATAGAATTTAGGTGTGTGAAGTCATATAATGGAGGTGTGTGAAGTCAGAGAATGGAGGTGTGTGAAATCACAAAATGGAGGTGTGTGAACTCAGAATCGAGGTGTGTGAAGTCACAGAATGGAGGAGTGTGAAGTCAGAATAGATGTGTGCGAAGTCGTTGAATGGAGCTGTGTGAAGTCAGAATGGAGCTGTGTGAAGTCATAGAATGGAGGTGAGTGAAGTCAGAATGGCGGTGTGTGAACTCATAGAATGATGGTGTGTGAAGTCACAATGGAGGTGTGTGAAGTCATAGAATGGAGGTTTTTGAAGTCACAGAATGGAGGTGTGTGAAGTCATAGAATGGAGGTGTGTGAAGTCAAATTGGAGGTGTGTGAAGTCATAGAATGGAGATGTGTGAAGTCATAGAATGGAGGTGTTTGAAGTCATAATGGAGGTATGTGAAGTCACAGAATGGAGGAGTGTGAAGTCAGAATAGATGTGTGCGAAGTCATAGAATGGAGCTGTGTGAAGTCAGAATGGAGCTGTGTGAAGTCATAGAATGGAGGTGAGTGAAGTCAGAATGGCGGTGTGTGAACTCATAGAATGATGGTGTGTGAAGTCACAATGGAGGTGTGTGAAGTCATAGAATGGAGGTTTTTGAAGTCACAGAATGGAGGTGTGTGAAGTCATAGAATGGAGGTGTGTGAAGTCAAATTGGAGGTGTGTGAAGTCATAGAATGGAGGTGTGTCAACTCAGAAAGGAGGTGTGTGAAGTCATAGAATGGAGGTGTGTGAAGTCATAGAATGGAGGTGTGTGAAATCATCGAATGGAGGTGTGTGAAGTTATAGAATGGAGGTGTTTGAAGTCACAGAATGGAGGGGTGTGAACTCATAGATTGGAGGTGTGTGAAGTCACAGAATGAAGGTGCGTTAAGTCACAGAATGGAGGTTTGTGAACTCAGAATGGAGGTGTGTGAAGTCACAGAATGGAGGTGTGGGAAGTCATAGAATGGAGTTGTGTGAAGTCACAGAATGGAGGTGTGTGAAGTCACAAAATGGAGGTGTGTGAAGTCACAGAATGGAGGTGTTTGAACTCACAGAATGGAGGTGTGTGAACTCACAATTGAGGTGTGTGAAGTCAAAGAATGGAGGTGTGTGAAGTCATAGAATGGAATTGTGGGAAGACATAGAATGGAGGTGTGTGAAGTGAGAATTGAGGTGTGAGAAGTCACGGAATTGAGGTGTGTGAACTCAGAATGGAGGTGTGTGAAGTCACAGAATGGAGGTGTGTGAAGTCATAGAATGGAGGTGTGTGAAGTCATAGAATGGACGTTTCTGAATTAGAATGAAGGTGTGTGAAGTCATAGAATGGAGGTGTGTGAAGTCAAAATGGAGGTGTGTGAACTCATAAAATGGAGATGTGTGAAGTAATGGAATGGAGGTGTGTGAAGTCCAAGAATATAGGTGTGTGAAGTCAAACAATGGTGGTGTGTGAAGTCACAGAATGCAGGTGTGTTAAGTCAAAGAATGGAAGTGTGTGAAGTCAAAATGGAAGTGTGTGAAGTCACAGAATGGAGGTGTGTGAAGTCATATGTTGGAGGTTTGTGAAGTCATAGAATGGAGGTGTGTGAAGTAATAGAATGGAGGTGTGTCAAGTCACAGACTGAAGGTGTGTGAAGTCACAGAATGTGGGTGTGTGAACTCAGAATGGAGGTGTGTGAAGTAACAGAATGGAGGTGTGTGAAGTCATAGAATGGATGTTTCTGAAGTAAGAATGAATGTGTGTGAAGTCATAGAATGGAGGTGTGTGAAGTCAAAATGGTGGTGTGTGAACTCATAGAATGGAGGTGTGTGAACTCATGGAATGGAGGTGTGTGAAGTCATGGAATGGAAGTGTGTGAAGTCAAAGAATGGAGGTATGTGAATTCAAAAAATGGAGGTGAGTGAAGTCACAGAATGGAGGTGTGTGAAGTCACAGAATGGAGTTGTGTGAAGGTGACAGAATGCAGGTGTGTGAACTCACAATGGAGGTGTGTGAATTCACAGAAAGGAGGTGTGTGAAGTCATAGAATGGATGATTCTGAAGAAAAAATGAAGGTGTGTGAAGCCATAGAATGGAGGTGTGTGAAGTCACAATGTAGGTGTGTGAACTCATAGAATGGTGGGGTGTAATCTCATAGAATGGAGGTGTGTGAAGTCATGGAATGGAGGTGTGTGAAGTCACAGAATGGAGGTGTGTGAAGTCAAAGAATGGAAGTCTGTGAAGTCAAAATTGATGTGTGTGAAGTCACAGAATGAAGGTGTGTGAAGTCACAGAATGGAGGTGTGTTAAGTCAAAACTGTGGAGTGTGAAGTCACAAATGGAGGTGTGAAGTCAGAATTTAGCTGTGTGAAGACATAGAATGGAGGTGTGTGAAGTCAGAATGCAGGTGTGTGAACTCATAGAATGGAGGTGTGTGAAGTCACAATGGAGGTGTGTGAAGTCATAGAATGGAGGTGTGTGAAGTCAGATTGGAGGTGTGTGAAATCACAGAATGGAGGTGTGTCAACTCAGAAATGAGGTGTGTGAAGTCATAGAATCTAGTTGTGTGAAGTCATAGAATGGAAGTGTGTGAAATCATAGAATGGAGGTGTGTGAAGTCACAGAACTGAGGCGTGTGAAGTCAAAATGGAGGTGTGTGAAATCAGAATGTTGGTGGGTGAAGTCATAGAATGGAGGTGTGTGAAGTCACAATGCAGGTGTGTGAACTCATAGAATGGAGGTGTGAAGTCACAATGTAGGTGTGTTAAGCTATAGAATGGAGGTGTGTGAAGTCACAGAATGGAGGTTTATGAAATCATAGAATGGAGGTGTATGAAGTCACAGAATGGAGGTGTGTGAAGTCATAGAATGGAGGTGTGTGAAGTCATAGAATGGAGGTGTGTGAAGTCACAGAATGGAGGTGTGTGAAGTCACAAAATGGAGGTGTGTGAAGTTATAGAATGGATGTGTGTGAAGTCACAGAATGGAGGTGTGTAAAATCATAGAATGGACGTGTGTGAAGTCATAGAATGGACGTGTGTGAAGTCATAGAGTAGAGGTGTGTGAAGTCACAATGCATGTGTGTGAACTCACAGAATGGAGGTGGGAAGTCACAATGTAGGTGTGTTAAGTTATAGAATGGAGGTTGTTGGGGACTGACTGTGGGGTCAGTGACCGTGACTGTGGGGCCAGTGACCTTGGACCCGGACAATTGAGTACACAAGGAAGTAAGCTCTTATCATGATTTTGGGCTGTGTCAATAGCTTCTCATTTAACCTGTTTGGGAC
Organism: Megascapheus bottae; assembly: GCA_024803745.1. NCBI lineage: Eukaryota > Metazoa > Chordata > Mammalia > Rodentia > Geomyidae > Megascapheus > Megascapheus bottae. Next base: position 98,466 of record JANJXV010001078.1, read on the forward strand.
TTGATAGCTCTCATTCAACCTATTTCAGACTTGATACTGTTTGTACGAATGTAGCCCCTGGCAGTTCCCTAGTTTAAAGATGTGTATTTAAGATTGAGAACTGGAAATAAACGGGGCTATGGTCTTGGGCGACAGGCTTCTTAAGCTGTGGCTCCTGATTTGGGCTGTAGCCCTCCTGAACCCCATCTGTTTGTCTCTCTTCTATTTTTTCCTAGTCCTTGCCCCCTATTTCAGGAATCCCAATCTGCGAACCCTGGTTTGCTGCCGGTTGGCCCCGGCATCTGGCGCCCGAACAGGGACCTGAAAATCTGGGACGAAAGTGAAGGACCCCTCCCTGTGGTGAGTAACACATCGTAGGACTATTAAGAGAGTATAGTCAGGAGTAAAAATTATGGGTCAAGCTAATAGCCATGGGTTATTTCTACCGATCTTAACAGGCCTATTTGAAGCCCACGGAACGTGGGTGGAAAAAGGGGTGCTTCAGAGCTTCCTACAGTTTGTCGAGGAGGCATGCCCGAGGTTTATAGAGGAGGAATTCCAAAAAGCCTGGCAGCGGATAGGAAAAAGAATTCTAGATTATTATGATGTATATGGCCCCGAAAAGACCCCAATAGAGGCTGCTACTCTATGGAATTTAGTAAGTGAATACATAGATCCTCTACATGAAAATGCTGAACTTAATCTTGAATTAAGGGAACTTTATGAGTTAAAGGACCCTTCTGAAGAACCTGAGGCTGAGCCATATGCTGCAGCCCAAGAGAGTCTAAGTGAGATCTTGAAAAGGGAACAACAACCAGTAGATATTGAGTATCAGAATTCAGGTTTGAATACCAAGGAGGAAAGTTATGATGAGTCATTGGAGGGCCGGGTGGCTACGATAGAGAAGTTAGAAGAAATGCTACATCTTCTATCGAAAATGGGGACAGAGCAGAGAGCCCCCCCAGAAGTAGGAAAGAAATATGACCCTCAGGCCACTATGGTGTCTGATTCTAAACCTTACCCCTCACACCCACCGCCTCCGGCTGCAGCCTTACGGCCTCAATCCCTTTCTCAACCTTTAGGCAAGCCTAAAGGCCCTAGCAACAAGTCCCTTTTAACAGGCACTACAACCAGGCACAGTGCATCGCAATTAAACCTGACTCAGGCTGCTAGAGAGAGGGAAGGTATTTCAGGGCCTCGATGCTTCCCTAGTTTAGTTGATCATGATGAACAAGTATACCATCAGCCTGTTCCTGTTAAACTATTACAGGATTTAAAAAATGCCTGCTACCAATATGGGCCAACTGCCCCTTTTACTCAAGTAATATTGGAGGCCGCATGTGCTGGTATTGCATGCCCAAATGACTGGAAACGGCTTGCCAGAGCATGCCTTAGTGCAGGAGAGTACTTATTATGGGAGACAGAGTTCACTGCACAGTGTCGGGCTAAAATTGAAACAAATAGGTCTAAGAACCTGCCTTACACTGTTGATCAGTTGTTAGGAGAGGGAACCTATAAAAACACCGAAGATCAAATGGGTTATGCAAAGGAGGCCTATTTACAAATAAATGCTGCGGCGAGAGAGGCTTGGAAAAAGTTACGCAATTCCAATCGTACAAAAAATCTAGTAGAAGTTAAACAGGGACCTAATGAACCTTATCTAGAATTTTTGTCTCGATTAATGGAGACTGCAGACTGCCTAGTACAAGATGAGAATGCAAAGAAGAGTATAGTTAGACACATAGCCTATGAAAATGCCAACGCCGCCTATCAGGCGGCTATCAGACCCCATAGGAATAAGGGAGGAATCACGGACTTTATTTCACTTTGTGCTGATATTGGACCCTCCCATGTACAAGGCCTTACTTTAGCCGCCGCTCCTCAAGGAAAGACTGTTACTGAGAATCTAAAATATAGAGGTCAGTGGCATTCTCGGGATGCTAGACCCCCAGGGCGTTGCTTTTCTTGTGGACAATTAGGACATTGGATGACGCAATGCCCACGCCAGGCCAGGTTAAAGAGAGAAAAATCACCTGGCACATGTCCACGCTGTGGTAAAGGGAAGCACTGGGCTAAAGATTGCAAGTCAGCAACAAATCGCAATGGCCGCCCGTTTTTGGGAAACTGGAGAAGGGGCCAGCCCCTGGCCCCACAAAACCATGGGGCAGTCCCTCCCTCTTCTCGGCCACAAGTGCATATTCTAACAACCCCCCAATATCAGTCTCCGGCCTCCTCCTTGCCACCCCAGGCAGTGCAGGATTGGACCTCTGTTCCTCCACCTGCTCAGTATTGATCCCAGAGATGGGGACACAAGCTCTCCCCACGGGGGTCTTCGGCCCCCTTCCCCCGGGAGTGGCTGGATTGCTGTTAGGGCGAAGTAGCTCAGCCCTTAAAGGGATACAGATTACACCTGGCAAAACTGACCAGGATTTTACTGGAGAAATCAAAGTTATGGCCTCTGCCCCCAAACACGTGGTATCGATCCCAGCCGGTCAAAAATTAGCACAACTAATACTTGTGCCTTTACCTCCCGGGGAGACTGCTAATTCCCCATGTGGGCAGAGAGGATTTAGATCTTCTGATATCTATTGGGTACAAAGCATAAAACAAGAGAGGCCTGAGATGACTATATTTATACAAGAAAAGCCCTTTAAAGGAATATTAGACACTGGAGCAGATGTGTCTGTGATATCTAAAAAACATTGGCCAGCCCAATGGCCCCTGACAACCTCTATGTCTTCCCTACAGGGGGTTGGGCAAGCAACTGACCCACAGCAGAGCAGTGCGATCCTTGTTTGGAGAGATGAGGAAGGGCACTCTGGTCATTTTCAGCCATTTGTCCTGGATCATCTGCCAATTAATTTATGGGGTCGTGATATCATGGAAAAAATGGGAGTGTATATGTTTAGTCCTAGTGCTGCGGTCACTAAGCAATTACTTGATCAAGGCCTCCTCCCCTTTAGGGGACTAGGCCGAGCAGCACAGGGGGAGCTAGAGCCACTCCAACCCCAGTCTCACCCTACGAGACAAGGATTAGGGTATCCCTTGATGGGAGCTGTCGTTTGCCCTCCCCCTCATGCTGATCCCATAAATTGGCTCTCTGAACAACCGGTATGGGTTGAACAGTGGCCTCTTTCACTAGAAAAGATCATTGCAGTACAGCAGCTAGTACAAGAACAGCTGGACTTGGGACATGTGGCCCCTTCTAACTCTCCATGGAACTCTCCAATTTTTGTTATAAAGAAAAAGTCAGGTAAATGGAGGCTGTTACAGGATTTGAGGAAAGTGAACGCCACCATGGAACTGATGGGAGCCCTACAGCCTGGCTTGCCTTCACCCATGGCAATCCCAAAGGATACTTATAAGATTATTGTAGATTTGAAGGATTGTTTCTATACTATACCCCTGGCGCCTCAAGACTGTAAGCGCTTTGCCTTCAGCGTCCCCTCTGTTAATTTTAAAGAACCCATGAAGCGATATCACTGGCTTGTGCTCCCACAGGGCATGGCAAATAGCCCAACTTTATGTCAAAGTTTTGTAGCTAGAGCCATTTCTTCCACTCGTGAAAAATTTTCTTCTGTTTATATTGTTCATTATATGGATGACATCTTGTTGGCTTGTTCTGACCCTATCGTCGTACGACAAGCCTTTGGACAACTAAAGCAAGATCTGAGCCTCTTTGGCCTTATAATAGCAGCTGAAAAGGTTCAGGAACACCCCCCTTTTACATATCTAGGCCATATATTAGGCCCACACTCTTTTAACAGCCAAAAAATACGATTAAAAACTTCACACTTAAGAACTCTTCATGATTTTCAGCAATTCTTAGGAGATATAAATTGGCTTCGGCCTTATCTAAAGCTCTCCACAGGAGAGTTAAAACCCCTTTTTGATCTCTTAAAAGGAGATACCAACCCTACATCCTTGCGCGAATTAAATCCTGACGCCAGGAGGGCCATCCAAATTGTAGAAAAGGCAATTTCCCAGCAACAAGTGAACTATTGTGACTATTCTAAACCATGGGGAGTTTACATTTTAGCTACTTCTCACTCCCCAACTGCTGTATTGTGGCAGGATGGCCCACTTTTATGGCTTTATCTACCATCAACACCCGGCAAAGTGCTGACCCCCTACTACGAATTGGTAGCTAATTTGATACATATGTGCCGAGTGGATTCCCGTAAATATTTAGGTCAGGAACCTCATTTTATCTGTGTCCCATATAATCTACAACAACAAGATTGGCTATTCGCCCATTGCAATTCTTGGGCCATTGCTTGGGCCAATTATACGGGGAAAATTTTGCATCACTACCCGTCTAACAAACTTCTCCAATTTGCTGCGTGTCATACGTTTCTATTTTCTTCCATAGTACAGGCCTCACCTTTATCTTCTGCTGCTTTGGTATTTACAGATGGATCCTCTAATGGAAAGGCTGCTTTGACCATTAATGGGAAAACTCAATCTTGGGTTACGGGTTTTTCCTCCGCCCAAGAGGTGGAATTAGAGGCATTTTTACAAGCACTCGTCCTGTTACAAGACGAGCCCTTTAACTTATACTCAGACAGTCAATATGTAATTCGTGCTCTTCAAGTCATAGAAACTGTTCCCTTTATTGGAACTACTAACTCCAATATTCAGACCCAATTTCGCCAAGTACAAACTTTGCTTTGCTCTCGCAACCACCCCTGTTTTTTTGGCTTTGTTCGAGCTCACACTAACCTTCCTGGCCCTTTAAGTGAGGGCAATGCAGTTACTGACTCCGCCACCAGAGTTTACTTAACTCAGGTTGAACTTGCTAAGCAGTCACATGCCATCCATCATCAAAACAGTCAAGCCCTGCGCCGACAGTTTAAATTATCTAGAGAAGCAGCACGGCAAATAGTTAAGACTTGCTCCAACTGTGTCCCTTTTTCACCAGCCCCCCATTTAGGCATAAATCCACGAGGACTGCTTTCTAATCACATTTGGCAGATGGATGTCACACATGTTCCATCATTTGGCCGATTAAAATATGTTCATGTTACTGTAGATACTTATTCTAATTTTATCTTGGCCACCCCCCTTGCTGGGGAAGCCACTAAACATTGTATCTCTCACTGCATTCGATGCTTTGCTGAGATGGGGATTCCCTCGCAAATAAAAACAGACAATGGCCCTGGCTATGCAAGCCGAGCATTTCAATCCTTCTGCCATTCCTATAGTATCACTCATATTACAGGCATTCCTTACAATCCTCAAGGTCAAGGCATCGTGGAGAGAGCTAATGGATTATTAAAACATCAAATTGCTAAAATACAGAAAGGAGAGTCATATCCCGCTACCCCTGTGAATATACTTAATCATGCTTTATTTGTTTTAATTTTTTTGAATTTGGATTCAAATAATTTATCTGCTGCTCAGCGATTCTGGGAAAAAAGAGCGCAGCGTCCTTTTGCCTTAGTAAAGTGGAAGGATCCCCTAACTGGTGCTTGGCATGGACCCGATCCTGTTCTAACCTGGGGTCGAGGGCATGTATGTGTTTTTTCACAAGGAGAAAATGACGCCCGCTGGCTGCCTGAACGCTGCGTTCGGATCGTGGAGAGTGACAGTGGCCATCCAAGCAGCGACTCACTGGGCCTACACCCCCAACCCTCCAGTGGTGCATCCTGCGACGTGGGAAGGACCTGAGTTATTTGTGCATGTCAATTGGGACTGCTACTGATCCACTTGTTCCACACATTCATATGAGCTGTGTTTCTCCTCCTTTTACTACTATGTAGGGACCTTTTAACATATTTATTGACTCTACACAATTTAATATGTGACATTATTTTGTCTTTACCAGCCCTCTTCTTAATAACCTTTTTTGTAAAAGATGCCCAGGTGAAAAGCAAAGGCCTCCAGAGGTAAGTAGAAGTCGGCCAACCCCCTTGTATGTCTGCGTTTTATTTTATTTTATTTTATTTTATTTTATTTTTGTTTGTTTGTTTGAAAAGGTGCACTGTGGGCCTAAAACAGAGGCCTGGGTGGTCAAGGGACGCCTTGACCCCCCCTCCCCTTCTGAGATTCTTGTCGATAACAAGGCATACCTGAGAGTCCCACCAGCAAGACATGTCTAAATCTAAAAATAACTGTTTGGTGAAAACATTCATTTGAGCTCATGTTTTTTGTGTTAAGTGTATCTGATTGAGTCCAATTTTCTTGTTACATGTCAATGTCTGATTATTTAAAAGTCTCCGTTTCTCTGTCTTGTTCGTGTTACATATTTTTTCTTGTCCAGTTTTGTCTTTAAAATTGGTACCATTTCTAAGTATGGATCCTTATGGTTTTTCTGTGCGTACTCAAGCACAAATCCTTGTTATTTTTTTGAACATTTCTGGGCCTAGCATGGCTGCTCCCCCATGTCTGCAGTTGTAACAAGCCCTGGAAAAATAAATTCCAGCTAAGTTGCCTTGCAAAAAGGTTTGTTTTGAACCTGGTTCTCATCTGTAAGAATAAAATTGGGAAAACTCTCTTGACACAAACTTCCGGAAATTGAACGGCCGATATTAATTTTGCGCGCTTTATGATCTTTGAGTATGAATGTGTGTGAATGAGTGAGTGAACATGTTCAGGGTTAAATTGTCAGCATGCTGTATAAAACAATGGATAAATTTATACTTAAACACAAAGACAATTGGGTAAATCTAAGCTTAAAACTTCAACAAAAATATTAGGTTTGAATGTTTACTATGTCTCAAAGGATTATTGCATTGTCTTAAAGAAAAACTGGTAAATATTTTTCTAGATCCTGAAATCTGCATTTTATTGCAAGGCATACAGCTGTTTACATTGTAAACATTGTATCCTGTTTAGCACAGAGGTATTAGGGAATTTGGGATTTATTACCTTAAGTTAAAATTTGGAGACATGTATTAGAGATTTAAATGTAAAATTGTTCATTAACGTCAGAAACTTTGTCTGTCTGTCTTTTCTTGCAAACTGACACTAGAAATCTAATGGTAAAATGTGGATAATGTGATTAGTATTTTAAAGGAATGTTTAAAGGTTTATCTCTGTATGATTTGGTTTCATGTTACTGGATTGCAATTGGATGTATCTTAGAAAAAGGAGGAAACTAAGTTCAGACTTAGATTTTTGGTGCACTGATGATGTTTGTAGTTCTTGCATTAAGGAAAAACATATTTGAGTTTAAACTGTGGGAGTTCAAGGCAGCAATCTTAACTGAAAAAAAAAAGCCTCTTCTAAAAGGAGGCCTGAAGGCAAAGGGCGTTCCTTGAGCCCAAGGAGACCTGGAGAAAAGGGAGTGCCTTGAGCCCTTAAAGGTTTTTCAAATGCAAATGAAGACTAAAATGTTAAGTGTTTAAGTTAAAAAGTGTAAATGTTTTAAAGAACATTAGAAATGGGTTTCTGAATAATATTTGAAAGTGAAGTTGTCTTAAATGTTTTAAGAAAGAGAAAAAGGGAAAATCAGGACTACCAAAGTAACTTCCAGCTAGCCCATGGAGAAGTACAGCAATCCTTATTCAGATGTAACTTTGGCTCTTACCAGGTTCTAGGTAAGCTCATGCTTAGAGACTATTTCTGTGTTGACCACTTTGTTGCTTTAATTGGAGTAACGTGGCCTTTTGTAGGACTCACTGATCTGAAAACTGCAGTTCTGAGCCAACCCCGGGCAAAGCAAAGTCCCTGTGAGACTGTGGTGTCTAATCTGGCAGCAGAGTGCTAATTGAGGCAGAGTTGCTTTGGAGCTCAAAGTGGCAGAGTGCTAGCCTTGAGCTGGAGAGCTGAGGGACAGTACCCAGACCCCGAGTTCAAGTCCAGCAACCAAGCAAGTGAAATGCCCATGGGATGTTTATCCCTGTGTGGAGAGACACTACTGGGACAACGAAGCATCCAGATGCAGAAAGCCTCTGCATGAATGGCAGAGATGGTGTCAGATCCTAGAGTCACTCGTGCTTGGCCATTCAATATTAATCAGAGCCGGGAGGTCATAGAATAGTTTGTAAGCATGCCTTACTAATGCCCGTGCCTTCCCTAACTGGGCAGGAACTTGTCAATCATCTGTGATAGTGGTAGTTTAAAGTTCTGAGTAAAGTTTGATTTGGCTCCAGCCACAAATTCAGGAAAGTTTGTGGATCTGACAACTAAAGCATTGTTTAAGGTTGCAAAAATTTAGTTCCCCAGACAATCAAGAAAAAGCCTTTGAAAATGGGTGCTATGTAAGCTACACTATTGTAGCCAAAGATGGTTTGTGCAGTTGTTAAATGTCAAATATGATCTCTAGTTTGGAGTAAATTATTGTTCCTAATATCTAATCCTTGAAACCCCTTGTTAAAACAGGCTAGGCTTCTTAAGGTCCCTCGTCAAGCACAGAGACAACACCCCTGAGTCAGCTTGAAGAAGTCACAGAAGTTGAATCTCCGCCCATCAATCCCCGTTAGACCAAGGGACCAAAGTCATTTTTGGAAAATGTGACAGGATAAATTAGGGGTATAGAAAAGAGTAAAAAATTGCACTTGTGTTTCTTTTAAAATAAAGACGGGGGAGATGATGGGGACTGACTGTGGGGTCAGTGACCGTGACTGTGGGGCCAGTGACCTTGGACCCGGACAATTGAGTACACAAGGAAGTAAGCTCTTATCATGATTTTGGGCTGTGTCAATAGCTTCTCATTTAACCTGTTTGGGACTTGATAGCTTCTCATTCAACCTATTTCAGACTTGATACTGTTTGTACGAACGTAGCCCTTGGCAGTTCCCTAGTTTAAAGATGTGTATTTAAGATTGAGAACTGGAAATAAACGGGGCTATGGTCTTGGGCGACAGGCTTCTTAAGCTGTGGCTCCTGATTTGGGCTGTAGCCCTCCTGAACCCCATCTGTTTGCCTCTCTTCTATTTTTTCCTAGTCCTTGCCCCCTATTTCAGGAATCCCAATCTGCGAACCCTGGTTTGCTGCCGGTTGGCCCCGGCAGGAGGTGTGTGAAATCATAGAATGGAGGTGTGTGAAGTCACAGAATGGAGGTGTGTGAAATCATAGAATGGAGGTGTGTGAAGTCACAGAATGTAGGTGTGTGAAGTCATAGAATGGAGGTGTGTGAAGTCATAGAATGGAGGTGTGTGAAGTCACAGAATGGAGGTGTGTGAAGTTATAGAATGGAGGTGTGTGAAGTCACAGAATAGAGGTGTGTAAAATCGTAGAATGGACGTGTGTGAAGTCATAGAATGGAGGTGTGTGAAGTCATAGAATGCAGGTGTGTGAAGTCACAGAATGGAGGGGTGTGAAGTCACAGATTGGAGGTGTGTGAACCCAGAATGGAGGTGTGTGAAGTCACAGAATGGAGGTGTGTGAAGTCATTGAATGGAGGTGTATGAAGTCACAGAATGGATGTGTGTTAAGTCACAGAATGGAGCTGTGTGAAGTCATAGAATGAAGGTGTGTGAAGTCACAGAATGGAGGTGTCTTAAGTCACAGAATGGAGGTGTGTGAAGTCATAGAATGGAGGTGTGTGAAGTCACAGAATGGAGGTGTGTGAAGTCACAGAAAGGAAGTGTGTGAAGTCATAGAATGGAGGTGTGTGAAGTCAGAATGGAGGTGTGTGAAGTCACAAAATGGAGGTGTGTGACCTCAATATGAAGGTGTGTGAGGTCACAGAACGGAGGTTTGTGAAGTCATAGAATGGAGGTGTGTGAAGTCATAGAATGGATGATTCTGAAGTAATAATGAAGGTGTGTGAAGTCATAGAATGGAGGTGTGTGAAGTCACAATGTAGGTGTGTGAACTCATAGAATGGTGGTGTGTAATCTCATAGAATGGAGGTGTGTGAAGTCATGGAATGGAGGTGTGTGAAGTCACAGAATGGAGGTGTGTGAAGTCATAGAATGGAAGTGTGTGAAGTCAAAATGGATGTGTGTGAAGTCACAGAATGGAGGTGTGTGAAGTCACAGAATGGAGGTGTGTGAAGTCAAAATTGTGGAGTGTGAAGTCACAAATGGAGGTGTGAAGTCAGAATTTAGCTGTGTGAAGTCATAGAATGGAGGTGTGTGAAGTCAGAATGGAGGGGTGAACTCATAGAATGGAGGTGTGTGAAGTCACAATGGAGGTGTGTGAAGTCATATAATGGAGGTGTGTGAAGTCAGATTGGAGGTGTGTAAAATCACAGAATGGAGGTGTGTCAACTCAGAAATGTGGTGTGTGAAGTCATAGAATCTAGGTGTGTGAAGTCATAGAATGGAAGTGTGTGAAATCATAGAATGGAGGTGTGTGAAGGCACAGAACTGAGGCATGTGAAGTCAAAATGGAGGTGTGTGAAGTCAGAATGTTGGTGGGTGAAGTCATAGAATGGAGGGGTGTGAAGTCACAATGCAGGTGTGTGAACTCATAGAATGGAGGTGTGCGAAGTCACAATATAGGTGTGTTAAGTTATAGAACGGAGGTGTGTGAAGTCATAGAATGGAGGTGTGTGAAGTCACAGAATGGAGGCGTGTGAAGTCAGAATAGATATGTGCGAAGTCATAGAACGGAGCTGTGTGAAGTCAGAATGGAGCTGTGTGAAGTCATAGAATGGAGGTGAGTGAAGTCAGAATGGCTGTGTGTGAAGTCATAGAATGATGGTGTGTGAAGTCACAATGGAGGTGTGTGAAGTCATAGAATGGAGGTTTTTGAAGTCACAGAATGAAGGTGTGTGAAGTCATAGAATGGAGGTGTGTGAAGTCAGATTGGAGGTGTGTGAAGTCATAGAATGGAGTTGTGTCAACTCAGAAAGGAGGTGTGTGAAGTCATAGAATGGAGGGGTGTGAAATCATAGAATGGAGTTGTGTGAAGTCCCAGAATTGAGGTGTGTGAAGTCAGAATGGAGGTGTGTGAAGTCATAGAATGGAGGTGTGTGAATTCACAATGCATTTGTGTGAACCCATAGAATGGAGGTCTGTGAAGTCACAATGTAGGTGTGTGAAGTCACAGAATGGAGGTGTGTGAAATCATAGAATGGAGGTGTGTGAAGTCACAGAATGGAGGTGTGTGAAGTCACAGAATGGGGGTGTGTGAACTCAGAATGGAGGTGTGTGAAGTCACAGAATGGAGGTGTGTGAAGTCATAGAATGGATGTTTCTGAAGTGAGAATGAAGGTGTGTGAAGTCATGGAATGGAGGTGTGTGAAGTCAAAGAATGGAGGTATGTGAATTCAAAAAATGGAGGTGAGTGAAGTCAGAGAATGGAGGTGTGTGAAGTCACAGAATGGAGGTGTGTGAAGTGACAGAATGCAGGTGTGTGAACTCACAATGGAGGTGTGTGAAGTCACAGAATGGAGGTGTGTGAAGTCATAGAATGGATGTTTCTGAAGTGAGAATGAAGGTGTGTGAAGTCATGGAATGGAGGTATGTGAAGTCAAAGAATGGAGGTATGTGAATTCAAAAAATGGAGGTGAGTGAAGTCATAGAATGGAAGTGTGTGAAGTCATAGAATGGAGGTGTGTGAAGTCAGAATGGAGGTGTGTGAAGTCACAGAATGGAATTTTGTGAAATCATAGAATGGAGGTGTGTGAAGTCATAGAATGGATGATTCTGAAGAAAAAATGAAGGTGTGTGAAGTCATAGAATGGAGGTGTGTGTAGTCACAATGTAGGTGTGTGAACTCATAGAATGGTGGTGTGTAATCTCATAGAATGGAGGTGTGTGAAGTCATGGAATGGAGGTGTGTGAAGTCACAGAATGGAGGTGTGTGAAGTCAAAGAATGGAAGTTTGTGAAGTCAAAATAGATGTGTGTGAAGTCACAGAATGGAGGTGTATGAAGTCACAGAATGGAGGTGTGTGAAGTCAAAATTGTGGAGTGTGAAGTCACAAATGGAGGTGTGAAGTCATAATTTAGCTGTGTGAAGTCATAGAATGGAGGTGTGTGAAGTCAGAATGGAGGTGTGTGAACTCATAGAATGGAGGTGTGTGAAGTCACAATGGAGGTGTGTGAAGTCATAGAATGGAGGTGTGTGAAGTCAGATTGGAGGTGTGTGAAATCACAGAATGGAGGTGTGTCAACTCAGAAATGAGGTGTGTGAAGTAATAGAATCTAGGTGTGTGAAGTCATAGAATGGAAGTATGTGAAATCATAGAATGGAGGTGTGTGAAGTCACAGAACTGAGGCGTGTGAAGTCAAAATGGAGGTGTGTGAAGTCAGAATGTTGGTGGGTGAAGTCATAGAATGGAGGTATGTGAAGTCACAATGCAGGTGTGTGAACTCATAGAATGGAGGTGTGAAGCCACAATGTAGGTGTGTTAAGTTATAGAATGGAGGTGTGTGAAGTCATAGAATGGAGGTGTGTGAAGTCACAGAATGGAGGTGTGTGAAATCATTGAATGGAGGCGTGTGAAGTCACAGAATCGAGGTGTGTGAAGTCATAGAATGGAGGTGTGTGAAGTCATAGAATGGAGGTGTGTGAAGTCACAAAATGGAGGTGTGTGAAGTTATAGAATGGAGGTGTGTGAAGTCACAGAATGGAGGTGTGTAAAATCATAGAATGGACGTGTGTGAAGTCATAGAATGGAGGTGTGTGAAGTCAGAATGGAGGTGTGTGAAGTCACAGAATGGAATTTTGTGAAATCATAGAATGGAGGTGTGTGAAGTCATAGAATGGATGATTCTGAAGAAAAAATGAGGGTGTGTGAAATCATAGAATGGAGGTGTGTGTAGTCACAATGTAGGTGTGTGAACTCATAGAATGGTGGTGTGTAATCTCATAGAATGGAGGTGTGTGAAGTCATGGAATGGAGATGTGTGAAGTCACAGAATGGAGGTGTGTGAAGTCAAAGAATGGAAGTTTGTGAAGTCAAAATAGATGTGTGTGAAGTCACAGAATGGAGGTGTGTGAAGTCACAGAATGGAGGTGTGTGAAGTCAAAATTGTGGAGTGTGAAGTCACAAATGGAGGTGTGAAGTCATAATTTAGCTGTGTGAAGTCATAGAATGGAGGTGTGTGAAGTCAGAATGGAGGTGTGTGAACTCATAGAATTGAGGTGTGTGAAGTCACAATGGAGGTGTGTGAAGTCATAGAATGGAGGTGTGTGAAGTCAGATTGGAGGTGTGTGAAATCACAGAATGGAGGTGTGTCAACTCAGAAATGAGGTGCGTGAAGTCATAGAATCTAGGTGTGTGAAGTCATAGAATGGAAGTGTGTGAAATCATAGAATGGAGGTGTGTGAATTCACAGAACTGAGTCGTGTGAAGTCAAAATGGAGGTGTGTAAAGTCAGAATGTTGGTGGGTGAAGTCATAGAATGGAGGTATGTGAAGTCACAATGCAGGTGTGTGAACTCATAGAATGGAGGTGTGAAGCCACAATGTAGGTGTGTTAAGTTATAGAATGGAGGTGTGTGAAGTCATAGAATGGAGGTGTGTGAAGTCACAGAACGGAGGTGTGTGAAATCATTGAATGGAGGCGTGTGAAGTCACAGAATGGAGGTGTGTCAAGTCATAGAATGGAGGTGTGTGAAGTCATAGAATGGAGGTGTGTGAAGTCACAAAATGGCGGTGTGTGAAGTTATAGAATGGAGGTGTGTGAAGTCACAGAATGGAGGTGTGTAAAATCATAGAATGGACGTGTGTGAAGTCATAGAATGGAGGTGTGTGAAGTCACAGAATGGAGGGGTGTGAAGTCAAAGTTTGGAGGTGTATGAACCCAGAATGGAGGTGTGTGAAGTCACAAATGGAGGTGTGTGAAGTCATAGAATGGAGGTGTATGAAGTTACAAAATGGATGTGTGTTAAATCACAGAATGGAGGTGTGTGAAGTCAGAATTGAGGTGTGTGAAGTCACAGAATGGAGGTGTGTGACCTCAAAATGAAGGTGTGTGAGGTCACAGAACGGAGGTTCGTGAAGTCATAGAATGGAGGTGTGTGAAGTCATAGAATGGATGATTCTGGAGTAATAATGAAGGTGTGTAAAGTAATAGAATGGAGGTGTGTGAAGTCACAATGTAGGTGTGTGAACTCATAGAATGGTGGTGTGTAATCTCATAGAATGGAGGTGTGTGAAGTCATGGAATGGAGGTGTGTGAAGTCACAGAATGGAGGTGTGTGAAGTCAAAGAATGGAAGTGTGTGAAGTCAAAATGGATGTGTGTGAAGTCACAGAATGGAGGTGTGCGAAGTCACAGAATGGAGGTGTGTGAAGTCAAAATTGTGGAGAGTGAAGTCACAAATGGAGGCATAAAGTCAGAATTTAGCTGTGTGAAGTCATAGAATGGAGGTGTGTGAAGTCAGAATGCAGGTGTGTGAACTCATAGAATGGAGGTGTGTGAAGTCACAATGGAGGTGTGTGAAGTCATAGAATGGAGGTGTGTGAAGTCAGATTGGAGGGGTGTGAAATCACAGTATGGAGGTGTGTCAACTCAGAAATGAGGTGTGTGAAGTCATAGAATCTAGGTGTGTGAAGTCATAGAATGGAAGTGTGTGAAATCATAAAATGGAGGTGTGTGAAGTCGGAATGTTGGTGGGTGAAGTCATAGAATGTAGGAGTGTGAAGTCAAAATGCAGGTGTGTGAACTCATAGAATGGACGTGTGTGAAGTCAAAATATAGGTGTGTTAAGTTATAGAATGGAGGTGTGTGAAGTCATAGAATGGAGGTGTGTGAAGTCACAGAATGGTGGTGTATGAAATCATAGAATGGTGGTGTGTGAAGTCACAGAATGGAGATGTGTGAAGTCATAGAATGGAGGTGTGTGATGTCATAGAATGGAGGTGTGTGAAGTCATAGAATGGAGGTGTGTGAAGTCACAAAATGCAGGTGTGTGAAGTTATACAATGGAGGTGTGTGAAGTCACAGAATGGAGGTGTGTAAAATCATAGAATGGACTTGTGTGAAGTCATAGAATGGAGGTGTGTGAAGTCATAGAATGGAGGTGTGTGAAGTCACAATGCATGTGTGTGAACTAACAGAATGGAGGTGTGAAGTCACAATGTAGGTGTGTTAAGTTATAGAATGGTGGTGTGTGAAGTCATAGAATGGAGGTGTGTGAAGTCACAGAATGGAGGTATGTGAAATCATAGAATGGAGTTGTGTGAAGTCACAGAAGGGAGGTGTGTGAAGTCATAGAATGGAGGTGTGTGAAGTCATAGAATGGAGGTGTGTGAAGTCACAGAATGGAGGTGTGTGAAGTTATAGAATGGAGGTGAGTGAAGTCACAGAATGGAGGTGTGTAAAATCATAGAATGGACGTGTGTGAAGTCATAGAATGGATGTGTGTTAAGTCACAGAATGGAGGTGTGTGAAGTCACAGGATGGAGGTGTGTTAAGTCACAGAATGGAGGTGTGTGAAGTCATAGAATGGAGGTGTGTGAAGTCACAGAATGGAGGTGTGTGAAATCATAGAATGGAGGCGTGTGAAGTCACAGAATGGAGGTGTGTGAAGTCATAGAATGGAGGTGTGTGAAGTCATAGAATGGAGGTGTGTGAAGTCCCAGAATGGAGGTGTGTGAAGTTATAGAATGGAGGTGTGTAAAGTCACAGAATGGAGGTGTGTAAAATCATAGAATGGACGTGTGTGAAGTCATAGAATGGAGGTGTTTGAAGTCACAGAATAGAGGGGTGTGAAGTCACAGATTGGAGGTGTGTGAACCCAGAATGGAGGTTTGTGATGTTACAAATGGAGGTGTGTGAAGTCATAGAATGGAGGTGTATGAAGTCACAGAATGGATGTGTGTTAAATCACAGAATGGAGGTGTGTGAAGTCAGAATTGAGGTGTGTGAAGTCACAGAATGGAGGTGTGTGACCTCAAAATGAAGGTGTGTGAGGTCAAAGAACGGAGGTTCGTGAAGTCATAGAATGTAGGTGTGTGAAGTCATAGAATGGATGATTCTGAAGTAATAATGAAGGTGTGTGAAGTCATAGAATGGAGGTGTGTGAAGTCACAATGTAGGTGTGTGAACTCATAGAATGGTGCTGTGTAATCTCATAGAATGGAGGTGTGTGAAGTCATGGAATGGAGGTGTGTGAAGTCACAGAATGGAGGTGTGTGAAGTCAAAGAATGGAAGTGTGTGAAGTCAAAATTGATGTGTGTGAAGTCACAGAATGGAGGTGTATGAAGTCACAGAATGGAGGTGTGTGAAGTCAAAATTGTGGAGTGTGAAGTCACAAATGGAGGTGTGAAGTCAGAATTTAGCTGTGTGAAGTCATAGAATGGAGGTGTGTGAAGTCAGAATGGAGGTGTGTGAACTCATAGAATGGAGGTGTGTGAAGTCACAATGGAGGTGTGTGAAGTCATAGCATGGAGGTGTGTGAAGTCAGATTGGAGGTGTGTGAAATCACAGAATGGAGGTGTGTCAACTCAGAAATGAGGTGTGTGAAGTAATAGAATCTAGGTGTGTGAAGTCATAGAATGGAAGTATGTGAAATCATAGAATGGAGGTGTGTGAAGTCACAGAACTGAGGCGTGTGAAGTCAAAATGGAGGTGTGTGAAGTCAGAATGTTGGTGGGTGAAGTCATAGAATGGAGGTATGTGAAGTCACAATGCAGGTGTGTGAACTCATAGAATGGAGGTGTGAAGCCACAATGTAGGTGTGTTAAGTTATAGAATGGAGGTGTGTGAAGTCATAGAATGGAGGTGTGTGAAGTCACAGAATGGAGGTGTGTGAAATCATTGAATGGAGGCGTGTGAAGTCACAGAATCGAGGTGTGTGAAGTCATAGAATGGAGGTGTGTGAAGTCATAGAATGGAGGTGTGTGAAGTCACAAAATGGAGGTGTGTGAAGTTATAGAATGGAGGTGTGTGAAGTCACAGAATGGATGTGTGTAAAATCATAGAATGGACGTGTGTGAAGTCATAGAATGGAGGTGTGTGAAGTCAGAATGGAGGTGTGTGAAGTCACAGAATGGAATTTTGTGAAATCATAGAATGGAGGTGTGTAAAGTCATAGAATGGATGATTCTGAAGAAAAAATGAGGGTGTGTGAAATCATAGAATGGAGGTGTGTGTAGTCACAATGTAGGTGTGTGAACTCATAGAATGGTGGTGTGTAATCTCATAGAATGGAGGTGTGTGAAGTCATGGAATGGAGGTGTGTGAAGTCACAGAATGGAGGTGTGTGAAGTCAAAGAATGGAAGTTTGTGAAGTCAAAATAGATGTGTGTGAAGTCACAGAATGGAGGTGTGTGAAGTCACAGAATGGAGGTGTGTGAAGTCAAAATTGTGGAGTGTGAAGTCACAAATGGAGGTGTGAAGTCATAATTTAGCTGTGTGAAGTCATAGAATGGAGGTGTGTGAAGTCAGAATGGAGGTGTGTGAACTCATAGAATGGAGGTGTGTGAAGTCACAATGGAGGTGTGTGAAGTCATAGAATGGAGGTGTGTGAAGTCAGATTGGAGGTGTGTGAAATCACAGAATGGAGGTGTGTCAACTCAGAAATGAGGTGTGTGAAGTCATAGAATCTAGGTGTGTGAAGTCATAGAATGGAAGTGTGTGAAATCATAGAATGGAGGTGTGTGAATTCACAGAACTGAGTCGTGTGAAGTCAAAATGGAGGTGTGTGAAGTCAGAATGTTGGTGGGTGAAGTCATAGAATGGAGGTATGTGAAGTCACAATGCAGGTGTGTGAACTCATAGAATGGAGGTGTGAAGCCACAATGTAGGTGTGTTAAGTTATAGAATGGAGGTGTGTGAAGTCATAGAATGGAGGTGTGTGAAGTCACAGAATGGAGGTGTGTGAAATCATTGAATGGAGGCGTGTGAAGTCACAGAATGGAGGTGTGTCAAGTCATAGAATGGAGGTGTGTGAAGTCATAGAATGAAGGTGTGTGAAGTCACAAAATGGCGGTGTGTGAAGTTATAGAATGGAGGTGTGTGAAGTCACAGAATGGAGGTGTGTAAAATCATAGAATGGACGTGTGTGAAGTCATAGAATGGAGGTGTGTGAAGTCACAGAATGGAGGGGTGTGAAGTCAAAGTTTGGAGGTGTATGAACCCAGAATGGAGGTGTGTGAAGTCACAAATGGAGGTGTGTGAAGTCATAGAATGGAGGTGTATGAAGTCACAAAATGGATGTGTGTTAAATCACAGAATGGAGGTGTGTGAAGTCATAGAATGGATGATTCTGGAGTAATAATGAAGGTGTGTAAAGTAATAGAATGGAGGTGTGTGAAGTCACAATGTAGGTGTGTGAACTCATAGAATGGTGGTGTGTAATCTCATAGAATGGAGGTGTGTGAAGTCATGGAATGGAGGTGTGTGAAGTCACAGAATGGAGGTGTGTGAAGTCAAAGAATGGAAGTGTGTGAAGTCAAAATGGATGTGTGTGAAGTCACAGAATGGAGGTGTGCGAAGTCACAGAATGGAGGTGTGTGAAGTCAAAATTGTGGAGAGTGAAGTCACAAATGGAGGCATAAAGTCAGAATTTAGCTGTGTGAAGTCATAGAATGGAGGTGTGTGAAGTCAGAATGCAGGTGTGTGAACTCATAGAATGGAGGTGTGTGAAGTCACAATGGAGGTGTGTGAAGTCATAGAA
This sequence comes from Megascapheus bottae, assembly GCA_024803745.1. NCBI lineage: Eukaryota > Metazoa > Chordata > Mammalia > Rodentia > Geomyidae > Megascapheus > Megascapheus bottae. Next base: position 116,914 of record JANJXV010001078.1, read on the forward strand.
TGGAGGTGTGTGAAGTCAGATTGGAGGGGTGTGAAATCACAGAATGGAGGTGTGTCAACTCAGAAATGAGGTGTGTGAAGTCATAGAATCTAGGTGTGTGAAGTCATAGAATGGAAGTGTGTGAAATCATAAAATGGAGGTGTGTGAAGTCGGAATGTTGGTGGGTGAAGTCATAGAATGGAGGAGTGTGAAGTCAAAATGCAGGTGTGTGAACTCATAGAATGGACGTGTGTGATGTCAAAATATAGGTGTGTTAAGTTATAGAATGGAGGTGTGTGAAGTCATAGAATGGAGGTGTGTGAAGTCACAGAATGGTGGTGTATGAAATCATAGAATGGTGGTGTGTGAAGTCACAGAATGGAGATGTGTGAAGTCATAGAATGGAGGTGTGTGATGTCATAGAATGGAGGTGTGTGAAGTCATAGAATGGAGGTGTGTGAAGTCACAAAATGCAGGTGTGTGAAGTTATACAATGGAGGTGTGTGAAGTCACAGAATGGAGGTGTGTAAAATCATAGAATGGACTTGTGTGAAGTCATAGAATGGAGGTGTGTGAAGTCATAGAATGGAGGTGTGTGAAGTCACAATGCATGTGTGTGAACTAACAGAATGGAGGTGTGAAGTCACAATGTAGGTGTGTTAAGTTATAGAATGGTGGTGTGTGAAGTCATAGAATGGAGGTGTGTGAAGTCACAGAATGGAGGTATGTGAAATCATAGAATGGAGTTGTGTGAAGTCACAGAAGGGAGGTGTGTGAAGTCATAGAATGGAGGTGTGTGAAGTCATAGAATGGAGGTTTGTGAAGTCACAGAATGGAGGTGTGTGAAGTTATAGAATGGAGGTGTGTGAAGTCACAGAATGGAGGTGTGTAAAATCATAGAATGGACGTGTGTGAAGTCATAGAATGGATGTGTGTTAAGTCACAAAATGGAGGTGTGTGAAGTCACAGGATGGAGGTTTGTTAAGTCACAGAATGGAGGTGTGTGAAGTCATAGAATGGAGGTGTGTGAAGTCACAGAATGGAGGTGTGTGAAATCATAGAATGGAGGCGTGTGAAGTCACAGAATGGAGGTGTGTGAAGTCATAGAATGGAGGTGTGTGAAGTCATAGAATGGAGGTGTGTGAAGTCCCAGAATGGAGGTGTGTGAAGTTATAGAATGGAGGTGTGTAAAGTCACAGAATGGAGGTGTGTAAAATCATAGAATGGACGTGTGTGAAGTCATAGAATGGAGGTGTTTGAAGTCACAGAATAGAGGGGTGTGAAGTCACAGATTGGAGGTGTGTGAACCCAGAATGGAGGTTTGTGATGTCACAAATGGATGTGTGTGAAGTCATAGAATGGAGGTGTATGAAGTCACAGAATGGATGTGTGTTAAATCACAGAATGGAGGTGTGTGAAGTCAGAATTGAGGTGTGTGAAGTCACAGAATGGAGGTGTGTGACCTCAAAATGAAGGTGTGTGAGGTCAAAGAACGGAGGTTCGTGAAGTCATAGAATGTAGGTGTGTGAAGTCATAGAATGGATGATTCTGAAGTAATAATGAAGGTGTGTGAAGTCATAGAATGGAGGTGTGTGAAGTCACAATGTAGGTGTGTGAACTCATAGAATGGTGCTGTGTAATCTCATAGAATGGAGGTGTGTGAAGTCATGGAATGGAGGTGTGTGAAGTCACAGAATGGAGGTGTGTGAAGTCAAAGAATGGAAGTGTGTGAAGTCAAAATTGATGTGTGTGAAGTCACAGAATGGAGGTGTGTGAAGTCACAGAATGGAGGTTTGTGAAGTCAAAATTGTAGAGTGTGAAGTCACAAATGGAGGCGTAAAGTCAGAATTTAGCTGTGTGAAGTCATAGAATGGAGGTGTGTGAAGTCAGATTGGAGGTGTGTGAACTCATAGAACGGAGGTGTGTGAAGTCACAATGGAGGAGTGTGAAGTCATAGAATGCAGGTGTGTGAAGTCAGATTGGAGGGGTGTGAAATCACAGAATGGAGGTGTGTCAACTCAGAAATGAGGTGTGTGAGGTCATAGAATCTAGGTGTGTGAAGTCATAGAATGGAAGTGTGTGAAATCATAGAATGGAGGTGTGTGAAGGCACAGAACTGAGGCATGTGAAGTCAAAATGGAGGTGTGTGAAGTCAGAATGTTGGTGGGTGAAGTCATAGAATGGAGGGGTGTGAAGTCACAATGCAGGTGTGTGAACTCATAGAATGGAGGTGTGTGAAGTCATAGAATGGAGGTGTGTGAAGTCAAAATTGTGGAGAGTGAAGTCACAAATGGAGGCGTAAAGTCAGAATTTAGCTGTTTGAAGTCATAGAATGGAGGTGTGTGAAGTCAGAATGGAGGTGTGTGAACTCATAGAATGGACGTGTGTGAAGTCACAATGGAGGTGTGTGAAGTCATAGAATGGAGGTGTGTGAAGTCAGATTGGAGGTGTGTGAAATCACAGAATGGAGGTGTGTCAACTCAGAAATGAGGTGTGTGAAGTCATAGAATCTATGTGTGTGAAGTCATAGAATGGAAGTGTGTGAAATCATAAAATGGAGGTGTGTGAAGACGGAGTGTTGGTGGGTGAAGTCATAGAATGGAGGAGAGTGAAGTCACAATGCAGGTGTGTGAACTCATAGAATGGAGGTGTGTGAAGTCACAATATAGGTGTGTTAAGTTATAGAATGGAGGTGTGTGAAGTCATAGAATGGAGGTGTGTGAAGTCACAGAATGGTGGTTTATGAAATCATAGAATGGTGGTGTGTGAAGTCACAGAATGGAGATGTGTGAAGTCATAGAATGGAGGTGTGTGATGTCATAGAATGGAGGTGTGTGAAGTCATAGAATGGAGGTGTGTGAAGTCACAAAATGGAGGTGTGTGAAGTTATAGAATGGAGGTGTGTGAAGTCACAGAATGGAGGTGTGTAAAATCATAGAATGGACGTGTGTGAAGTCATAGAATGGAGGTGTGTGAAGTCATAGAATGGAGGTGTGTGAAGTCACAATGCATGTGTGTGAACTCACAGAATGGAGGTGTGAAGTCACAATGTATCTGTGTTAAGTTATAGAATGGAGGTGTGTGAAGTCATAGAATGGAGGTGTGTGAAGGCACAGAATGGAGGTGTGTGAAATCATAGAATGGAGCTCTGTGAAGTCACAGAATGGAGGTGTGTGAAGTCATAGAATGGAGGTGTGTGAAGTCATAGAATGGAGGTGTGTGAAGTCACAGAATGGAGGTGTGTGAAGTTATAGAATGGAGGTGTGTGAAGTCACAGAATGGAGGTGTGTAAAATCATAGAATGGACGTGTGTGAAGTCATAGAATGGAGGTGTGTGAAGTCACAGAATGGAGGGGTTTGAAGTCACAGATTGGAGGTGTGTGAACCCAGAATGGAGGTGTGTGAAGTCACAGAATGGAGGTGTGTGAAGTCATAGAATGGAGGTGTATGAAGTCACAGAATGGATGTGTGTTAAGTCACAGAATGGAGCTGTTTGAAGTCATAGAATGGAGGTGTGTGAAGTCACAGAATGGAGGTGTGTTAAGTCACAGAATGGAGGTGTGTGAAGTCATAGAATGGAGGTGTGTGAAGTCACAGAATGGAGGTGTGTGAAGTCACAGAAAGGAAGTGTGTGAAGTCATAGAATGGAGGTGTGTGAAGTCAGAATGGAGGTTTGTGAAGTCACAGAATGGAGGTGTGAGACCACAAAATGAAGGTGTGTGAGGTCACAGAACGGAGGTTTTTGAAGTCATAGAATGGAGGTGTGTGAAGTCATAGAATGGATGATTCTGAAGTAATAATGAAGGTGTGTGAAGTCACAGATTGGAGGTGTGTGAAGTCACAATGTAGGTGTGTGAACTCATATAATGGTGGTGTGTAATCTCATAGAATGGTGGTGTGTGAAGTCATGGAATGGAGGTGTGTGAAGTCACAGAATGGAGGTGTCTGAAGTCTTAAAATGGAAGTGTGTGAAGTCAAAATGGATGTGTGTGAATTCACAGAATGGAGTTGTGTGAAGTCACAGAATTGAGGTGTGTGAAGTCAGAATGGAGGTGTGTGGAGTCAGAATGGATGTTTGTGAAGTCATAGAATGGAGGTGTGTGAATTCACAATGCATTTGTGTGAACTCATAGAATGGAGGTCTGTGAAGTCACAATGTAGGTGTGTGAAGTCACAGAATGGAGGTGTGTGAAGTCATAGAATGGAGGTATGTGAAGTCACAGAATGTAGGTGTGTGAAGTCATATATTGGAGGTGTGTGAAGTCATAGATTGGAGGTGTGTGAAGTAATAGAATGGAGGTGTGTCAAGTCACAGATTGAAGGTGTGTGAAGTCACAGAATGGGGGTGTGTGAACTCAGAATGGAGGTGTGTGAAGTCACAGAATGGAGGTGTGTGAAGTCATAGAATGGATGTTTCTGAAGTAAGAATGAAGTTGTGTGAAGTCATAGAATGGAGGTGTGTGAAGTCAAAATGGTGGTGTGTGAACTCATAGAATGGAGGTGTGTGAACTCATGGAATGGAGGTGTGTGAAGTCCTGGAATGGAGGTGTATGAAGTCAAAGAATGGAGGTATGTGAATTCAAAAAATGGAGGTGAGTGAAGTCACAGAATGGAGGTGTGTGAAGTCACAGAATGGAGGTGTGTGACGTGAGAGAATGCAGGTGTGTGAACTCACAATGGAGGTGTGTGAAGTCACAGAAAGGAGGTGTGTGAAGTCATAGAATGGAAGTGTGTGAAGTCATAGAATGGATGTGTGTGAAGTAAGAATGGAGGTGTGTTAAGTCACAGAATGGAATTTTGTGAAATCATAAAATGGAGGTGTGTGAAGTCATAGAATGGATGATTCTGAAGAAAAAATGAAGGCGTGAGAAGTCATAGAATGGAGGTGTGTGAAGTCACAATGTAGGTGTGTGAACTCATAGAATGGTGGTGTGTAATCTCATAGAATGGAGGTGTGTGAAGTCATGGAATGGAGGTGTGTGAAGTCACAGAATGGAGGTGTGTGAAGTCAAAGAATGGAAGTGTGTGAAGACAAAATGGATATGTGTGAAGTCACAGAATGGAGGTGTGTGAAGTCACAGAATGGACTTGTGTTAAGTCAATATTGTGGAGTGTGAAGTCAAAAATGGAGGTGAGAAGTCAGAATTTAGCTGTGTGAAGTCAAAGAATGGAGGTGTGTGAAGTCAGAATGGAGGTGTGTGAACTCATAGAATGTAGGTGTGTGATGTCACAATGGAGGTTTGTGAAGTCATAGAATGGAGGTGTGTGAAGTCATAGAATGGAGGTGTGTGAATTCACAATGCATTTGTGTGAACTCATAGAATGGAGGTCTGTGGAGTCACAATGTAGGTGTGTGAAGTCACAGAATGGAGGTTTGTGAAGTCATAGAATGGAGGTGTGTGAAGTCACAGAATGGAGGTGTGTGAAGTCATATATTGGAGGTTTGTGAAGTCATAGATTGGAGGTGTGTGAAGCAATAGAATGGAGGTGTGTCAAGTCACAGATTGAAGGTGTGTGAATTCACAGAATGGGGGTGTGTGAACTCAGAATGGAGGTGTGTGAAGTCACAGAATGGAGGTGTGTGAAGTCATAGAATGGATGTTTCTGAAGTAAGAATGAAGTTGTGTGAAGTCATAGAATGGAGGTGTGTGAAGTCAAGATGGTGGTGTGTGAACTCATAGAATGGAGGTGTGTGAACTCATGGAATGGAGGTGTGTGAAGTCATGGAATGGAGGTGTATGAAGTCAAAGAATGGAGGTATGTGAATTCAAAAAATGGAGGTGAGTGAAGTCACACAATGCAGATGTGTGAAGTCACATAATGGAGGTGTGTGAAGTGAGAGAATGCAGGTGTGTGAACTCACAATGGAGGTGTGTGAAGTCACAGAAAAGAGGTGTGTGAAGTCATAGAATGGAAGTGTGTGAAGTCATAGAATGGAGGTGTGTGAAGTCAGAATGGAGGTGTGTGAAGTCACAGGAGGGAATTTTGTGAAATCATAGAATGGAGGTGTGTGAAGTCATAGAATGGATGATTCTGAAGAAAAAATGAAGGCGTGAGAGGTGAGAGAATGGAGGTGTGTGAAGTCACAATGTAAGTGTGTGAACTCATAGAATGGTGGTGTGTAATCTCATAGAATGGAGGTGTGTGAAGTCATGGAATGGAGGTGTGTGAAGTCACAGAATGGAGGTTTGTGAAGTCAAAGAATGGAAATGTGTGAAGACAAAATGGATGTGTGTGAAGTCACAGAATGGAGGTGTGTGAAGTCACAGAATGGAGGTGTGTTAAGTCAAAATTGTGGAGTGTGAAGTCACAAATGGAGGTGTGAAGTCAGAATTTAGCTGTGTGAATTCAAAGAATGGAGGTGTGTGAAGTCAGAATGGAGGTGTGTGAACTCATAGAATGTAGGTGTGTGAAGTCACAATGGAGGTGTGTGAAGTCATAGAATGGGGGTGTGTGAAGTCATATTGGTGGTGTGTGAAATCACAGAATGGAGGTGTGTCAAATCAGAAATGAGGTGTGTGAAGTCATAGAATCTTGGTGTGTGAAGTCATAGAATGGAAGTGTGTGAAATCATAGAATGGAGGTGTGTGAAGTCACAGAACTGAGGCGTGTGAAATCAAAATGGAGGGGTGTGAAGTCAGAATTTTGGTGGGTGAAGTCACAGAATGGAGGTGTGAAGTCACAATGTAGTTGTGTTAAGTTATAGAATGGAGGTGTGTGAAGTCATAGAATGGAGGTGTGTGAAGTCACACAATGGAGGAGTGTGAAATCATAGAATGGAGGTGTGTGAAGTCATAGAATGGAGGTGTGTGAAGTCATAGAATGCAGGTGTGTGAAGTCACAGAATGGAGGTGTCTGAAATGATAGCATGGAGGTATGTGAAATCATAGAATGTAAGTGTGTGAAGTCGTAGAATGGAGGTGTGTGAAGACATAGAATGTAGATGTGTGAAGTCATAGAATGGAGGTGTGTGAAGTCACCGAAGGGAGGAGTGTGAAGTCACATAATGGAGGTGAGTGAAGTCAAAATGGAGGTGTGTGACGTCATAAAATGGAGGTGTGTGAAATCATAGAATGGAGGTTTGTGAAATCACAAAATGGAGGTGTGTGAAGTCAGAGAATGGAGGTCTGTGAAGTCATAGAATGGAGGTATGTAAAGTCAAATTGGAGGTGTGTGATGTCATAGAATGGAGGTGCGTGAAGTCATAGAATGGACGTGTGTGAAGTCAGAGAACTGAGGTGTGTGAAGTCACAGAATTGACGGGTATGAAGTCATAGAATGGAGGTGTGTGAAGTCACAGAATTCAGGTGTTTGTAGTCATATATTGGAGGTGTGTGAAGTCATAGAATGGAGGTGTGTGAAGTCACAGAATGGCGGTGTGTGAAGTCATAGAAGGGAGGTGTGTGAAGTCATAGAACGGAGGTGTGTGATGTCACAGAATGCAGGTGTGGCAAGTAACACAATGGAGGTGTGTTAAGTCAAAGAATGGAGTTGTGTGAACTCAGAATGCAGGTGTGCAAAGTCACAGAATGGAGGTGTGTGAAGTCATAGAATGGATCTGTGTGAATTCATAGAATGGAGGTGTGTGAAGTCACAGAATGGAGGTGTGTGAAGTCACAGATTGGAGGTGTGTGAACTTAGAATGGAGGTGTTTGACGTCACAGAATGGAGGTGTGTGAAGTCATAGAATGGAAGTGTGTGAAGTCATAGAATGGAGGTATGTGAAGGCACAGAATGGAGGTGTGTGAAGTCACCGAATGGAGTTGTGTGAACTCAGAATGAAGGTGTGTGAAGTAACAGAATGGAGGTTTGTGAAGTCATAGAATGGATGTTTCTGAAGTAAGTATGAAGGTGTGTGAAGTCACAGAATGGAGGTGTGTGAACTCATAGAATGGAGGTGTGTGAAGTCACAGAATGCAGGTGTGTGAAGTCAGAATGGAGGTGTGTAGTCATAGATAGGAGGTGGGTGAAGTCATAAAAAGGAGGTGTGGGAAATCATAGAATGGAGGAGTGTGAAGTCATAGAGTACAGGTGAGTGAAGTCACAGATTCGAGGTTTGTGAAGTCATAGAATGGAGGTGTGTGAAGTCATAGAATGGAGGTGTGTGAAATCACAGAATGGAGGGGTATGAATTCGCAGAATGGAGGTGTGTAAAGACACAGAGTGGAGATGTGTGCATTCACAGAGTGGAGGTGTGTGAAGTCATAGAAAGGAGTTTTGTGAAGTCACAGAATGGAGGTGTGTGAAGTGAGAATGGAGGTGTGTGAACTCATGGAATGGAGGTGTGTGAAGTCACAGAATGGAGGTGTGTGAAGTCAAATTGGAGTTGTGTGAAGTCATATAATGGAGGTGTGTCAACTCAGAAAGGAGGTGTGTGAAGTAATAGAATGGAGGTGTGTGAAGTCATAGAATGGAGTTGTGTGAAATCATAGAATGGAGGTGTGTGAATTCACAGAATTTAGGTTTGTGAAGTCAGAATGGAGGTGTGTGAGGTCAGAATGGAGGTGAGTGAAGTCATAGAATGGAGGTGTGTGAACTCATAGAATGGAGGTGTGTGAAGTCACAATGTATGTGTGTGAAGTCATAGAATGGAGGTGTGTGAAGTCATAGACTGGAGGTGTGTGAAGTCACAGAATGGAGGTGTGTGAAGTCATAGAATGGAGGTGTGTGAAGTCAGAATGGAGCTGTGTGAAGACATAGAATGGAGGTGTGTGAAGTCAGAATGGAGGTGTGTGAACTCATAGAATGGAGGTGTGTGAAGTCACAGAATGGACGTGTGTGAAGTCATATTGGAGTTGTGTGAAGTCATATAGTGGAGGTGTGTCAACTCAGAAAGGAGGTGTGTGAAGTCATAGAATGGAGGTGTGTTAAGTCATAGAATGGAGTTGTGTGAAATCATAGAATGGAGGTGTGTGAATTCACAGAATTTAGGTTTGTGAAGTCAGAATGGAGGTGTGTGAGGTCAGAATGGAGGTGAGTGAAGTCATAGAATGGAGGTGTGTGAACTCATAGAATGGAGGTTTGTGAAGTCACAATGGAGGTGTGTGAAGTCACAGAATGGAGGTGTGTGAAGTCATAGAATGGAGGTGTGTGAAGTCACAGAATGGAGGTGTGTGAAGTCATAGAATGAAGGTGTGTGAAGTCACAGAATGGAGGTGTGTGAAATCATAGAATGGAGGTGTGTGAAGTCATAGAATGGAGGTGTGTGAAGTCACAGAATGGAGGTGTGTGAAGTCATAGAATGAAGGTGTGTGAAGTCACAGAATGGAGGTGTGTGAAATCATAGAATGGAGGTGTGTGAAGTCACAGAATGGAGGTGTGTGAACTCATAGAATGGAGGTGTGTGAAGTCACAGAATTCAGTTTTCTGAAGTGAGAATGGAGGTGTGTAGTCATAGATTGGAGGTGGGTGAAGTCATAAAAAGGAGGTGTGGGAAATCATAGAATGGAGGAGTGTGAAGTCATAGAGTGCAGGTGAGTGAAGTCACAGATTCGATGTCTATGAAGTCATAGAATGGAGGTGTGTGATGTCAAAATGGAGGTGTGCGAAGTCATAGAATAGAGGTGTGTGAAGTCAGAATTGAGGTGTGTGATGTCATAGATGTTGTTGTGTGAAGTCATAGTATGGAGGTGTGTGAAATCATAGAATGGAGTGTTGTGAAGTCACAGAATGGAGCTGTGTGAATTCAGAATGGAGGTGTGTGAAGTCATAGAATGGAGGTGTGTGAAGTCAGAATGGATATGTGTGAACTCATAGAATGGAGGTGTGTGACGTCACAATGGAAGTGTGTGAAGTCATAGAATGGAGGTGTGTGAAGTCACAGAATGGAGGTGTGTGAAGTCGTAGAATGGAGTTTTGTGAAGTCATAGAATGGAGTTGTGTGAAGTCAGAATGGAGGTGTGTGAAGTCACAGAACGGAGGTGTGTCAACTCAGAATTTAGGTGTGTGAAGTCAAAGAATGGAGCTGTGCAGAGTCATAGATGGGAGGTGTGTGAAGTCATAGAATGGAGGTGTGTGAAGAGAGAATTGAGGTGTGTGAAGTCACAGAATTGAGGTGTGTGAACACAGAATGGAGGTGTGTGAAGTCAAAGAATGGAGGTGTGTGAAGTCATAGAATGTATGTTTGTGAAGTAAGAATTAAGGTGTGTGAAGTCACAGAATTGAGTTGTGTGACGTCACAGAATGGAGGTGTGTGAATTCACCGAATGGAGGTGTGTGAACTCAGAATGGAGGTGTGTGAAGTCACAAAATGAAGGTTTGCGAAGTCACAAATGGAGTTGTGGGAAGTCATAAAATGGATGTTTCTGAATTAATAATGAAGGTGGGTGAAGTCATAGAATGGAGGTGTATGAAGACAAAATTGTGGTGTGTGAACTCATAGAATGGATGTGTGTAAACTCATCGAATGGAGGTGTGTGAAGTCGTGGAATGGAGGTGTGTGAAGTCAAAGAATGGAGGTGTGTGAAGTCAAACAATAGTGGTGTGTGAAGTCACAGAATGGAGGTGAGTGAAGTCATAGAATGGAGGTGTTTGAACTCATAGAATGGAGGTGTGTGAAGTGACAATGTAGGTGTGTCAAGTCATAGAATGGAGGTGTGTGAAGTCAGAGAATGGAGGTGTGTGAAGTCACAGAATGGAGGTGTGTGACGTCATAGAATGGAGGTGTGTGAAGTCACAGAATGGAGGTGTGTGAAATCATAGAATGGAGGTGTGTGAAGTCACAGAATGGAGGTGTGTGAAGTCAGAATGGAGGTGTGTGAAGTCATAGAATGGAGGTGTGTGAAGTCAGAATGGAGGTTTGAAATCATAGAATGGGTGTGGGTGAAGTCATAGAAATTAGGTGTGGGAAGTCATAGAATGGAGAAGTGTGAAGTCATAGAGTGGAGTTGAGTGAAGTCACAGATTCGAGGTCTGTAAAGTCACAGAATGGAGGTGTGTGAATTCAGAATATAGGTATGTACAGTCATAGAATAGAGGTTTGTGAAGTCAGAATGGAGGTGTGAAGTCATAGAATGCAGGTGTGTGAACTCATAGAATGGAGGTGTGACGTCACAATGGAAGTGTGTGAAGTCATAGAATGGAGGTGTGTGAGGTCACAGATTGGAAGTGTGTGAAGTCATACAATGGAAGTGTGAAGTCAGAATGGAGGTGTGTGAAGTCACAGAATGGAGGTGTGTGAAGTCAAAATGGAGGTGTGTGAAGTCATAGATGGAGGTGTGTGAATTCATAGTATGGAGATGTGTGAAATCATAGAATGGAGTTTTGTGAAGTCACAGAATGGAGCTGTGTGAGTCAGAATTGAGGTGTGTGAAGTCATAGAATGCAGATGTGTGAAGTTATAGAATGGAGGATTGTGAGGTCACCGAAGGGAGGTTTGTGAAGTCATAGAATGGAGGTATGTGAAGTCAAATTGGAAGGGTGTGAAGTCGGAGAATGTAGGTGTGTCAACTCAGAAAGGAGGTGTGTGAAGTAATAGAATGGAGGTGTGTGAAGTCCTAGAATGGAGTTGTGTGAAATCATAGAATGGAGGTGTGTGAATTCACAGAATTTAGGTTTGTGAAGTCAGAATGGAGGTGTGTGAGGTCAGAATGGAGGTGAGTGAAGTCATAGAATGGAGGTGTGTGAACTCATAGAATGGAGGTGTGTGAAGTCACAATGTATGTGTGTGAAGTCATAGAATGGAGGTGTGTGAAGTCATAGAATGGAGGTGTGTGAAGTCACAGAATGGAGGTGTGTGAAGTCATAGAATGGAGGTGTGTGAAGTCAGAATGGAGCTGTGTGAAGACATAGAATGGAAGTGTGTGAAGTCAGAATGGAGGTGTGTGAACTCATAGAATGGAGGTGTGTGAAGTCACAGAATGGACGTGTGTGAAGTCATATTGGAGTTGTGTGAAGTCATATAGTGGAGGTGTGTCAACTCAGAAAGGAGGTGTGTGAAGTCATAGAATGGAGGTGTGTTAAGTCATAGAATGGAGTTGTGTGAAATCATAGAATGGAGGTGTGTGAATTCACAGAATTTAGGTTTGTGAAGTCAGAATGGAGGTGTGTGAGGTCAGAATGGAGGTGAGTGAAGTCATAGAATGGAGGTGTGTGAACTCATAGAATGGAGGTTTGTGAAGTCACAATGGAGGTGTGTGAAGTCATAGAATGGAGGTGTGTGAAGTCATAGAATGGAGGTGTGTGAAGTCACAGAATGGAGGTATGTGAAGTCATAGAATGAAGGTGTGTGAAGTCACAGAATGGAGGTGTGTGAAATCATAGAATGGAGGTGTGTGAAGTCACAGAATGGAGGTGTGTGAACTCATAGAATGGAGGTGTGTGAAGTCACAGAATTCAGTTTTCTGAAGTGAGAATGGAGGTGTGTAGTCATAGATTGGAGGTGGGTGAAGTCATAAAAAGGAGGTGTGGGAAATCATAGAATGGAGGAGTGTGAAGTCATAGAGTGCAGGTGAGTGAAGTCACAGATTCGATGTCTATGAAGTCATAGAATGGAGGTGTGTGATGTCAAAATGGAGGTGTGCGAAGTCATAGAATAGAGGTGTGTGAAGTCAGAATTGAGGTGTGTGATGTCATAGATGTTGTTGTGTGAAGTCATAGTATGGAGGTGTGTGAAATCATAGAATGGAGTGTTGTGAAGTCACAGAATGGAGCTGTGTGAATTCAGAATGGAGGTGTGTGAAGTCATAGAATGGAGGTGTGTGAAGTCAGAATGGATATGTGTGAACTCATAGAATGGAGGTGTGTGACGTCACAATGGAAGTGTGTGAAGTCATAGAATGGAGGTGTGTGAAGTCACAGAATGGAGGTGTGTGAAGTCATAGAATGGAGTTTTGTGAAGTCATAGAATGGAGTTGTGTGAAGTCAGAATGGAGGTGTGTGAAGTCACAGAACGGAGGTGTGTCAACTCAGAATTTAGGTGTGTGAAGTCAAAGAATGGAGCTGTGCAGAGTCATAGATGGGAGGTGTGTGAAGTCATAGAATGGAGGTGTGTGAAGAGAGAATTGAGGTGTGTGAAGTCACAGAATTGAGGTGTGTGAACACAGAATGGAGGTGTGTGAAGTCAAAGAATGGAGGTGTGTGAAGTCATAGAATGTATGTTTGTGAAGTAACAATTAAGGTGTGTGAAGTCACAGAATTGAGTTGTGTGACGTCACAGAATGGAGGTGTGTGAAGTCACCGAATGGAGGTGTGTGAACTCAGAATGGAGGTGTGTGAAGTCACAAAATGAAGGTTTGCGAAGTCACAAATGGAGTTGTGGGAAGTCATAAAATGGATGTTTCTGAATTAATAATGAAGGTGGGTGAAGTCATAGAATGGAGGTGTATGAAGACAAAATTGTGGTGTGTGAACTCATAGAATGGATGTGTGTAAACTCATCGAATGGAGGTGTGTGAAGTCGTGGAATGGAGGTGTGTGAAGTCAAAGAATGGAGGTGTGTGAAGTCAAACAATAGTGGTGTGTGAAGTCACAGAATGGAGGTGAGTGAAGTCATAGAATGGAGGTGTTTGAACTCATAGAATGGAGGTGTGTGAAGTGACAATGTAGGTGTGTCAAGTCATAGAATGGAGGTGTGTGAAGTCAGAGAATGGAGGTGTGTGAAGTCACAGAATGGAGGTGTGTGACGTCATAGAATGGAGGTGTGTGAAGTCACAGAATGGAGGTGTGTGAAATCATAGAATGGAGGTGTGTGAAGTCACAGAATGGAGGTGTGTGAAGTCAGAATGGAGGTGTGTGAAGTCATAGAATGGAGGTGTGTGAAGTCAGAATGGAGGTTTGAAATCATAGAATGGGGGTGGGTGAAGTCATAGAAATTAGGTGTGGGAAGTCATAGAATGGAGAAGTGTGAAGTCATAGAGTGGAGGTGAGTGAAGTCACAGATTCGAGGTCTGTAAAGTCACAGAATGGAGGTGTGTGAATTCAGAATATAGGTATGTACAGTCATAGAATAGAGGTTTGTGAAGTCAGAATGGAGGTGTGAAGTCATAGAATGCAGGTGTGTGAACTCATAGAATGGAGGTGTGACGTCACAATGGAAGTGTGTGAAGTCATAGAATGGAGGTGTGTGAAGTCACAGATTGGAAGTGTGTGAAGTCATACAATGGAAGTGTGAAGTCAGAATGGAGGTGTGTGAAGTCACAGAATGGAGGTGTGTGAAGTCAAAATGGAGGTGTGTGAAGTCATAGATGGAGGTGTGTGAATTCATAGTATGGAGATGTGTGAAATCATAGAATGGAGTTTTGTGAAGTCACAGAATGGAGCTGTGTGAGTCAGAATTGAGGTGTGTGAAGTCATAGAATGCAGATGTGTGAAGTTATAGAATGGAGGATTGTGAGGTCACCGAAGGGAGGTTTGTGAAGTCATAGAATGGAGGTATGTGAAGTCAAATTGGAAGGGTGTGAAGTCGGAGAATGTAGGTGTGTGAACTCATAGAATGGAGGTGGGTGAAGTCATAGAATGGACGGGTATGAAGTCATAGATTGAAGGTGTGTGAAGTCAGAGAATTGAGGTGTTTGAAGTCAAATATTGGAGGTGTGTGAAGTCAAAAAATGGAGGTGTGTGAACTCAGAAAGGAGGTGTGTGAAGTCACTGAATGGAAGTGTGTGAGGTAATAGAATGGAAGTGTGTGAAGTCATAGAATGGAGGTGTGTAAAGTCAAATTGGAGGTGTGTGAAGTGACCGAATGTAGTTGTGTGAACTCAGAATGGAGGTGCGTGAAGCCACTGAATTGAGGTTTGCGAAGTCATAGAATGGAGGTGTGTGAAGTCTTAGAATGGATGTTTCTGAATTAAGAATTAAGGTGTGTGAAGTCATAGAATGGAGGTGTGTGAAGACAAAATTGTGGTGTGGGAACTCATAGAATGGATGTGTGTGAACTCATAGAATGGACATGTGTGAAGTCGTGGAATGGAGGTGTGCGAAATCAAAGAATGGAGGCGTGGGATGTCAAGCAATGGTGGTATGTTAAGTCACAGAATGGAGGTGTGTGATATCACAGAATGGAAGTGTGTGAAGTCAAAATGGAGGTGTGTGAAGTCACAGAATGGAGGTGTTTGAAGTCACAGAATGTAGGTGTGTGAAGTCAAAATGGAGGTGTGTGAAGTCAAAGAATGGAGGTGTGTTAACTCATAGAATGGAGGTGTGTGAAGTCATGGAATGGAGGTTTGTCAAGGCAATCATTGGAAGTGTGTGAAGTTACAGAAAGGAGATGTGTGAAGTCATAGAATGTTGGTGTATGAAGTCATAGAATGGAGGTGTATGAAGTCATAGAATGGAGGTGTGTGAAGTCCGAATGCAGGTGTGTGAAGTCATAGAATGGAGGTGTGTGAAGTCATAGAATGGAGGTGTGTGAAGTCATAGAATGGAAGTGTGTGAAGTCATAGAATGGAGGTGTGTGATGTCATAGAATGTAGGTGTGTGAAGTCATACAATGGAGGTGTGTGAAGTCAGGGAAGGGAGTTGTGTGAATTCACAGAATGGTGGTGTGGGAAGTCACAATGGAGGTATGTGAAGTCATAGAATGGAGGTGTGTGAAGTCAAAGAATGGAGGTGTGTGAAGTCATAGAATGGAGGTGTGTAAAGTCACAGAGTGGAGATGCGTGAAGTCACAGAGTGGAGGTGTGTGAAGTCATAGAAGGGAGGTTTGTGAAGTCATAGAATGGAGGTGTGTGAAGTCAGAATAAAGGTGTGTAAAGTCATATAATTGAGGTGTGTGAAGTCAGAATGGAGCTGTGTGAAGTCATAGAATGGAGGTGTGTGAACTCAAAATGGAAGTGTGTAAACTCATAGAATGGAGGTGTGTGAAGTCACAGAATGGAGGTGTGTGAATTCAGATTGGAGGTGTGTGAAGTCATAGAATGGAGGTGTGTCAACTCATAAAGTAGGTCTGTGAAGTCATAGAATGGAGGTGTGTGAAGTCATAGAATGGATGTGTGTGAAATCATAGAATGGAGGTGTGTGAATTCACAGAATTTAGGTATGAGAAGTCAGTATGGAGGTGTGTGAGGTCAGAATAGAGATGTGTGAAGTCATAGAATGGAGGTGTGTGAAGTAACAATGCAGGAGTGTGAACTCATAGAATGGAGGAGTGTAAAGTCACAATGTAGGTGTGTGAAGTCATAGAATGGAGGTGTGTGAAGTCATAGAATGGAGGTGTGTGAAGTCACAGAATGGAGTTGTGTGAAGTCAAAATGGTGGTGTGTGAAGTCACAAATGGAGGTGTGTGAAGTCACAGGGTGTAGGTGTGTGAAGTCAAAATGGAGGTGTGTGAAGTCAAAGAATGGAGGTGTGTGAACTTATAGAATGGAGGTGTGTGAAGTCGTGGAATGGAGGTTTGTGAAGTCAAACATTGGAAGTGTGGGAAGTTGCAAAAAGGAAATGTGTGAAGTCATAGAATGGAGGTGTGTGAAGTCATAGAATGGAGGAGTGTGAAGTCAGAATGGAGATTTGTGAAGTCACAGAATGGAGGTGTGTGAAGTCATAGAATGTTGGTGTATGAAGTCATAGAAGGGAGGTGTATGAAGTCATAGAATGCAGGTGTGTGAAGTCAGAGTGCAGGTGTGTGTATTCATAGAATGGAGGTTTGTGAAGTCATAGACTGGAGCTGTGTGAAGTCATAGAATGGAAGTGTGTGAAGTCATAGAATGGAGGTCTGTGATGATATAGAATGGAGGTGTGTGAAGTCACAGAATGGACGTGTGTGAAGTCACAATGGAGGTTTGTGAAGTCATAGAATGGAGGTGTGTGAAGTCATAGAATGGAGGTGTGTGAAATCTCAGAATGCAGGGGTATGAATTCGCAGAATGGAGGTGTGTAAAGACACAGAGTGGAGATGTGTGCGTTCACAGAGTGGAGTTGGGTGAAGTCATAGAAAGGAGGTTTGTGAAGTCACAGAATGGAGGTGTGTGAAGTCAGTATAGAGGTGTGCAAAGTCATACAATGGAGGTGTGTGAAGTCAGAATGGAGCTGTGTGAAGTCATAGAATGGAGGTGTGTGAAGGCCGAATGGAGGGGTGTGAACTCATAGAATGGAGGTGTGTGAAGTCACAGAATGGAGGTGTGTGAAGTCATAGAATGGAGGTGTGTGAAATCATAGAATGGAGGTTTGTGAAGTCATAGAATGGAGGTGTGTGAAGTCATAGTATGGAGATGTGTGAAATCATAGAATGGAGTTTTGTGAAGTCACAGAATGGAGCTGTGTGAGTCAGAATTGAGGTGTGTGAAGTCATAGAATGCAGATGTGTGAAGTCATAGAATGGAGGATTGTGAAGTCACCGAAGGGAGGTTTGTGAAGTCATAGAATGGAGGTATGTGAAGTCAAATTGGAGGGGTGTGAAGTCAGAGAATGGATGTGTGTGAAGTCATAGAATGGACGGGTATGAAGTCATAGAATGAAGGTGTGTGAAGTCAGAGAATTGAGGTGTTTGAAGTCAAACAATGGAGGTGTGTGAACTCAGAAACGAGGTGTGTGAAGTCACAGATTGGAAGTGTGTGAAGTAATAGAAAGGAAGTGTGTGAAGTCATAAAATGGAGGTGTGTGAAGTCACCGAATGGAGGTGTGTGAAATCAGAATGGATGTGTATGAAGTCATAGAATGGAGGTGTGTGAAGTTAGAATGTAGGTGTGAAGTCAGAATGGAGGTGGGTGAAATCATAGAAATTAGGTGTGGGAAGTCATAGAATGGAGAAGTGTGAAGTCATAGAGTGGAGGTGAGTGAAGTCACAGATTCGAGGTCTGTGAAGTCATAGAATGGATGTGTGTGAAGTCAGAATGTAGGTGTTCGAAGTCATAGACTAGAGGTGTGTGAAGTCAGAATGGAGGTGTGTGAAGTCATAGAATGGAGGTGTGTGAACTCATAGAATGGAGGTGTGTGACGTCACAAAGGAAGTTTGTGAAGTCATAGAATGGAGGTGTGTGAAGTCACAGAATAGAGGTGTGTGAAGTCATACAATAGAGGTGTGTGAAGTCAGAATGGAGTTGTGTGAAGTCACAGAATGGAGGTGTGTGAACTTAGAATGGAGGTGTGTGAAGTCAAGGATGGAGGTGTGAGAAGTCATAGTATGGAGATATGTGAAATCATAGAATGGAGTTTTGTGAAGTCACAGAATGGAGTTGTGTGAGTCAGAATTGAGGTGTGTGAAGTCATAGAATGTAGATGTGTGAAGTCATAGAATGGAGTATTGTGAAGTCACCGAAGTGATGTTTGTGAAGTCATAGAATGGAGGTATGAGAAATCAAATTAGAGGGGTGTGAAGTCGGAGAATGGAGGTGTGTGAAGTCATAGAATGGAGGTGGGTGAAGTCATAGAATGGAGGTGTGTGAATTCAGATTGGAGGTTTGTGAAGTCACAGAATGGAGGTGTGTCAACTCAGAAAGGAGGTGTGTGAAGTCATAGAATGGAGGTGAGTGAAGTCATAGAATGAAGGTGTGTGAAATCATAGAATGGAGGTGTGTGAAGTCACAGAATTTAGGTGTGTGAAGTCAGAATGGAGGTGTGTGAGGTCAGAATGGAGGTGTTTGAAGTCATAGAATGGAGGTGTGTGAAGTCACAATGCAGGTGTGTGAACTCATAGAATGGAAGTGTGTGAAGTCACAATGTAGGTGTGTGAAGTCATAGAATGGAGGTGTGTGAAGTCATAGAATGGAGGTGTGTGAAGTTACAGAATGGAGGTGTGTGAAGTCATAGAATGGAAGTGTGTGAAGTCAAAGAATGGAGGTGTGTGAAATCATAGAATGGAGGTGTGTGAAGTCACAGAATGTAGGTGTGTGAACTCAGAATGGAGGTGTGTGAAGTCATAGAATGGGGGTGTGTGAAGTTACAGAATGGAGGTGTGTGAAGTCATAGAATGGAAGTGTGTGAAGTCATAGAATGGAGGTGTGTGAAATCATAGAATGGAGGTGTGTGAAGTCACAGAATGTAGGTGTGTGAACTCAGAATAGAGGTGTGAAATCATAGAATGGAGGTGGGTGAAGTCATAGAAATTAGGTGTGGGAAGTCATAGAATGGAGAAGTGTGAAGTCATAGAGTGGAGGTGAGTGAAGTCACAGATTCGAGGTCTGTGAAGTCATAGAATGGAGGTGTGTGAAGTCAGAATGTAGGTGTACGAAGTGGTAGAATAGAGGTGTGTGAAGTCAGAATGGAGGTGTGTGAAGTCACAGAATGGAGGTGTGTGCACTCATAGAATGGAGGTGTGTGACGTCACAATGGAACTTTGTGAAGTCTTAGAATGGAGGTGTGTAAAGTCACAGAATGGAGGTGTGTGAAGTCATACAATGGAGGTATGTGAAGTCAGAATGGAGGTGTGTGAAGTCAAAGAATGGAGGTGTGTGAGCTCAGAATGGCGTTGTGTGAAGTAATAGATGGAGGTGTGTGAAGTCATAGTATGGAGATATGTGAAATCATAGAATGGAGTTTTGTGAAGTCACAGAATGGAGTTGTGTGAGTCAGAATTGAGGTGTGTGAAGTCATAGAATGTAGATGTGTGAAGTCATAGAATGGAGTATTGTGAAGTCAACGAAGGGAGGTTTGTGAAGTCATAGAATGGAGGCATGAGAAATCAAATTAGAGGGGTGTGAAGTCGGAGAATGGAGGTGTGTGAAGTCATAGAATGGAGGTGGGTGAAGTCATAGAATGGAGGTGTGTGAATTCAGATTGGAGGTGTGTGAAGTCATAGAATGGAGGTGTGTCAACTCAGAAAGGAGATGTGTGAAATCATAGAATGGAGGTGAGTGAAGTCATAGAATGGAGGTGTGTGAACTCATAGAATGGAGGTGTGTGACGTCACAACGGTAGTTTGTGAAGTCATAGAATGGAGTTGTGTGAAGTCACAGAATTGAGGTGTGTGAACTCATAGAATGGAGGTGTGTGAAGTCACAGAATGGAGGTGTGTGAAGTCATACAATGGAGGTGTGTGAAGTCAGAATGGAGGTGTGTGAAGTCACAGAATGGAGGTGTGTGAACTCAGAATGGAGGTGTGTGAAGTCATAGATGGAGGTGTGTAAAGTCATAGTATGGAGATATGTGAAATTATAGAATGGAGTTTTGTGAAGTCACAGAATGGAGTTGTGTGAGTCAGAATTGAGGTGTGTGAAGTCATAGAATGTAGATGTGTGAAGTCATAGAATGGAGTATTGTGATGTCACCGAAGGGACGTTTGTGAAGTCATAGAATGGAGGTATGAGAAATCGAATTAGAGGGGTGTGAAGTCGGAGCATGGAGGTGTGTGAAGTCATAGAATGGAGGTGGGTGAAGTCATAGAATGGAGGTGTATGAAGTCATAGAATGGAGGTGTGTGAAGTCACTGAATGGGCGGGTTTAAAGTCATAGAATGGAGGTGTGTGAAGTCAGAGAATTGAGCTGTTTGAAGTCATATATTGGAGGTGTGTGAAGTCAAAATGGATGTGTGAATTCATAGAATGTAGGTGTGTGAAGGCATAAAATGGAGGTGTGTGAACTCACAGAATGGAGGTGTGTGAACTCAGAATGGAGGTGTGTGAAGTCACAGAATGGAGGTTTGTGAAGTCATAGAATGGAAGTGTGTGAAGTCATAGAATGGACGAGTGTGAAGTCAGAATGGAGGTGTGTTAAGTCCCCGAATGGAGTTTTGTGAACTCAGTATGGAGGTGTGTGAAGTCACAGAATGGAAGTTTGTGAAGTCATAGATGGAGGTGTGTGAGGTCACAGAATGGATGTTTCTGAAGTAAGAATGAAGGTGTGTGAAGTCATAGAAAGGAGGTGTGTGAAGTCCTTGAATGGAGGTGTGTGAAGTCACTGAATGGAAGTGTGTGAAGTCAGAATGGAGGTGTGAAGTCATAGAATGAACGTGGGTGGAATCATAGAAAGGAGGTGTGGGAAGTCATAGAATGGAGGAGTGTGAAGTCATAGAGTGGAGGTGAGTGAAGTCACAGATTCGAGGTCTGTTAAGTCATAGATTGGAGGAGTGTGATGTCAGAATGGAGGTGTGCGAAGTCATAGAATAAAGGTTTGTGAAGTCAGAATGGAGGTGTGTGAAGTCATAGAATGGAGGTGTGTGAACTCATAGAATGGAGGTGTGTGACGTCACAGTGGAAGTGTGTGAAGTCACAGCATGGAGGTGTGTGAATTCATACAATGGAGGTGTGTGAAGTCGGAATGGAATTTTGTGAAGTCACAGAATTGAGCTGTGTGAATTCAGAATGGAGGTGTGTGAAGTCATAGAATGGAGGTGTGTGAAGTCAGAATGGAGGTGTATGAACTCATAGAATGGAGGTGTGTGTAGTCACAATGGAGGTGTGTGAAGTCATAGAATGGAGGTGTGTGAAGTCACAGAATGGAGGTGTGTGAAGTCATAGAATGGAGGTGTGTGAAGTCATAGAATGGGTGTTTGTGAAGTAAGAATGAAGGTGTGTGAAGTCATAGAATGGAGGTGTGTGAAGTCACAGAATGGAGGTGTGGGAAGTCCCAGATTGCAGGAGTGTGAAGTCACAGAATGGAGGTGTGTGAACCCAGAATGAAGGTGTGTAAAGTCACAAAATGGAGGTGTGTGAAGTCATAGAATGGAAGTGTGTGAAGTCATAGAATGGAGGTGTGTGAAATCACAGAATGGACGGTATGAAGTCATAGAATGGAGGTGTGTGAAGTCACAGAATGGAGGTGTTTGAAGACATATATTGGAGGAGTGTGAAATCAAAATGGATGTGTGAAGTCATAGAATGGAGGTGTGTGAAATCATAGAATGAGGGTGTGTGAGGTCATAGAATGGAGGTGTGTGAAGTCACAGAATGGAGGTATGTGAAGTCATAGAATGGAGGTGTGTGAAGTCACAGATTGGAGGTGTGTGAAGTCACAGAATCCAGGTGTGAGAAGTCACAGAATGGAGGTGTGTGAACTCAGAATGGAGGTGTGTGACGTCACAGAATGGAGGTGTGTGAAGTCAAAGAATGGAGGTGTGTGAGGTCACATAATGGAGGTGTGTGAAATCATAGAATGGAGGTGTGTGAAGTCACAGAATGGAGGTGTGTGAAGTCAGAATGGAGGTGTGTGAAGTCATAGAGTGGAGGTGTGTGAAGTCAGAATGGAGGTGTGAAGTCATAGAATGGAGGTGGGTGAAGTCATAGAACTCAGTTGTGGGAAGTCATAGAATGGAGAATTGTGAAGTCATAGAGTGGAGGTGAATGAAGTCACAGATTCGAGGTCTGTGAAGTCATAGAATAGAGGTGTGTGATATCATACAATGGGGTATTGTGAAGTCACCGAAGGGAGGTTTGTGAAGTCATAGAATGGAGATATGAGAAATCAAATTAGAGGGGTGTGAAGTCGTAGAATGGAGGTGTGTGAAGTCATAGAATGGAGGTGGGTGAAGTCATAGAATGGAGGTGTGTGAAATCATAGAATGGAGGTGTGTGAAGTCACAGAATTTAGGTGTGTGAAGTCAGAATGAAGGTGTGTGAGGTCAGAATGGAGGTGTGTGAAGTCATAGAATGGAGGTTGGTGAAGTCAAAATGCAGGTGTGTGAACTCATAGAATGGAGGTGTGTGAAGTCACAGTGTAGGTGTGTGAAGTCATAGAATGAAGGTGTGTGAAGGCATAGAATGGAGGTGTGTGAAGTCACAGAATGGAAGTGTGTGAAATCATAGAATGGAGGTGTGTGAAGTCACAGAATGGAGGTGTGTGAAGTCAGAATGGAGGTGTGTGAAGTCATAGAATGGAGGTGTGTGAAGTCAGAATGGAGGTGTGAAGTCATAGAATGGAGATGGGTGAAGTCATAGAAATTAGGTGTAGGAAGTCATAGAATGGAGAAGTGTGAAGTCATAGAGTGGAGGTGAGTGAAGTCACAGATTCGAGGTCTGTGAAGTCATAGAATGGAGGTGTGTGAAGTCAGAATGTAGGTGTTCGAAGTCATAGAATAGAGGTGTGTGAAGTCAGAATGGAGGTGTGTGAAGTCATAGAATGGAGGTGTGTGAACTCATAGAAAGGAGGTGTGTGACGTCACAATGGAAGTTTGTGAAGTCATAGAATGGAGGTGTGTGAAGTCACAGAATGGAGGTGTGTGAAGTCATACAATGGAGGTGTGTGAAGTCAGAATGGAGGTGTGTGAAGTCACAGAATGGAGGTGTGTGAACTCAGGATGGAGGTGTGTGCAATCATAGATGGAGGTGTGTGAAGTCATAGTATGGAGATATGTGAAATAATAGAATGGAGTTTTGTGAAGTCACAGAATGGAGTTGTGTCAGTCAGAATTGAGGTGTGTGAAGTCATAGAATGTAGATGTGGGAAGTCATAGAATGGATTATTGTGAAGTCACCCAAGGGAGGTTTGTGAAGTCATAGAATGGAGGTTTGAGAAATCAAATTAGAGGGGTGTGAAGTCGGAGAATGGAGGTGTGTGAAGTCATAGAATTGAGGTGTGTGAAGTCATAGAATGGAGGTGTGTGAATTCAGATTTTAGGTGTGTGAAGTCATAGAATGGAGGTGTGTCAACTCAGAAAGGAGGTGTGTGAAGTCATAGAATGGAGGTGAGTGAAGTCATAGAATGGAGGTGTGTGAACATATAGAATGGAGGTCTGTGACGTCACAATGGAAGTTTGTGAAGTCATAGAATGGAGGTGTGTGAAGTCACAGAATGGAGGTGTGTGAAGTCAGAATGGAGGTGTGAAGTCATAGAATGGAGGTGGGTGATGTCATAGAAATTAGGTGTGTGAAGTCATGGAATGGAGGTATGAGAAATCAAATTAGAGGGGTGTGAATTCGGAGAATAGAGGTGTGTGAAGTCATAGAATAGAGGTGGGTGAAGTCATAGAATGGAGGATTTGTGAAGTCACTGAATGGACGAGTTTAAAGTCATAGAATGGAGGTGTGTGAAGTCAAAGAATTGAGCGGTTTGAAGTTACATAATGGAGGTGTGTGATGGCAAAATGGATGTTTGAAGTCATAGAATGTAGGTGTGTGAAGTCATACAATGGAGGTGTGTGAAGTCATAGAATGGAGGTGTGTGAACTCAGAATGGAGTTGTGTGAAGTCACAGAATGGAGGTTTCTGAAGTCATAGAATGGAAGTATGTGAAGTCATAGAATGGACGTGTGTGAAGTCGGAATGGAGGTGTGTTAAGTCACCGAATGGAATTTTGTGAACTCAGTATGGAGGTGTGTGAAGTCACAGAATGGAGGTTGGTGATGTCATAGATGGAGGTGTGTGAGGTCATAGAATGGATGTTTCTGAAGTAAGAATGAAGTTGTGTGAAGTCACAGAATGAAGGTGGGTGAAGTCACAGAAATTAGGTGTGGGAAGTCATAGAATGGAATAGTGTGAAGTCATAGAGTGGAGGTGAGTGAAGTCACAGATTCGAGGTCTGTGAAGTCATAGATTGGAGGTGTGTGATGTCAGAATGCAGGTGTGTGAAGTCATAGAATGGAGGTGTGTGAAGTCAAAGAATGGAGGTGTGTGAAATCATAGAATGGAGGTGTGTGAAATCACAGAATGGAGGTGTGTGAATTCGCAGAATGGAGGTGTGTAAAGTCACAGAGTGGAGGTGTGTGAAGTCATAGATGGGAGGTTTGTGAAGTCATAGAATGGAAGTGTGTGAAGTCAGAATAGAGGTGTGTAAAGTCATATAATTGAGGTGAGTGAAGTCAGAATGGAGATGTGTGAAGTCATAGAATGGAGATGTGTGAAGTCAAAATGGAAGTGTGTAAGCTCATAGAATGGAGGTGTGTGAAGTCACAGAATGGAGGTGTATGAGTTCAGATTGGAGGTGGGGGAAGTCATAGAATGGAGGTGTGTCAACTCATAAAGTAGGTCTGTGAAGTCATAGAATTGAGGTGTGTGAAGTCATAGAATGAGGGTGTGTGAGGTCATAGAATGGAGGTGTGTGAAGTCACAGAATGGAGGTATGTGAAGTCCTAGAATGGAGGTGTGTGAAGTCATAGAATGGAAGTGTGTGAAGTCACAGATTGGAGGTGTGTGAAGTCACAGAATCCGGGTGTGAGAAGTCACAGAATGGAGGTGTGTGAACTCAGAATGGTGGTGTGTGAAGTCACAGAATGGAGGTGTGTGAAGTCATAGAATGGAGGTGTGTGAGGTCACAGAATGGAGGTGTGTGAAATCATAGAATGGAGGTGTGTGAAATCACAGAATGGAGGTGTGTGAAGTCAGAATGGAGGTGTGTGAAGTCATAGAGTGGAGGTGTGTGAAGTCAGAATGGAGGTGTGAAGTCATAGAATGGAGGTGGGTGAAGTCATAGAACTTAGGTGTGGGAAGTCATAGAATGGAGAATTGTGAAGTCATAGAGTGGAGGTGAGTGAAGTCACAGATTCGAGGTCTGTGAAGTCATAGAATGGAGGTGTGTGAAGTCATAGAATGGAGTATTGTGAAGTCACCGAAGGGAGGTTTGTGAAGTCATAGAATGGAGGTATGAGAAATCAAATTAGAGGGGGGTGAAGTCATAAAATGGAGGTGGGTGAAGTCATGGAATGGAGGTGTGTGAATTCAGATTGGAGGTGTGTGAAGTCATAGAATGGAGGTGTGTCAACTCAGAAAGGAGGTGTGTGAAGTCATAGAATGGAGGTGAGTGAAGTCATAGAATGGAGGTGTGTGAAGTCACAGAATTTAGGTGTGTGAAGTCAGAATGGAGGTGTGTGAGGTCAGAATGGAAGTGTGTGAAGTCATAGAAAGGAGGGTGGTGAAGTCACAATGCAGGTGTGTGAACTCATAGAATGGAGGTGTGTGACATCACAGTGGAAGTTTGTGAAGTCATAGAGTGGAAGTGTGTGAAGTCACAGAATGGAGGTGTGTGAAGTCATACAGTGGAGGTGTGTGAAGTCAGAATGGAGGTGTGTGAAGTCACAGAATGTAGGTGTGTGAACTCATAATGGAGGTATGTGAAGTCATAGATGGAGGTGTGTGAAGTCATAATATGGAGATATGTGAAATCATAGAATGGAGTTTTGTGAAGTCACAGAATGGAGTTGTGTGAGTCAGAATTGAGGTGTGTGAAGTCATAGAATGTAGATGTGTGAAGTCATAGAATGGAGTATTGTGAAGTCAACGAAGGGAGGTTTGTGAAGTCATAGAATGGAGGTATGAGAAATCAAATTAGAGGGGTGTGAATTCGGAGAACAGAGGTGTGTGAAGTCATAGAATGGAGGTGGGTGAAGTCATGGAATGGAGGTGTGTGAAGTCACTGAATGGACGAGTTTAAAGTCATAGAATGGAGGTGTGTGAAGTCAAAGAATTGAGCTGTTTGAAGTTACATAATGGAGGTGTGTGAAGGAAAAATGGATGTTTGAAGTCATAGAATGTAGGTGTGTGAAGTCATACAATGGAGGTGTGTGAAGTCACAGAATGGAGGTGTGTGAACTCAGAATGGAGTTGTGTGAAGTCACAGAATGGAGGTTTGTGAAGTCATAGAATGGAAGTATGTGAAGTCATAGAATGGACGTGTGTGAAGTCAGAATGGAGGTGTGTTAAGTCACCGAATGGAATTTTGTGAACTCAGTATGGAGGTGTGTGAAGTCACAGAATGGAGGTTGGTGATGTCATAGATGGAGGTGTGTGAGGTCACAGAATGGATGTTTCTGAAGTAAGAATGAAGTTGTGTGAAGTCACAGAATGAAGGTGGGTGAAGTCATAGAAAGGAGGTGTGGGAAGTCATAGAATGGAGGAGTGTGAAGTCATAGAATGGAGGTGAGTGAAGTCACAGATTCGAGGTCTGTGAAGTCATAGATTGGAGGTGTGTGATGTCAGAATGCAGGTGTGTGAAGTCATAGAATGGAGGTGTGTGAAGTCAAAGAATGGAGGTGTGTGAAGTCATAGAATGGAGGTGTGTGAAATCACAGAATGGAGGTGTGTGAATTCGCAGAATGGAGGTGTGTAAAGTCACAGAGTGGAGGTGTGTGAAGTCATAGAAGGGAGGTTTGTGAAGTCATAGAATGGAAGTGTGTGAAGTCAGAATAGAGGTGTGTAAAGTCATATAATTGAGGTGTGTGAAGTCAGAATGGAGATGTGTGAAGTCATAGAATGGAGGTGTGTGAAGTCAAAATGGAAGTGTGTAAGCTCATAGAATGGAGGTGTGTGAAGTCACAGAATGGAGGTGTATGAGTTCAGATTGGAGGTGGGGGAAGTCATAGAATGGAGGTGTGTCAACTCATAAAGTAGGTCTGTGAAGTCATAGAATTGAGGTGTGTGAAGTCATAGAATGAGGGTGTGTGAGGTCATAGAATGGAGGGGTGAGAAGTCACAGAATGGAGGTGTGTGAACTCAGAATGGTGGTGTGTGACGTCACAGAATGGAGGTGTGTGAAGTCATAGAATGGAGGTGTGTGAGGTCACAGAATGGAGGTGTGTGAAATCATAGAATGGAGGTGTGTGAAATCACAGAATGGAGGTGTGTGAAGTCAGAATGGAGGTGTGTGAAGTCATAGAGTGGAGGTGTGTGAAGTCAGAATGGAGCTGTGAAGTCATAGAATGGAGGTGGGTGAAGTCATAGAACTTAGGTGTGGGAAGTCATAGAATGGAGAATTGTGAAGTCATAGAGTGGAGGTGAGAGAAGTCACAGATTCGTGGTCTGTGAAGTCATAGAATGGAGGTGTGTGAAGTCATAGAATGGAGTATTGTGAAGTCACCGAAGGGAGGTTTGTGAAGTCATAGAATGGAGGTATGAGAAATCAAATTAGAGGGGGGTGAAGTCATAGAATGGAGGTGGGTGAAGTCATAGAATGGAGGTGTGTGAATTCAGAGTGGAGGTGTGTGAAGTCATAGAATGGAGGTGTGTCAACTCAGAAAGGAGGTGTGTGAAGTCATAGAATGGAGGTGAGTGAAGTCATAGAATGGAGATGTGTGAAATCATAGAATGGAGGTGTGTGAAGTCACAGAATTTAGGTGTGTGAAGTCAGAATGGAGGTGTGTGAGGTCAGAATGGAGGTGTGTGAAGTCATAGAAAGGAGGGTGGTGAAGTCACAATGCAGGTGTGTGAACTCATAGAATGGAGGTGTGTGAAGTCACAGTGTAGTTGTGTGAAGTCATAGAATGGAGGTGTGTGAAGGCATAGAATGGAGGTGTGTGAAGTCACAGAATGGAGGTGTGTGAAATCATAGAATGGAGGTGTGGGAAGTCACAGAATGGAGGTGTGTGAAGTCAGAATGGAGGTGTGAAGTCATAGAATGGAGGTGGGTGAAGTCATAGAAATTAGGTGTGGGAAGTCATAGAATGGAGAAGTGTGAAGTCATAGAGTGGAGGTGAGGGAAGTCACAGATTCGAGGTCTGTGAAGTCATAGAATGGAGGTGTGTGAAGTCAGAATGTAGGTGTTCGAAGTCATAGAATAGAGGTGTGTGAAGTCAGAATGGAGGTGTGTGAAGTCATAGAATGGAGGTGTGTGAACTCATAGAAAAGAGGTGTGTGACCTCACAATGGAAGTTTGTGAAGTCATAGAATGGAGGTGTGTGAAGTCACAGAATGGAGGTGTGTGAAGTCATAAAATGGAGGTGTGTGAAGTCAGAATGGAGGTGTGTGAAGTCACAGAATGGAGGTGTGTGAACTCAGGATGGAGGTGTGTGCAATCATAGATGGAGGTGTGTGAAGTCATAGTATGGAGATATGTGAAATCATAGAATGGAGTTTTGTGAAGTCACAGAGTGGAGTTGTGTGAGTCAGAATTGAGGTGTGTGAAGTCATAGAATGTAGATGTGTGAAGTCATAGAATGGAGTATTGTGAAGTCACCGAAGGGAGGTTTGTGAAGTCATAGAATGGAGGTATGAGAAATCAAATTAGAGGGGTGTGAAGTCGGAGAATGGAGGTATGTGAAGTCACAGAATTGAGGGGTGTGAAGTCATAGAATGGAGGTGTGTGAATTCAGATTGGAGGTGTGTGAAGTCATAGAATGGAGGTGTGTCAACTCAGAAAGGAGGTGTGTGAAGTCATAGAATGGAGGTGAGTGAAGTCATAGAATGGAGGTGTGTGAACATATAGAATGGAGGTCTGTGACGTCACAATGGAAGTTTGTGAAGTCATAGAATGGAGGTGTGTGAAGTCACAGAACGGAGGTGTGTGAAGTCAGAATGGAGGTGTGAAGTCATAGAATGGAGGTGGGTGATGTCATAGAAATTAGGTGTGTGAAGTCATGGAATGGAGGTTTGTGAACTCATAGAATGGAGGTGTGTGACATCACAATGGAAGTTTGTGAAGTCATAGAATGGAGGTGTGTGAAGTCATACAATGGAGGTGTGTGAAGTCAGAATGGAGGTGTGTGAAGTCAGAATGGAGGTGTGTGAAGTCATAGATGGAGGTGTGTGATGTCATAATATGGAGATATGTGAAATCATAGAATGGAGTTTTGTGAAGTCACAGAATGGAGTTGTGTGAGTCAGAATTGAGGTGTGTGAAGTCATAGCATGTAGATGTGTGATGTCATAGAATGGAGTATTGTGAAGTCAACGAAGGGAGGTATGTGAAGTCATAGAATGGAGGTATGAGAAATCAAATTAGAGAGGTGTGAAGTCGGGGAATGGAGGTGTGTGAAGTCATAGAATGGAGGTGGGTGAAGTCATGGAATGGAGGTGTGTGAAGTCACTGAATGGACGAGTTTAAAGTCATAGAATGGAGGTGTGTGAAGTCAAAGAATTGAGCTGTTTGAAGTTATATATTGGAGGTGTGTGAAGTCAAAATGGATGTGTGAAGTCATAGAATGTAGGTGTGTGAATTCATACAATGGAGGTGTGTGAAGTCACAGAATGGAGGTGTGTGAACTCAGAATGGAGTTGTGTGAAGTCACAGAATGGAGGTTAGTGAAGTCATAGAATGGAAGTATGTGAAGTCATAGAATGGACGTGTGTGAAGTCAGAATGGAGGTGTGTTAAGTCACCGAATGGAATTTTGTGAACTCAGTATGGAGGTGTGTGAAGTCACAGAATGGAGGTTGGTGATGTCATAGATGGAGGTGTGTGAGGTCATAGAATGGATGTTTCTGAAGTAAGAATGAAGTTGTGTGAAGTCACAGAATGAAGGTGGGTGAAGTCATAGAAAGGAGGTGTGGGAAGTCATAGAATGGAGGAGTGTGAAGTCATAGAGTGGAGGTGAGTGAAGTTACAGATTCGAGGCCTCTGAAGTCATAGATTGGAGGTGTGTGATGTCAGAATGCAGGTGTGTGAAGTCATAGAATGGAGGTGTGTGAAGTCAAAGAATGGAGGTGTGTGAAGTCATAGAATGGAGGTGTGTGAAATCACAGAATGGAGGTGTGTGAATTCGCAGAATGGAGGTGTGTAAAGTCACAGAGTGGAGATGTGTGAAGTCACAGAGTGGAGGTGTGTGAAGTCATAGAAGGGAGGTTTGTGAAGTCATAGAATGGAGGTGTGTGAAGTCAGGATAGAGGTGTGTGAAGTCATAGAATGGAGTTGTGTGAAGTCAGAATGGAGATGTGTGAAGTCATAGAATGGAGGTGTGTGAAGTCAAAATGGAAGTGTGTAAGCTCATAGAATGGAGGTGTGTGAAGTCACAGAATGGAGGTGTGTCAACTCATAAAGTAGGTCTGTGAAGTCATAGAATGGAAGTATGTGAAGTCATAGAATGGAGGTGTGTCAAATCATAGAATGGAGGAGTGTGAAGTCACAGAATTTAGGTGTGTGAAGTCAGTATGGAGGTGTGTGAGGTCAGAATGGAGATGTGTGAAGTCATAGAATGGAGGTGTGTGAAGTCACAATGCAGGTGTCTGAACTCATAGAATGGAGGTGTGTGAAGTCACAATGTAGGTGTGTGACATCATAGAATAGAGGTTTGTGAAGTCATAGAATGGAGGTGTGTAAAGTCACAGAATGGAGGTGTGTTAAGTCAAAATGGTGGTGTGTGAAGTCACAAATGGAGGTGTGTGAAGTCACAGAATGTAGGTGTGTGAAGTCAAAATGGAGGTGTGTGAAGTCACAGAATGGAGGTGTGTGAAGTCATAGGATGGAGGTGTGTGAAGTCATAGAATGGAGGAGTGTGAAGTCAGAATGGAGATTTGTGAAGTCACAGAATGGAGGTGTGTGAAGTCATAGAATGTTGGTGTATGAAGTCATAGAAGGGAGGTGTATGAAGTCATAGAATGGAGGTGTGTGAAGTCAGAGTGCAGGTGTGTGAAGTCATAGAATGGAGGTTTGTGAAGTCATAGACTGGAGCTGTGTGAAGTCATAGAATTGAAGTGTGTGAAGTCATAGAATGGAGGTCTGTGATGATATAGAATGGAGGTGTGTGAAGTCACAGAATGGACGTGTGTGAAGTCACAATGGAGGTTTGTGAAGTCATAGAATGGAGGTGTGTGAAGTCATAGAATGGAGGTGTGTGAAATCTCAGAATGGAGGGGTATGAATTCGCAGAATGGAGGTGTGTAAAAACAGAGTGGAGATGTGTGCATTCACAGAGTGGAGTTGGGTGAAGTCATAGAAAGGAGGTTTGTGAAGTCACAGAATGGAGGTGTGTGAAGTCAGAATAGAGGTGTGTAAAGTCATAGAATGGAGGTGTGTGAAGTCAGAATGGAGCTTTGTGAAGTCATAGAATGGAGGTGTGTGAAGTCACAGAATGGAGGTGTGTGAAGTCATAGAATGGAGGTGTGTGAAGTCATAGAATGGAGGTGTGTGAAGTCATAGAATGGAGGTTTGTGAAGTCATAGAATGGAGGTGTGTGAAGTCATAGAATGGAGATGTGTGAAATCATAGAATGGAGTTTTGTGAAGTCACAGAATGGAGCGGTGTGAGTCAGAATTGAGGTGTGTGAAGTCATAGAATGCAGATGTGTGAAGTCATAGAATGGTGGATTGTGAAGTCACCGAAGGGAGGTTTGTGAAGTCACAGAATGGAGGTATGTGAAGTCAAATTGGAGGGGTGTGAAGTCAGAGAATGGAGGTCTGTGAAGTCATAGAATGGAGGTGGGTGAAGTCATAGAATGGAGGTGTATGAAGTCATAGAATGGAGGTCTGTGCAGTCACAAAATGGACGGGTATGAAGTCATAGAATGAAGGTGTGTGAAGTCAGAGAATTGAGGTATTTGAGGTCATATATTGGAGGTGTGTGAAGTCAAACAATGGAGGTGTGTGAACTCAGAAAGGAGGTGTGTGAAGTCACAGAATGGAAGTGTGTGAAGTAATAGAAAGGAAGTGTGTGAAGTCATAGAATGGAGGTGTGTGAAGTCAAAATGGAGGTGTGTGAAGTCACAAATGGAGGTGTGTGAAGCCACAGAATGTAGGTGTGTGAAGTCAAAATGGAGGTGTGTGAAGTCAAACATTGGAAGTGTGTGAAGTTACAGAAAGGAGATGTGTGAAGTCATAGAATGGAGGTGTGTGAAGTAGTAGAATGGAGGAGTGTGAAGTCAGAATGGAGATTTGTGAAGTCATAGAATGGAGGTGTGTGAAGTCCTAGAATGTCGGTGTATGAAGTCATAGAATGGAGGTGTATGAAGTCATAGAATGGAGGTGTGTGAAGTCAGAAGGCAGGTGTGTGAAGTCATAGAATGGAGGTGTGTGAAGTCATAGAATGGAGGTTTGTGAAGTCATAGAATGGAAGTGTGTGAAGTCATAGAATGGAGGTGTGTGATGTCATAGAATGTAGGTGTGTGAAGTCATAGAATGGAGGTGTGTGAAGTCACGGAATGGAGGTGTGGGAAGTTACAATTGAGAGGTGTGAAGTCATAGAATGGAGGTGTGTGAAGTCAAACAATGGAGGTGTGTGAAGTCATAGAATGGAGGTGTGTGAAATCACAGAATGGAAGTGTGTGAATTCGCAGAATGGAGGTGTGTAAAGTCACAGATTGGAGATGTGTGAAGTCACAGAGTGGAGGTGTGTGAAGTCATAGAATGGAGGTTTGTGAAGTCACAGAATGGAGGTGTGTGAAGTCAGAATAGAGGTGTGTAAAGTCATAGAATTGAGGTGTGTGAAGTCAGAATGGAGCTGTGTTAAGTTATAGAATGGAGGTGTGTGAAGTTAAAATGCAGGTGTGTGAACTCATAGAATGGAGGTGTGTGAAGTCACAGAATGGAGGTGTGTGAAGTCATAGAATGGAGGTGTGTGAATTCAGATTCGAGGTGTGTGAAGTCATAGAATGGATGTGTGTCAACTCAGAAAGGAGGTGTGTGAAGTCATAGAATGGAGGTGAGTGAAATCATAGAATGGAGGTGTGTGAAATCATAGAATGGAGGTGTGTGAAGTCACAGAATTTAGGTGTGTGAAGTCGGAATGGAGGTGTGTGAGGTCAGAATGGAAGTGTGTGAAGTCATAGAATGGAGGTGTGTGAAGTCACAATGCAGGTGTGTGAACTCATAAAATGGAGTTGTGTGAAGTCACAATGTAGGTGTGTGAAGTCATAGAATGGAGGTGTGTGAAGTCATAGACTGGAGGTGTGTGAAGTCACAGAATGGAGGTGTGTGAAGTCACAGAGGGAGGTGTGTGAAGTCACAGAATGAAAGTGTGTGAAATCATAGAATGGAGGTGTGTGAAGTCACAGAATGGAGGTGTGTGAAGTCAGAATGGAGGTGTGTGAAGTCATAGAATGGAGTTGTGTGAAGTCAGAATGGAGGTGTGAAGTCAGAATTGAGGTGGGTGAAGTCATAGAAATTAGGTGTGGGAAGTCATACAATGGAGAAGTGTGAAGTCATAGAGTGGAGTTGAGTGAAGTCACAGATTCGAGGTCTGTGAAGTCATAGAATGGATGTGTGTGACGTCAGAATGTAGGTGTTCGAAGTCATAGAATAGAGGTGTGTGAAGTCAGAATGGAGGTGTGTGACGTCACAATGGAAGTTTGTGAAGTCATAGAATGGAGGTGTGTGAAGTCACAGAATAGAGGTGTGTGAAGTCATACAATGGAGGTGTGTGAATTCAGAATGGAGGTGTGTGAAGTCACAGAATGGAGGTCTGTGAACTCAGAATGGAAATGTGTGACGTCATAGATGGAGGTGTGTGAAGTCACAGTATGGAGATATGTGAAATCATAGAATGGAGTTTTGTGAAGTCACAGAATGGAGTTGTGTGAGTCAGACTTGAGGTGTGTGAAGTCATAGAATGTAGATGTGTGAAGTCATAGAATGGAGTATTGTGAAGTCACCGAAGAGAGGTTTGTGAAGTCATAGAATGGAGGTATGAGAAATCAAATTAGAGGGGTGTGAAGTCGGAGAATGGAGGTGTGTGTAGTCATAGAATGGAGGTGGGTGAAGTCATAGAATGGAGGTGTGTGAATTCAGATGGGAAGTGTGTGAAGTCATAGAATGGATGTGTGTCAACTCAGAAAGGAGGTGTGTGAAGTCATAGAATGGAGGTGAGTGAAGTCATAGAATGGAGGTGTGTGAAATCATAGAATGGAGGTGTGTGAAGTCACAGAATTTAGGTGTGTGAAGTCAGAATGGAGGTGTGTGAGGTCCGAATGGAGGTGTTTCAAGTAATAGAATGGAGGTGTGTGAAGTTACAATTTAGGTGTGTGAAGTCATAGAGTTGAGGTATGTGAAGTGATAGAATGGAGGTGTGTGAAGTCACAGAATGGAGGTGTGTGAAGTCATAGAATGGAGGTGTGTGAAGTCACAGAATGGAGGTGTGTGAAGTCAGAATGGAGGTGTGAAGTCATAGAATGGAGGTGGGTGAAGTCATAGAAATTAGGTGTGGGAAATCATAGAATGGATAAGTGTGAAGTCATAGAGTGGAGGTGAGTGAAGTCACAGATTCGAGTTCTGTGAAGTCATAGAATGGAGGTGTGTGAACTCAGAATGGAGGTGTGTGAAGTCACAGAATGAAGGTTTGCGAAGTCACAAATGGAGTTGTGGGAAGTCATAAAATGGATGTTTCTGAATTAAGAATGAAGGTGGGTTAAGTCATAGAATGGAGGTTTGTGAAGACAAAATTGTGGTGTTTGAACTCATAGAATGGATGTGTGTGAACTCATCGAATGGAGGTGTGTGAAGTCGTGGAATGGAGGTGTGTGAAGTCAAAGAATGGAGGTGTTTGAAGTCAAACAATAGTGGTGTGTGAAGTCACAGAATGGAGGTGAGTGAAGTCATAGAATGGAGGTGTGTGAACTCATAGAATGGAGGTGTGTGAAGTGATAAGGTAGGTGTGTAAAGTCATAGAATGGAGGTGTGTGAATTCATAGAATGGAGGTGTGTTAAATCAAAATGGAGGTGTGTGAAGTGACAGAATTGAGGTGTGTGAAGTCACAGAATAGAGGTGTGTGAAGTCACAGAATGGAGGTGGGCGAAGTCATAGAATGGATGTTTCTGAAGTAACAATGAAGGTGTGTGAAGTCAAAGAATGGAGGTATGTGAATTCACAGAATGGACGGGTGTGAAGCCATACAATGGAGATGTGTAAAGTCAGAATGGAGGTGTGTGAAGTCACAGAATGTAGGTGTGTGAACTCAGAATGGAGGTGTGTGAAGTCATAGAATAGAGCTGTGTGAAGTCATAGAATGGAGGTGTGTGAAGTCAGCATGGAGGTGTGTGAAGTCAAGAAATGAGGTGTGTGAAGTCAAAATGGAGGTGTGTGAAGTCAGAATGGAGGTGTGTTGAGTCACAGAATGGAGGTATGTGAACTCAGAATGGAGGTGTGTGAAGTCACAGAATGGAGGTGTGTGAAATGATAGCATGGGGGTATGTGAAATCATAGAATGGAAGTGTGTGAAGTCATAGAATGGAGGTGTGTGAAGTCATAGAATGTAGATGTGTGAAGTCATAGAATGGAGGTGTGTGAAGTCAGAGAATGGAGGTTTGTGAAGTCATAGAATGGAGGTATGTAAAGTCAAATTGGAGGTGTGTGAAGTCATAGAATGAAGGTGGGTGAAGTCATAGAATGGACGTGTGTGAAGTCAGAGAACTGAGGTGTGTGAAGTCACAGAATTGACGGGTAAGAAGTCATAGAATGCAGGTGTGTGAACTCACAGAAGTCAGCTGTTTGTAGTCATATATTGGAGGTGTGTGAAGTTATAGAATAGAGGTGTGTGAAGTCATAGAATGGAGGTGTGTGAAGTCACAGAATGGAGATGTGTGAAGTCATAGAAGGGAGGTGTGTGAAGTCATAGAACGGAGGTGTGTGAAGTCACAGAATGGAGGTGTGGGAAGTAACAGAATGGAGGTGTGTGAAGTCAAAGAATGGAGGTGTGTGAACTCAGAATGGAGGTGTGTAAAGTCACAGAATGGAGGTGTGTGAAGTCATAGAATGGATGTGTGTGAATTCATAGAATGGAGGTGTGTGAAGTCACAGAATGGAGGTGTGTGAAGTCACAGATTGGAGGTGTGTGAACTTAGAATGGAGGTGTTTGACGTCACAGAATGGAGGTGTGTGAAGTCATAGAATGGAAGTGTGTGAAGTCATAGAATGGAGGTGTGTGAAGGCACAGAATGGAGGTGTGTGAAGTCACCGAATGGAGTTGTGTGAACTCAGAATGGAGGTGTGTGAAGTCACAGAATGGAGGTTTGTGAAGTTATAGAATGGATGTTTCTGAAGTAAGAATGAAGGTGTGTGAAGTCACAGAATGGAGGTGTGTGAACTCATAGAATTGAGGTGTGTGAAGTCACAGAATGCAGGTGTGTGAAGACAGAATGGAGGTCTGTAGTCATAGATTGGAGGTGGGTGAAGTCATAAAAAGGAGGTGTGGGAAATCATAGAATGGAGGATTGTGAAGTCATAGAGTGCAGGTGAGTGAAGTCACAGATTCGAGGTCTGTGAAGTCATAGAATGGAGGGGTGTGATGTAAAAATGGAGTTGCGAAGTCATAGATTAGAGGGGTGTGAATTCAGAATTGAGGTGTGTGAAGTCATAGATGGAGTTGTGTGAAGTCGTAGTATGGAGGTGTGTGAAATCATAGAATGAAGT
Source organism: Megascapheus bottae (assembly GCA_024803745.1). Lineage (NCBI taxonomy): Eukaryota > Metazoa > Chordata > Mammalia > Rodentia > Geomyidae > Megascapheus > Megascapheus bottae. The sequence goes on from JANJXV010001078.1 coordinate 153,675, forward strand.
TTTGTGAAGTCACAGAATGGAGCTGTGTAAAGTCATAGAATGGAGGTGTGTGAAGTCAGAATGGAGATGTGTGAACTCATAGAATGGAGGTGTGTGACGTCACAGAATGGAGGTCTGTGAAGTCAAAAAATGGAGTTTTGTGAAGTCACAGAATGGAGCTGTGTGAAGTCAGAATGGAGGTTTGTGAAGTCACAGAATAGAGGTGTGTCAACTCAGAATTTAGGTGTGTGAAGTCAAAGAATGGAGGTGTGCGAAGTCATAGAAGGGAGTTGTGTGAAGTCATAGAATGGAGGTGTGTGAAGTCAAAATGGAGGTTTGTGAAGTCACAGAATTGAGGTGTGTGAACACAGAATGGAGGTGTGTGAAGTCAAAGAATGGAGGTGTGTGAAGTCATAGTATGGAGGTGTCAGAAGTCATAGAATGTATGTTTGTGAAGTAAGAATGAAGGTGTGTGAAGTCACAGAATTGAGGTGTGTGACGTCACAGAATGGAGATGTGTGAATTCATAGAATGGAGGTGTGTGAAGTCAGAATGGAGGTGTGTGAAGTCACCGAATGTAGGTGTGGGAACTCAGAATGGAGGTGTGTGAAGTCACAGAATGAAGGTTTGCGAAGTCACAGAATGGAGTTGCGGGAAGTCATAAAATGGATGTTTCTGAATTAAGAATGAAGGTGGGTGAAGTCATAGAATGGAGGTGTGTGAAGACAAAATTGTGGTGTGTGAACTCATAGAATGGATGTGTGTGAACTCATCGAATGGAGGTGTGTGAAGTCGTGGAATGGAGGTGTGTGAAGTCAAAGAATGGAGATGTGTGAAGTCAAACAATAGTGGTGTGTGAAGTCACAGAATGGAGGTGTGTGAAGTCACAGAATGGAAGTGTGTGAAGTCAAAATAGAGGTGTGTGAAGTCAAAGAATGGAGGTGTGTGAAGTCACAGAATGGAGGTGTGTGAAGTCAAAATGGTGGTGTGTGAAGTCACAAATGGAGGTGTGTGAAGTCAAAGAATGTAGGTTTGTGAAGTCAAAATGGAGGTGTGTGAAGTCAAAGAATGGAGGTGTGTGAACTCATAGAATGGAGGTGTGTGAAATCATGGAATGGAGGATTGTGGAGTCAAACATTGGAAGTGTGGGAAGTTACAAAAAGGAGATGTGTGAAGTCATAGAATGGAGGTGTGTGAACTCATAGAATGGAGGAGTGGGAAGTCAGAATGGAGATTTGTGAAGTCACAGAATGGAGGTGTGTGAAGGCATAGAATGTTGGTGTATGAAGTCATAGAAGGGAGGTGTATGAAGTCATAGAATGGAGGTGTGTGAAGTCAGAGTGCAGGTGTGTGAAGTCATAGAATGGAGGTTTGTGAAGTCATACACTGGAGGTGTGTGAAGTCATAGAATGGAAGTGTGTGAAGTCATAGAATGGAGGTGAGTGATGTCATAGAATGGAGGTGTGTGAAGTCATAGAATGGAGGTGTGTGAAGTCACGTAAGGGAGGTGTGTGAAGGCACAGAATGGACGTGTGTGAAGTCAAAATGGAGGTTTGTGAAGTCATAGAATGGAGGTGTGTGAAGTCATAGAAGGGAGGTATGTGAAATCACAGAATGGAGGGGTATGAATTCGCAGAATGGAGGTGTGTAAAGACACAGAGTTGAGATGTGTGCATTCACAGAGTGGAGGTGTGTGAAGTCACAGAAAGGAGGTTTGTGAAGTCACAGAATGGAGGTGTGTGAAGTCAGAATGGAGGCGTGTGAACTCATAGAATGGAGGTCTGTGAAGTCACAGAATGGAGGTGTGTGAAGTCAAATTGGAGTTGTGTAAAGTCATATAATGGAGGTGTGTCAACTCAGAAAGGAGGTGTGTGAAGTCATAGAATGGAGGTGTGTGAAGTCATAGAATGGAGTTGTGTGAAATCATAGAATGGAGGTGTGTGAATTCACAGAATTTAGGTTTGAGAAGTCAGAATGGAGGTGTGTGAGGTCAGAATGGAGGTGAGTGATGTCATAGAATGGAGGTGTGTGAACTCATAGAATGGAGGTGTGTGAAGTCACAATGTAGGTGTGTGAAGTCATAGAATGGAGATGTGTGAAGTCATATAATGGAGGTGTGTGAAGTCACAGAATGGAGGTGTGTGAAGTCATAGAATGGAGGTGTGTGAAGTGAGAATGGAGCTATGTGAAGACAGAGAATGGAGGAGTGTGAAGTCAGAATGGAGGTGTGTGAACTCATAGAATGGAGGTGTGTGAAGTCACAGAATGGAGGTGTGTGAAGTCATATTGGAGTTGTGTGAAGTCATATAATGGAGGTGTGTCAACTCAGAAAGGAGGTGTGTGAAGTCATAGAATGGAGGTGTGTGAAGTCATAGAATGGAGTTGTGTGAAGTCATAGAATGGAGGTGTGTGAATTGACAGAATTTAGGTTTGTGAAGTCAGAATGGAGGTGTGTGAGGTCAGAATGGAGGTGATTGAAGTCATAGAATAGAGGTGTGTGAACTCATAGAATGGAGGTGTTTGATGTCACAATGTAGGTGTGTGAAGTCATAGAATGGAGGTGTGTGAAGTCATAGAATGGAGATGTGTGAAGTCACAGAATGGAGGTGTGTGAAGTCATAGAATGGATTTGTGTGAAGTCACAGAATGGAGGTGTGTGAAATCATAGAATGGAGATGTGTGAAGTCACAGAATGGAGGTGTGTGAACTCATAGATTGGAGGTGTGTGAAGTCACAGAATTCAGGTTTGTGAAGTCAGAATTGAGGTGTGTAGTCATAGATTGGAGGTGGGTGAAGTCATAAAAAGGAGGTGTGGGAAATCATAGAATGGAGGAGTGTGAAGTCATAGAGTGCAGGTGAGTGAAGTCACAGATTCGATGTCCATGAAGTCATAGAATGGAGGTGTGTGATGTCAAAATGGAGGTGTGCAAAGTCATAGAATAGAGGTGTGTGAAGTCAGAATTGAGGTGTGTGAAGTCATAGAATGGAGGTGTGTGACGTCACAATGGAAGTTTGTGAAGCCATAGAATGGAGGTGTGTGAAGTCACAGAACGGAGGTGTGTCAACTCAGAATTTATGTGTGTGAAGTCAAAGAATGGAGGTGTGCGGAGTCATAGAAGGAAGGTGTGTGAAGTCATAGAATGGAGGTGTGTGAAGACAGAATGGAGGTGTGTGAAGTCATAGAATTGAGGTGTGTGAACACAGAATGGAGGTGTGTGAAGTCAAAGAATGGAGGTGTGTGAAGTCATAGTATGGAGGTGTGTGAAGTCATAGAATGTATGTTTGTGAAGTAAGAATGAAGGTGTGTGAATTCACAAAATTGAGGTGTGTGACGTCACAGAATGGAGGTGTGTGAAGTCATAGAATGGAGGTGTGTGAAGTCAGAATGGAGGTGTGTGAAGTCACCGAATGGAGGTGTGTGAACTCAGAATGGAGGTGTGTGAAGTCACAGAATGAATGTTTGCGAAGTCACAAATGGAGTTGTGGGAAGTCATAAAATGGATGTTTCTGAATTAAGAATGAAGGTGGGTGAAGTCATACAATGGAGGTGTGTGAAGACAAAATTGTGGTGTGTGAACTCATAGAATTGATGTGTGTGAACTCATCGAATGGAGCTGTGTGAAGTCGTGGAATGGAGGTGTGTGAAGTCAAAGATTGGAGGTGTGTGAAGTCAAACAATAGTGGTGTGTGAAGTCACAGGATGGAGGTGAGTGAAGTCATAGAATGGAGGTGTTTGAACTCATAGAATGGAGGTGTGTGAAGTGACAATGTAGGTGTGTCAAGTCATACAATGGAGGTGTGTGAATTCATAGAATGGAGGTGTGTGAAGTCACAGAATGGAGGTGTGTGACGTCATAGAATGGAGGTGTGTGAAGTCACAGAATTGAGGTGTGTGAAATCATAGAATGGAGGTGTGTGAAGTCACAGAATGGAGGTGTGTGAAGTCAGAATGGAGGTGAGTGAAGTCATAGAATGGAGGTGTGTGAAGTCAGAGTGGAGGTGTGAAATCATAGAATGGGGGTGAGTGAAGTCATAGAAATTAGGTGTGGGAAGTCATAGAATGGAGAAGTGTGAAGTCATAGAGTGGAGGTGAGTGAAGTCACAGATTCGAGGTCTGTGAAGTCACAGCATGGAGGTGTGTGAAGTCAGAATATAGGTATGCGAAGTCATAGAACAGAGGTTTGTGAAGTCAGAATGGAGGTGTGTGAAGTCATAGAATGGAGGTGTGTGAACTCATAGAATGGAGGTGTGTGAAGTCATAGAATTGAAGTGTGTGAAGTCATACAATGGAAGTGTGAAGTCAGAATGGAGGTGTGTGAAGTCACAGAATGGAAATGTGTGAACTCAGAATGGAGGTGTGTGAAATCATAGATGGAGGTGTGTGAAGTCATAGTATGGAGATGTGTGAAATCATAGAATTGAGTTTTGTGAAGTCACAGAATGGAGCTGTGTGAGTCAGAATTGAGGTGTGTGAAGTCATAGAATGCAGATGTGTGAAGTCATAGAATGGAGGATTGTGAGGTCACCGAAGGGAGGTTTGTGAAGTCATAGAATGGAGGTATATGAAGTCAAATTGGAAGGGTGTGAAGTCGGAGAATGTAGGTGTGTGAACTCATAGAATGGAGGTGGGTGAAGTCATAGATTGGATGGGTATGAACTCATAGATTGAAGGTGTGTGAAGTCAGAGAATTGAGGTGTTTGAAGTCATATATTGGAGGTGTGTGAAGTCAAAAAATGGAGGTGTGTGAACTCAGAAAAGAGGTGTGTGAAGTCACTGAATGGAAGTGTGTGAGGTAATAGAATGGAAGTGTGTGAAGTCATAGAATGGAGGTGTGTGAAGTCAGATTGGAGGTGTGTGAAGTGACCGAATGGAGTTGTGTGAACTCAGAATGGAGGTGCGTGAAGCCAAAGAATTGAGGTTTGCGAAGTCATAGAATGGAGGTGTGTGAAGTCTTAGAATGGATGTTTATGAATTAAGAATTAAGGTGTGTGAAGTCAAAGAATGGAGGTGTGTTAACTCATAGAATGGAGGTGTGTGAAGTCATGGAATGGAGGTTTGTGAAGTCAATCATTGGAAGTGTGTGAAGTTACAGAAAGGAGATGTGTGAAGTCATAGAATGGAGGAGTGTAAAGTCAGAATGGAGATTTCTGAAGTCATAGAATGGAGGTGTGTGAAGTCATAGAATGTTGGTGTATGAAGTCATAGAATGGAGGTGTATGAAGTCATAGAATGGAGGTGTGTGAAGTCCGAATGCAGGTGTGTGAAGTCATAGAATGGATGTGTGTGAAGTCATAGAATGGAGGTGTGTGAAGTCATAGAATGGAAGTGTGTGAAGTCATAGAATGGAGGTGTGTGATGTCATAGAATGTAGGTGTGTGAAGTCATAGAATGGAGGTGTGTGAAGTCAAATAATGGAGGTGTGTGAAGTCATAGAATGGAGGTGTGTGATATCACAGAATGGAGGTGTGTGAATTCGCAGAATGGAGGTGTGTAAAGTCACATAGTGGAGATGTGTGAAGTCACAGAGTGGAGGTGTGTGAAGTCATAGAAGTGAGGTTTCTGACGTCATAGAATGGAGGTGTGTGAAGTCAGAATAGAGGTGTGTAAAGTCATATAATTGAAGTCTGAAAGGAGCTGTGTGAAGTCAGAGAATGGAGGTGTGTGAAGTCAAAATGGAAGTGTGTAAATTCATGGAATGGAGGTGTGTGAAGTCACAGAATGGAGGTGTATGAATTCAGATTGGAGGTGTGTGAAGTCATAGAATGGAGGTGTGTCAACTCATAAAGTAGGTCTGTGAAGTCATAGAATGGAGGTGTGTGAAGTCATAGAATGGAGGTTTGTGAAATCATAGAATGGAGGTGTGTGACGTCACAGAATTTAGGTGTGTGAAGTCAGTATGGAGGTGTGTGAGGTCAGAATGGAGATGTGTGAAGTCATAGAATGGAGGTGTGTGAATTCACAGAATGGAGGTGTGTGAAGTCAAAATGGTGGTGTGTGAAGTCACAGAATGTAGGTGTGTGAAGTCAAAGAATGGAGGTGTGTGAACTCATAGAATGGAGGTGTGTGAAGTCATGGAATGGAGGATTGTGAAGTCAAATATTGGAAGTGTGGGAAGTTACAAAAGGAGATGTGTGAAGTCATAGAATGGAGGTGTGTGAAGTCATAGAATGGAGGAGTGTGAAGTCAGAATGGAGATTTTTGAAGTCACAGAATGGAGGTGTGTGAAGTCATAGAATGTTGGTGTATGAAGTCATAGAAGGGAGGTGTATGAAGTCATAGAATGGAGGTGTGTGAAGTCAGAGTGCAGGTGTGTCAAGTCATAGAATGGAGGTTTGTGAAGTCATAGACTGGAGCTGTGTGAAGTCATAGAATGGAGGTCTGTGATGATATAGAATGGAGGTGTGTGAAGTCACAGAATGGACGTGTGTGAAGTCACAATGGAGGTTTGTGAAGTCATAGAATGGAGGTGTGTGAAGTCATAGAATGGAGGTGTGTGAAATCTCAGAATGGAGGGGTATGAATTCGCAGAATGGAGATGTGTAAAAACACAGAGTGGAGATGTGTGCATTCACAGAGTGGAGTTGGGTGAAGTCATAGAAAGGAGGTTTGTGAAGTCACAGAATGGAGGTGTGTGAAGTCAGAATAGAGGTGTGCAAAGTCATAGAATGGAGGTGTGTGAAGTTAGAATGGAGCTTTGTGAAGTCATAGAATGGAGGTGTGTGAAGTCAGAATGGAGGTGTGTGAACTCATAGAATGGAGGTGTGTGAAGTCAGAATGGAGCTGTGTGAAGTCATAGAATGGAGGTGTGTGAAGTCAGAATGGAGGTGTGTGAACTCATAGAATGGAGGTGTGTGAATTCACAGAATGGAGGTGTGTGAAGTCATAGAATGGAGGTGTGTGAAATCATAGAATGGAGGTGGGTGAAGTCATAGAATGGAGGTGTGTGAAGTCATAGAATGGAGGTTTGTGAAGTCATAGAATGGAGGTGTGTGAAGTCATAGTATGGTGATGTGTGACATCATAGAATGGAGTTTTGGGAAGTCACAGAATGGAGCTGTGTGAGTCAGAATTGAGGTGTGTGCAGTCATAGAATGCAGATGTGTGAAGTCATAGAATGGAGGATTGTGAAGTCACCGAAGGGAGGTTTGTGAAATCATAGAATGGAGGTATGTGAAGTCAAATTGGAGGGGTGTGAAGTCAGAGAATGGAGGTGTGTGAAGTCATAGAATGGAGGTGGCTGAAGTCATAGAATGGAGGTGTATGAAGTCATAGAATGGAGGTCTGTGAAGTCACAGAATGGACGGGTATGAAGTCATAGAATGTAGGTGTGTGAAGTCAGAGAATTGAGGTGTTTGAGGTCATATATTGGAGGTGTGTGAAGTCAAACAATGGAGGTGTGTGAACTCAGAAAGGAGGTGTGTGAAGTCACAGAATGGAAGTGTGTGAAGTAAAGAAAGGAAGTGTGTGAAGTCATAGAATGGAGGTGTGTGAAGTCACAGAATGGAGGTGTGTGAAGTCAAAATGGAGGTGTGTGAAGTCACAAATGGAGGTGTGTGAAGTCACAGAATGTAGGTGTGTGAAGTCAAAATGGAGGTGTGTGAAGTCAAAGAATGGCGGTGTGTGAACTCATGGAATGTAGGTGTGTGAAGTCATGGAATGGAGGTTTGTGAAGTCAAACATTGGAAGTGTGTGAAGTTACAGAAAGGAGATGTGTGAAGTCATAGAATGGAGGTGTGTGAAGTAATAGAATGGAGGAGTGTGAAGTCAGAATGGAGATTTGTGAAGTCATAGAATGGAGGTGTGTGAAGTCCTAGAATGTTGGTGTATGAAGTCATAGAATGGAGGTGTATGAAGTCGTAGAATGGAGGTGTGTGAAGTCAGAATGCAGGTGTGTGAAGTCATAAAATGGAGGTGTGTGAAGTCATAGAATGGAGGTGTGTGAAGTCATAGAATGGAAGTGTGTGAAGTCATAGAATGGAGGTGTGTGATGTCAAAAAATGTAGGTGTGTGAAGTCATAGAATGGAGGTGTGTGAAGTCACGGAAGGGAGGTGTGTGAAGTCACAGAATGGAGGTGTGTGAAGTTACAATGGAGGTGTGAGAAGTCATAGAATGGAGGTGTGTGAAATCAAAGAATGCAGATGTGTGAAGTCATAGAATGGAGGTGTGTGAAATCACAGAATGGAGGTGTGTGAATTCGCAGAATGGAGGTGTGAAAGTCACAGAGTGCAGATGAGTGAAGTCACAGAGTGGAGGTATGTGAAGTCATAGAATGGAGGTTTGTGAAGTCACAGAATGGGGGTGTGTGAAGTCAGAATAGAGGTGTGTAAATCATAGAATTGAGGTGTGTGAAGTCAGAATGTAGCTGTGTTAAGTTATAGAATGGAGGTGTGTGAAGTCAAAATGGAGGTGTGTGCACTCATAGAATGGAGGTGTGTGAAGTCACAGAATGGAGGTGTGTGAAGTCACAGAATGGAGGTGTGTGAATTCAGATTGGAGGTGTGTGAAGTCATAGAATGGACGTGTGTCAACTCAGAAAGGAGGTTTGTGAAGTCATAGAATGGAGGTGAGTGAAGTCATAGAATGGAGGTGTGTGAAATCATAGAATGCAGGTGTGTGAAGTCACAGAATTTAGGTGTGTGAAGTCAGAATGGAGGTGTGTGAGGTCAGAATGGAGGTGTGTGAAGTCATAGAATGGAGGTGTGTGAAGTCACAAGGCAGGTGTGTGAACTCATAAAATGGAGTTGTGTGAAGTCACAATGTAGGTGTGTGAAGTCATAGAATGGAGGTGTGTGAAGTAATAGACTGGAGGTGTGTGAACTCACAGAATGGAGGTGTGTGAAGTCATAGAATGGAGGTGTGTGAAGTCAAAGAATGGAAGTGTGTGAACTCAGAATGGAGGTGTGTGAAATCATAGAATGGAGGTGTGTGAAGTCACAGAATGGAGGTGTGTGAAGTCAGAATGGAGGTGTGTGAAGTCATGGAATGGAGGTGTGTGAAGTCAGAATGGAGGTGTGAAGTCAGAATGGAGGTGGGTAAAGTCATAGAAATTAGGTGTGGGAAGTCATAGAATGGAGAAGTGTGAAGTCATAGAGTGGAGGTGAGTGAAGTCACAGATTCGAGGTCTGTGAAGTCATAGAATGGATGTGTGTGAAATCAGAATGTAGGTGTTCGAAGTCATAGAACAGAGGTGTGTGAAGTCAGAATGGAGGTGTGTGAAGTCATAGAATGGAGGTGTGTGCACTCATAGAATGGAGGTGTGTGACGTCACAATGGAAGTTTGTGAAGTCATAGAATGGAGGTGTGTGAAGTCACAGAATGGAGGTGTGTGAAGTCATACAATGGAGGTGTGTGAATTCAGAATGGAGGTGTGTGAAGTCACAGAATAGAGGTGTGTGAACTCAGAATGGAGGTGTGTGAAGTCATAGATGGAGGTGTGTGAAGTCATAGTATGGAGATATGTGAAATCATAGAATGGAGTATTGTGAAGTCACAGAATGGATTTGTGTGAGTCAGAATTGAGGTGAGTGAAGTCAAAGAATGTAGATGTGTGAAGTCATAGAATGGAGTATTGTGAAGTCACCGAAGGGTGGTTTGTGAAGTCATAGAATGGAGGTATGAGAAATCAAATTAGAGGGGTGTGAAGTCGGAGAATGGAGGTGTGTGAAATCATAGAATGGAGGTGGGTGAAGTCATAGAATGGAGGTGTGTGAATTCAGATTGGAGGTTTGTGAAGTCATAGAATGGAGGTATGAGAAATCAAATTAGAGGGGTGTGAAGTCGGAGAATGGAGGTGTGTGAAATCATAGAATAGAGGTGGGTGAAGTCATAGAATGGAGGTGTGTGAATTCAGATTGGAGGTTTGTGAAGTCATAGAATGGAGGTGTGTCAATTCACAAAGGAGGTGTGTGAGGTCATAGAATGGAGGTGAGCCAAGTCATAGAATGGAGGTGTGTGAAATCATAGAATGGAGGTGTGTGAAGTCACAGAATGGAGGTGTGTGAAGTCATAGAATGGAGGTGTGTGAAGTCACAATGCAGGTGTATGAACTCATAGAATGGAGGTGTGTGAAGTCACAGAATGGAGGTGTGTGAAGTCATAGAATGGAGGTGTGTGAAGTCACAGAATGGAGGTGTGTGAAATAATAGAATGGAGGTGTGTGAAGTCACACAATGGAGGTGTGTGAAGTCAGAATGGAGGTGTGTGAAGTCATAGAATGGAGGTGTGTGAGGTCAGAATAGAGGTGTGAAGTCATAGAATGAGGTGGTGAAGTCATAGAAATTAGGTGTGGGAAGTCATAGAATGGAGAAGTGTGAAGTCATAGAGTGGAGGTGAGTGAAGTCACAGATTCGAGGTCTGTGAAGTCATAGAATGGAGGTGTGTGAAGTCAGAATGTAGGTGTACGAAGTCGTAGAATAAAGGTGTGTGAAGTCAGAATGGAGGTGTGTGAAGTCACAGAATGGAGGTGTGTGCACTCATAGAATGGAGGTGTGTGACGTCACAATGGAATTTTGTGAAGTCATAGAATAGAGGTGTGTGAAGTCACAGAATGGAGGTGTGTGAAGTCATACAATGGAGGTGTGTGAAGTCAGAATGGAGGTGTGTGAAATCAAAGAATGGAGGTGTGTGATCTCAGAATGGCGGTGTGTGAAGTAATAGATGGAGGTGTGAAGTCATAGTATGGAGATATATGAAATCATAGAATGGAGTTTTGTGAAGTCACAGAATGGAGTTGTGTGAGTCAGAATTGAGGTGTGTGAAGTCATAGAATGTAGATGTGTGAAGTCATAGAATGGGGTATTGTGAAGTCACCGAAGGGAGGTTTGTGATGTCATAGAATGGAGGTATGAGAAATCAAATTAGAGGGGTGTGAAGTCGGAGAATGGAGGTGTGTGAAGTCATAGAATGGAGGTGGGTGAAGTCATAGAATGGAGGTGTGTGAATTCAGATTTGAGGTGTGTGAAGTCATAGAATGGAGGTGTGTCAACTCAGAAAGGAGGTGTGTGAAGTCATAGAATGGAGGTGAGTGAAGTCACAGAATGGAGGTGTGTGAAGTCATACAATGGAGGTGTGTGAAGTCAGAATGGAGGTGTGTGAAATCATAGAATGGAGGTGTGTGAAGTCACAGAATGGAGGTGTGTGAAGTCAGAATGGAGGTGTGTGAAGTCATGGAATGGAGGTGTGTGAAGTCAGAATGGAGGTGTGAAGTCAGAATGGAGGTGGGTAAAGTCATAGAATTTAGGTGTGGGAAGTCATAGAATGGAGAAGTGTGAAGTCATAGAATGGAGTATTGTGAAGTCACCGAAGGGACGTTTGTGAAGTCATAGAATGGAGGTATGAGAAATCAAATTAGAGGGGTGTGAAGTCGGAGAATGGAGGTGTGTGAAGTCATAGAATGGAGGTGTGTGAAGTCATAGAATGGAGGTGTATGAAGTCATAGAATGGAGGTGTGTGAAGTCACTGAATGGACGGGTTTAAAGTCATAGAATGGAGGAGTGTGAAGTCAGAGAATTGAGCTGTTTGAAGTCATATAATGGAGGTGTGTGAAGTCAAAATGGATGTGTGAAGTCATAGAATGTAGGTGTGTGAAGTCATAGAATGGAGGTGTGTGAAGTCACAGAATGGAGGTGTGTGAACTCAGAATGGAGGTGTGTGAAGTCAGAGAATGGAGGTTTGTGAAGTCATAGAATGGAAGTGTGTGAAGTCATAGAATGGACGTGTGTGAAGTCAGAATGGAGGTGTGTTAAGTCACCGAATGGAGTTTTGTGAACTCAGTATGGAGGTGTGTGAAGTCACACAATGGAGGTTAGTGAAGTCATAGATGGAGGTGTGTGAGGTCATAGAATGGATGTTTCTGAAGTAAGAATGAATGTGTGTGAAGTCATAGAATTGAGGTGTGTGAAGTCATAGAATGGAGGTGTGTGAAGTCACTGAATGGAAGTGTGTGAAGTCAGAATGGAGGTGTGAAGTCATAGAATGAACGTGGGTGTGTCATAGAAAGGAGGTGTGGGAAGTCATAGAATGGAGGAGTGTGAAGTCATAGAGTGGAGGTTAGTGAAGTCACATATTCGAGATATGTGAAGTCATAGATTGGAGGTGTGTGATGTCGGAATGGAGGTGTGCAAATTCATAGAATAGAGGTTTGTGAAGTCATAGAATGGCGGTATTAGAAATCAAATTAGAGGGGTGTGAAGTCGTAGAATGGAGGTGGGTGAAGTCATAGAATGGAGGTGTGTGAATTCAGATTGGAGGTGTGTGAAGTCATAGAATGGAGGTGTGTGAAGTCAAAGAATGGAAGTGTGTGAACTCAGAATGGAGGTGTGTGAAATCATAGAATGGAGGTGTGTGAAGTCACAGAATGGAGGTGTGTGAAGTCAGAATGGAGGTGTGTGAAGTCATGGAATGGAGGTGGATAAAGTCATAGAAATTAGGTGTGGGAAGTCATAGAATGGAGAAGTGTGAAGTCATAGAGTGGAGGTGAGTGAAGTCACAGATTCGAGGTCTGTGAAGTCATAGAATGGATGTGTGTGAAGTCAGAATGTAGGTGTTCGAAGTCATAGAACAGAGGTGTGTGAAGTCAGAATGGAGGTGTGTGAAGTCATAGAATGGAGGTGTGTGAACTCAGAGAATGGAGGTGTGTGACGTCACAATGGAAGTTTGTGAAGTCATAGAATGGAGGTTTGTGAAGTGACAGAATAGATGTGTGTGAAGTCATACAATGGAGGTGTGTGAAGTCAGAATGGAGGTGTGTGAAGTCACAGAATGGAGGTGTGTGAACTCAGAATGGAGGTGTGTGAAGTCATAGATGGAGGTGTGTGAAGTCATAGTATGGAGATATGTGAAATTATAGAATGGAGTTTTGTGAAGTCACAGAATGGATTTGTGTGAGTCAGAATTGAGGTGTGTGAAGTCAAAGAATGTAGATGTGTGAAGTCATAGAATGGAGTATTGTGAAGTCACCGAAGGGAGGTTTGTGAATTCATAGAATGGAGGTATGAGAAATCAAATTAGAGGGGTGTGAAGTCGGAGAATGGAGGTGTGTGAAGTCATAGAATGGAGGTGGGTGAAGTCATAGAATGGAGGTGTGTGAATTCAGATTGGAGGTTTGTGAAGTCATAGAATGGAGGTGTGTCAACTCAGAAAGGAGGTGTGCGAAGTCATAGAATGGAGGTGAGTGAAGTCATAGAATGGAGGTGTGTGAAATCATAGAATGGAGGTGTGTGAAATCATAGAATGGAGGTGTGTGAAGTCACAGAATGGAGGTGTATGAACTCATAGAATGGAGGTGTGTGAAGTCACAGAATGGAGGTGTGTGAAGTCAGAATGGAGGTGTGTGAAGTCATAGAATGGAGGTGTGTGAGGTCAGAATAGAGGTGTGAAGTCATAGAATGGAGGTGGGTGAAGTCATAGAAATTAGGTGTGGGAAGTCACAGAATGGAATAGTGTGAAGTCATAGAGTGGAGGTGAGTGAAGTCACAGATTCGAGGTCTGTGAAGTCATAGAATGGAGGTGTGTGAAGTCAGAATGTAGGTGTACGAAGTCGTAGAATAGAGGTGTGTGAAGTCAGAATGGAGGTGTGTGAAGTCATAGAATGGAGGTGTGTGCACTCATAGAATGGAGGTGTGTGACGTCACAATGGAAGTTTGTGAAGTCATAGAATGGAGGTGTGTGAAGTCACAGAATGGAGGTGTGTGAAGTCATACAATGGAGGTGTGTGAAGTCAGAATGGAGGTGTGTGAAAACAAAGAATGGAGGTGTGTGAGCTCAGAATGGCCGTGTGTGAAGTAATAGATGCAGGTTTGTGAAGTCATAGTATGGAGATATGTGAAATCATAGAATGGAGTTTTGTGAAGTCACAGAATGGAGTTGTGTGAGTCAAAATTGAGGTGTGTGAAGTCATAGAATGTAGATGTGTGAAGTCATAGAATGGGGTATTGTGAAGTCACCGAAGGGAGGTTTGTGATGTCATAGAATGGAGGTATGAGAAATCCAATTAGAGGGGTGTGAAGTCGGAGAATGGAGGTGTGTGAAGTCATAGAATGGAGGTGGGTGAAGTCATAGAATGGAGGTGTGTGAATTCAGATTTGAGGTGTGTGAAGTCATAGAATGGAGGTGTGTCAACTCAGAAAGGAGGTGTGTGAAGTCATAGAAAGGAGGTGAGTGTAGTCACAGAATGGAGGTGTGTGAAGTCATACAATGGAGGTGTGTAAAGTCAGAATGGAGGTGTGTGAAATCATAGAATGGAGGTGTGTGAAGTCACAGAATGGAGGTGTGTGAAGTCAGAATGGAGGTGTGTGAAGTCATGGAATGGAGGTGTGTGAAGTCAGAATGGAGGTGTGAAGTCAGAATGGAGGTGGGTAAAGTCATAGAAATTAGGTGTGGGAAGTCATAGAATGGAGAAGTGTGAAGTCATAGAGTGGAGGTGAGTGAAGTCACAGATTCGAGGTCTGTGAAGTCATAGAATGGATGTGTGTGAAGTCAGAATGTAGGTGTTCGAAGTCATAGAACAGAGGTGTGTGAAGTCAGAATGGAAGTGTGTGAAGTAATAGAATGGAGGTGTGTGAACTCAGAGAATGGAGGTGTGTGACGTCACAATGGAAGTTTGTGAAGTCATAGAATGGAGGTGTGTGAAGTGACAGAATAGATGTGTGTGAAGTCATACAATGGAGGTGTGTGAAGTCAGAATGGAGGTGTGTGAAATCAAAGAATGGAGGTGTGTGAGCTCAGAATGGAGGTGTGTGAAGTCATAGATGGAGGTGTGTGAAGTCATAGTATGGAGATATGTGAAATCATAGAATGGAGTTTTGTGAAGTCACAGAATGGATTTGTGTGAGTCAGAATTGAGGTGTGTGAAGTCAAAGAATGTAGATGTGTGAAGTCATAGAATGGAGTATTGTGAAGTCACCGAAGGGTGGTTTGTGAAGTCATAGAATGGAGGTATGAGAAATCAAATTAGAGGGGTGTGAAGTCGGAGAATGGAGGTGTGTGAAATCATAGAATGGAGGTGGGTGAAGTCATAGAATGGAGGTGTGTGAATTCAGATTGGAGGTTTGTGAAGTCATAGAATGGAGGTGTGTCAACTCAGACAGGAGGTGTTTGAAGTCATAGAATGGAGGTGTGTGAAGTCAAAATGGATGTGTGAAGTCATAGAATGTAGGTGTGTGAAGTCATAGAATGGAGGTGTGTGAAGTCACAGAATGGAGGTGTGTGAACTCAGAATGGAGGTGTGTGAAGTCAGAGAATGGAGGTTTGTGAAGTCATAGAATGGAAGTGTGTGAAGTCATAGAATGGACGTGTGTGAAGTCAGAATGGAGGTGTGTTAAGTCACCGAATGGAGTTTTGTGAACTCAGTATGGAGGTGTGTGAAGTCACAGAATGGAGGTTTGTGAAGTCATAGATGGAGTTGTGTGAGGTCATAGAATGGATGTTTCTGAAGTAAGAATGAATGTGTGTGAAGTCATAGAATGGAGGTGTGTGAAGTCATAGAATGGAGGTGTGTGAAGTCACTGAATGGAAGTGTGTGAAGTCAGAATGGAGGTGTGAAGTCATAGAATGAACGTGGGTGTGTCATAGAAAGGAGGTGTGGGAAGTCATAGAATGGAGGAGTGTGAAGTCATAGAGTGGCGGTTAGTGAAGTCACAGATTCGAGGAATGTGAAGTCATAGATTGGAGGTGTGTGATGTCGGAATGGAGGTGTGCAAAGTCATAGAATAGAGGTTTGTGAAGTCATAGAATGGCGGTATTAGAAATCAAATTAGAGGGGTGTGAAGTCGTAGAATGGAGGTGTGTGAAGTCACAGAATGGAGGTGGGTGAAGTCATAGAATGGAGGTGTGTGAATTCAGATTGGAGGTGTGTGAAGTCATAGATGGAGGTGAGTCAACTCAGAAAGGAGGTGTGTGAAGTCATAGAATGGAGGTGAGTGAAGTCATTGAATGGAGGTGTGTGAAATCATAGCATGGAGGTGTGTGAAGTCACAGAATTTAGGTGTGTGAAGTCAGAATGGACGTGTGTGAGGTCAGAATGGAGGTGTGTGAAGTCATAGAATGGAGGTGGGTGAAGACACATTGCAGGTGTGTGAACTCATAGAATGGAGGTTTGTGAAGTCACAGTGTCGGTGTGTGAAGTCATAGAATGGAGGTGTGTGAAGTCATAGAATGGAGGTGTGTGAAGTCACAGAATGGAGGTGTGAGAAGTCATAGAATGGAGGTGTGTGAAGTCATAGAATGGAGGTGTGTGAAATCATAGAATGGAGGTGTGTGAATTCACAGAATGGAGGTGTGTGAAGTCAGAATGGAGGTGTGTGAAGTCATAGAATGGAGGTGTGGGAAGTCAGAATGGAGGTGTGAAGTCATAGAATGAAGGTGGGTGAAGTCATAGAAATTAGGTGTTGGAAGTCATAGAATGGAGAAGTGTGAAGTCATAGAGTGGAGGTGAGTGAAGTCACAGATTCGAGTTCTGTGAAGTCATAGAATGGAGGTGTGTGAAGTCAGAATGTAGGTGTTCGAAGTCATAGAATAGAGGTGTGTGAAGTCAGAATGGAGGTGTGTGAAGTCATAGAATGGAGGTGTGTGAACTCAGAGAATGGAGGTGTGTGACGTCACAATGGAAGTTTGTGAAGTCATAGAATGGAGGTGTGTGAAGTCACAGAATGGAGGTGTGTGAAGTCATACAATGGAGGTGTGTGAAGTCAGAATGGAGGTGTGTGAAGTCACAGAATGGAGGTGTGTGAACTCAGAATGGAGGTGTGTGCAATCATAGATGGAGGTGTGTGAAGTCATAGTATGGAGATATGTGAAATCATAGAATGGAGTTTTGTGAAGTCACA
This sequence comes from Megascapheus bottae, assembly GCA_024803745.1. NCBI lineage: Eukaryota > Metazoa > Chordata > Mammalia > Rodentia > Geomyidae > Megascapheus > Megascapheus bottae. The sequence goes on from JANJXV010001078.1 coordinate 170,479, forward strand.
GAATGGAGTTGTGTCAGTCAGAATTGAGGTGTGTGAAGTCATAGAATGTAGATGTGGGAAGTCAGAGAATGGAGTATTGTGAAGTCAGCGAAGTGACGTTTGTGAAGTCATAGAATGGAGGTATGAGAAATCAAATTAGAGGGGTGTGGAGTCGGAGAATTGAGGTGTGTGAAGTCATAGAATTGAGGTGGGTGAAGTCATAGAATGGAGGTGTGTGAATTCAGATTGGAGGTGTGTGAAGTCATAGAATGGAGGTGTGTCAACTCAGAAAGGAGGTGTGTGAAGTCATAGAATTGAGGTGAGTGAAGTCATAGAATGGAGGTGTGTGAACACATAGAATGGAGGTCTGTGACGTCACAATGGAAGTTTGTGAAGTCATAGAATGGAGGTGTGTGAAGTCACAGAATGGAGGTGTGTGAAGTCAGAAGGGAGGTGTGAAGTCATAGAATGGAGGTGGGTGAAGTCATAGAAATTAGGTGTGTGAGTCATAGAATGGAGGTGTGTGAACTCATAGAATGGAGGTGTGTGATGTCACAGTGGAAGTTTGTGAAGTCATAGATGGAGGTGTGTGAAGTCACAGAATGGAGGTGTGTGAAGTCATAAAATGGAGGTTTGTGCAGTCAGAATGTAGGTGTGTTAGTCACAGAATGTAGGTGTGTGAACTCATATTGGAGGTGTGTGAAGTCATAGATGGAGGTGTGTGAAGTCATAATATGGAGATATGTGAAATCATTGAATGGAGTTTTGTGAAGTCACAGAATGGAGTTGTGTGAGTCAGAATTGAGGTGTGTGAAGTCATAGAATGTAGATGTGTGAAGTCATAGAATGGAGTATTGTGAAGTCAACGAAGGGAGGTTTGTGAAGTCATAGAATGGAGGTATGAGAAATCAAATTAGAGGGGTGTGAAGTCGGAGAATGGAGGTATGTGAAGTCATAGAATGGAGGTTGGTGAAGTCATAGAATGGAGGTGTGTGAATTCAGATTGGAGGTGTGTGAAGTCATAGAATGGAGGTGAGTGAAGTCATAGAATGGAGGTGTGTGAACTCAAAGAATGGAGGTGTGTGACGTCACAATGGTAGTTTGTGAAGTCATAGAATGGAGGTGTGTGAAGTCACAGAATGGAGGTATGTGAAGTCAGAATGGAGGTGTGAAGTCACAGAATGGAGGTGGGTGAAGTCATAGAAATTAGGTGTGTGAAGCCATAGAATGGAGGTGTGTGAACTCATAGAACAGAGGTGTGTGACGTCACAATTTAAGTTTAGAAGTCATAGAATGGAGGTATGTGAAGTCACAGAATGGAGGTGTGTGAAGTCATACAATGGAGGTGGGTGAAGTAAGAATGGAGGTGTGTGAAGTCACAGAATGGAGGTGTATGAACTCAGAATGGAGGTGTGTGAAGTCATAGATGGAGGTGTGTAAAGTCATAATATGGAGATATGTGAAATAATAGAATGGAGTTTTGTAAAGTCACAGAATGGAGTTGTGTGAGTCAGAATTGAGGTGTGTGAAGTCATAGAATGTAGATGTGTGAAGTCATAGAATTGAGTATTGTGAAGTCACCGAAGTGACGTTTGTGAAGTCTTAGAATGGAGGTATGAGAAATCAAATTAGAGGGGTGTGAAGTCGGAGAGTGGAGGTGTGTGTAGTCATAGAATGGAGGTGGGTGAAGTCATAGAATGGAGGTGTATGAAGTCATAGAATGGAGGTGTGTGAAGTCACTGAAAGGACGGGTTTAAAATCATAGAATGGAGGTGTGTGAAGTCAGAGAATTGAGCTGTTTGAAGTCATATATTGGAGGTGTGTGAAGTCAAAATGGATGTGTGAAGTCATAGAATGTAGGTGTGTGAAGTCATAGAATGGAGGTGTGTGAAGTCACAGAATGGAGGTGTGTGAACTCAGAATGGAGGTGTGTGAAGTCAGAGAATGGAGGTTTGTGAAGTCATAGAATGGAAGTGTGTGAAGTCACAGAATGGACGTGTGTGAAGTCAGAATGGAGGTGTGTTAAGTCACCGAATGGAGTTTTGTGAACTCAGTATGGAGGTGTGTGAAGTCACAGAATGGAGGTTTGTGAAGTCATAGATGGAGGTGTGTGAGGTCATAGAATGGATGTTTCTGAAGTAAGAATGAATATGTGTGAAGTCATAGAATGGAGGTGTGTGAAGTCATTGAATGGAGGTGTGTGAAGTCACTGAATGGAAGTGTGTGAAGTCAGAATGGAGGTGTGAAGTCATAGAATGAACGTGGGTGAAGTTATTGAAAGGAGGTGTGGGAAGTCATAGAATGGAGGAGTGTGAAGTCATAGAGTGGAGGTGAGTGAAGTCACAGATTCGAGGTCTGTGAAGTAATAGATTGGACGTGTGTGATGTCAGAATGGAGGTGTGCGAAGTCATAGAATAGAGGTTAGTGAAGTCAGAATGGAGGTGTGTGAAGTCATGGAATGGAGGTGTGTGAACTCATAGAATGGAGGTGTGTGTCGTCACAATGGAAGTGTGTGAAGTTACAGAATGGAGGTGTGCGAATTCATAAAATGGAGGTGTGTGAAGTCAGAATGGAATTTTGTGAAGTCACAGAATTGAGCTGTGTGAATTCAGAATGGAGGTGTGTGAAGTCATAGAATGGAGATGTGTGAAGTCAGAATGGAGGTGTGTGAACTCATAGAATGGAGGTGTGTGTAGTCACAATGGAGGTGTGTGAAGTGATAGAATAGAGGTGTGTGAAGTCACAGAATGGAGGTGTGTGAAGTCATAGAATGGAGGTGTGTGAAGTCATAGAATGGGTGTTTGTGAAGTAAGAATGAAAGTGTGTGTAGTCATAGAATGCAGGTGTGTGAAGTCACAGAATGGAGGTGTGGGAAGTCACAGATGGCAGGACTGTGAAGTCACAGAATGGAGGTGTGTGAACCCAGAATGGAGGTGTGTGAAGTCACAAAATGGAGGTGTGTGAAGTCATAGAATGGAAGTGTGTGAAGTCATAGAATGGAGGTGTGTGAAGTCACAGAATGGACGGAATGAAGTCATAGAATGGAGGTGTGTGAAGTCACAGAATTGAGGTGTTTGAAGACATATATTGGAGGTGTGTGAAATCAAAATGGATGTGTGAAGTCATAGAATGGAGGTGTGTGAAACCATAGAATGAGGGTGTGTGAGGTCATAGAATGGAGGTGTGTGAAGTCACAGAATGGAGGTGTGTGAATTCATAGAAGGGAGGTGTGTGAAGTCATAGAATGGAAGTGTGTGAAGTCACAGATTGGAGGTGTGTGAAGTCACAGAATCGAGGTGTGAGAAGTCACAGAATGGAGGTGTGTGAACTCAGAATGGAGGTGTGTGTCATCACAGAATGGAGGTGTGTAAAGTCATAGAATGGAGGTGTGTGAGGTCACAGAATGGAGGTGTGTGAAATCATAGAATGGTGGTGTGTGAAGTCACAGAATGGAGGTGTGTGAAGTCAGAATGGAGGTTTGTGAAGTCATAGAGTGGAGGTGTTTGAAGTCAGAATGGAGGTGTGAAGTCATAGAATGGAGGTGGGTGAAGTCATAGAACTTAGGTGTGGGAAGTCATAGAATGGAGAAGTGTGAAGTCATAGAGTGGAGGTGAGTGAAGTCACAGATTCGAGCTCTGTGAAGTCATAGAACGGAGGTGTGTGAAGTCATAGAACGGAGTATTGTGAAGTCACCGAAGGGAGGTTTGTGAAGTCATAGAATGGAGATATGAGAAATCAAATTAGAGGGGTTTGAAGTCGTAGAATGGAGGTGTGTGAAGTCATACAATGGAGGTGGGTGAAGTCATAGAATGGAGGTGTGTGAATTCAGATTGGAGGTGTGTGAAGTCATAGAATGGAGGTGTGTCAACTCAGAAAGGAGGTGTGTGAAGTCATAGAATGGAGGTGAGTGAAGTCATAAAATGGAGGTGTGTGAAATCATAGAATTGAGGTGTGTGAAGTCACAGAATTTAGGTGTGTGGAGTCAGAATTGAGGTGTGTGAGGTCAGAATGGAGCTGTGTGAAGTCATAGAATGGAGGTGGGTAAAGTCACAATGCAGGTGTGTGAACTCATAGAATGGAGGTGTGTGAAGTCACAGTGTAGGTGTGTGAAGTCATAGAATGGAGGTGTGTGAAGTCATAGAATGGAGGTGTGTGAAGTCACAGAATGGGGGTGTGTGAAGTCATAGAATGGAGGTTTGTGAAGTCACAGAATGGAGGTGTGTGAAATCATAGAATGGAGGTGTGTGAATTCACAGAATGGAGGTGTGTGAAGTCAGAATGGAGGTGTGTGAAGTCATAGAATGGAGGTGGGTAAAGTCACAATGCAGGTGTGAAGTCATAGAATGGAGGTGGGTGAAGTCATAGAAATTAGGTGTGGGAAGTCATAGAATAGAGAAGTGTGAAGTCATAGAGTGGAGTTGAGTGAAGTCACAGATTTGAGGTCTGTGAAGTCATAGAATGGAGGTGTGTGAAGTCAGAATGTAGGTGTTCGAAGTCATAGAATAGAGGTGTGTGAAGTCAGAATGGAGGTGTGTGAAGTCATACAATGAAGGTGTGTGAAGTCAGAATGGAGGTGTGTGAAGTCACAGAATGGAGGTGTGTGAACTCAGAATGGAGGTGTGTGCAATCATAGATGGAGGTGTGTGAAGTCATAGTATGGAGATATGTGAAATCATAGAATGGAGTTTTGTGAAGTCACAGAATGGAGTTGTGTGAGTCAAAATTGAGGTGTGTGAAGTCATACAATGTAGATGTGTGAAGTCAAAGAATGGAGTATTGTGAACACACCGAACGAGGTTTGTGAAGTCATAGAATGGAGGTATGAGAAATCAAATTAGAGGGGTGTGAAGTCGGAGAATGGAGGTGTGTGAAGTCATAGAATTGAGGTGGGTGAAGTCATAGAATGGAGGTGTGTGAATTCAGATTTGAGGTGTGTGAAGTCATAGAATGGAGGTGTGTCAACTCAGAAAGGAGGTGTGTGAAGTCATAGAATGGAGGTGAGTGAAGTCATAGAATGGAGGTGTGTGAACACATAGAATGGAGGTCTGTGACGTCACAATGGAAGTTTGTGAAGTCATAGAGTGGAGGTGTGTGAAGTCACAGAATGGAGGTGAGTGAAGTCAGAATGGAGGTGTGAAGTCATAGAATGGAGGTGGGTGAAGTCATAGAAATTAGGTGTGTGAAGTCATAGAATGGAGGTGTGTGAACTCATAGAGTGGAGGTGTGTGACATCACAATGGAAGTTTGTGAAGTCATAGAATGGAGGTGTGTGAAGTCACAGAATGCAGGTGTGTGAACTCATAATGGAGGTGTGTGAAGTCATAGATGGAGGTGTGTGAAGTCATAATATGGAGATATGTGAAATCATAGAATGGAGTTTTGTGAAGTCACAGAATGGAGTTGTGTGAGTCAGAATTGAGGTGTATGAAGTCACAGAATGTAGATGTGTGAAGTCATAGATTGGAGTATTGTGAAGTCAACGAAGGGAGGTTTGTGAAGTCATAGAATGGAGGTATGAGAAATCAAATTAGAGGGGTGTGAAGTCGGAGAATGGAGGTGTGTGAAGTCATAGAATGGAGGTGTGTGAAGTCATAGAATGTAGGTGTGTGAAGTCCCTGAATGGACGTGTTTAAAGTCATAGAATGGAGGTGTGTGAAGTCAGAGAATTGAGCTGTTTGAAGTCATATATAGGAGGTGTGTGAAGTCAAAAAGGAAGTGTGAAGTCATAGAATGTAGGTGTGTGAAGTCATAGAATGGAGGTGTGTGAAGTCACAGAATGGAGGTGTGTGAACGCAGAATGGAGTTGTGTGAAGTCACAGAATGGAGGTTTGTGAAGTCATAGAATGGAAGTGTGTGAAGTCATAGAATGGTCGTGTGTGAAGTCAGAATGGAGGTGTGTTAAGTCACCGAATGGAGTTTTGTGAACTCAGTATGGAAGTGTGTGAAGTCAGAATGGATGTTTCTGAAGTAAGAATGAAGGTGTGTGAAGTCATACAATGAATGTGGGGGAAGTCATAGAAAAGAGGTGTGGGAAGTCATAGAATGGAGGAGTGTGAAGTCATAGAGTGGAGGTGAGTGAAGTCACACATTCGAGTTCTGTGAAGTCATAGATTGGAGGTGTGTGATGTCAGAATGCAGGTGTGCGAAGTCATAGAATAGAGGTTTGTGAAGTCAGAATGGAGGTGTGTGAAGTCATAGAATGGAGGTGTGTGAACTCATAGAATGGAGGTGTGTGAAGTCACAATGGAAGTGTGTGAAGTTACAGAATGGAGGTGTGTGAATTCATACAATGGAGGTGTGTGAAGTCAGAATGGAATTTTGTGAAGTCACAGAATTGAGCTGTGTGAATTCAGAATGGAGGTGTGTGAACTCATAGAATGGAGGTGTGTGTAGTCACAATGCAGATGTGTGAAGTCATAGAATGGAGGTGTGTGAAGTCACAGAATGGAGGTGTGTGAACTCAGAATGGAGGTGGGTGAAGTCACAGAATGGAGGTTTGTGAAGTCATAGAATGGAAGTGTGTGAAGTCATAGAATGGACGTGTGTGAAGTCAGAATGGAGGTGTGTTAAGTCACCGAATGGAGTTTTGTGAACTCAGTATGGAGGTGTGTGAAGTCACAGAATGGAGGTTTGTGAAGTCATAGATGGAGGTGTGTGAGGTCATAGAATAGATGTTTCTGAAGTAAGAATGAATGTGTGTGAAGTCATAGAATGGAGGTGTGTGAAGTCATAGAATGGAGGTGTGTGAAGTCAATGAATGGAAGTGTGTGAAGTCAGAATGGAGGTGTGAAGTCATAGAATGAACGTGGGTGTGTCATAGAAAGGAGGTGGGGGAAGTCACAGAATGGAGGAGTGTGAAGTCATAGAGTGGAGGTTAGTGAAGTCACAGATTCGAGGAATGTGAAGTCATAGATTGGAGGTGTGTGATGTCGGAATGGAGGTGTGCAAAGTCATAGAATAGAGGTTTGTGAAGTCATAGAATGGCGGTATTAGAAATCATATTAGAGGGGTGTGAAGTCGTAGAATGGAGGTGTGTGAAGTCACAGAATGAAGGTGGGTGAAGTCATAGAATGGAGGTGTGTGAATTTAGATTGGAGGTGTGTGAAGTCATAGATGGAGGTGAGTCAACTCAGAAAGGAGGTGTGTGAAGTCATAGAATGGAGGTGAGTGAAGTCATTGAATGGAGGTGTGTGAAATCATAGCATGGAGGTGTGTGAAGTCACAGAATTTAGGTGTGTGAAATCAGAATGGACGTGTGTGAGGTCAGAATGGAGGTGTGTGAAGTCATAGAATGGAGGTGGGTGAAGACACAATGCAGGTGTGTGAACTCATAGAATGGAGGTTTGTGAAGTCACAGTGTCGGTGTGTGAAGTCATAGAATGGAGGTGTGTGAAGTCATAGAATGGAGGTGTGTGAAGTCACAGAATGGAGGTGTGAGAAGTCATAGAATGGAGGTGTGTGAAGTCATAGAATGGAGGTGTGTGACGTCACAATGGAAGTTTGTGAAGTCATAGAATGGAGGTGTGTGAAGTCACAGAATGGAGGTGAGTGAAGTCATACAATGGAAGTGTGTGAAGTCAGAATGGAGGTGTGTGAAAACAAAGAATGGAGGTGTGTGAGCTCAGAATGGCGGTGTGTGAAGTAATAGATGGAGGTGTGTGAAGTCATAGTATGGAGATATGTGAAATCATAGAATGGAGTTTTGTGAAGTCACAGAATGGAGTTGTGTGAGTCAGAACTGAGGTGTGTGAAGTCACAGAATGTAGATGTGTGAAGTCATAGAATGGGGTATTGTGAAGTCACCGAAGGGAGGTTTGTGATGTCATAGAATGGAGGTATGAGAAATCAAATTAGAGGGGTTTGAAGTCGGAGAATGGAGGTGTGTGAAGTCATAGAATGGAGGTGGGTGAAGTCATAGAATGGAGGTGTGTGAATTCAGATTTGAGGTGTGTGAAGTCATAGAATGGAGGTGTGACAACTCAGAAAGGAGGTGTGTGAAGTCATAGAATGGAGGTGAGTGAAGTCACAGAATGGAGGTGTGTGAAGTCATACAATGGAGGTGTGTGAAGTCAGAATGGAGTTGTGTGAAGTCACAGAATGGAGGTGTGTGAACTCAGAATGGAGGTGTGTGAAGTCATAGATGGAGGTGTGTAAAGTCATAGTATGGAGATATGTGAAGTTATAGAATGGAGTATTGTGAAGTCACCGAAGGGACGTTTGTGAAGTCATAGAATGGAGGTATGAGAAATCAAATTAGAGGGGTGTGAAGTCGGAGAATGGAGGTGTGTGAAGTCATAGAATGCAGGTGGGTGAAGTCATAGAATGGAGGTGTTTGAAGTCATAGAATGGAGGTGTGTGAAGTCACTGAATGGACGGGTTTAAAGTCATAGAATGGAGGAGTGTGAAGTCAGAGAATTGAGCTGTTTGAAGTCATATAATGGAGGTGTGTGAAGTCAAAATGGATGTGTGAAGTCATACAATGTAGGTGTGTGAAGTCATAGAATGGAGGTGTGTGAAGTCACAGAATGGAGGTGTGTGAACTCAGAATGGAGGTGTGTGAAGTCACAGAATGGAGGTTTGTGAAGTCATAGAATGGAAGTGTGTGAAGTCATAGAATGGACGTGTGTGAAGTCAGAATGGAGGTGTGTTAAGTCACCGAATGGAGTTTTGTGAACTCAGTATGGAAGTGTGTGAAGTCACAGAATGGAGGTTTGTGAAGTCATAGATGGAGGTGTGTGAGGTCATAGAATGGATGTTTCTGAAGTAAGAATGAATGTGTGTGAAGTCATAGAATGGAGGTGTGTGAAGTCATAGAATGGAGGTGTGTGAAGTCACTGAAAGGAAGTGTGTGAAGTCAGAATGGAGGTGTGAAGTCATAGAATGAACGTGGGTGTGTCATAGAAAGGAGGTAGGGGAAGTCACAGAATGGAGGAGTGTGAAGTCATAGAGTGGAGGTTAGTGAAGTCACAGATTCGAGGAATGTGAAGTCATAGATTGGAGGTGTGTGATGTCGGAATGGAGGTGTGCAAAGTCATAGAATAGAGGTTTGTGAAGTCATAGAATGGCGGTATTAGAAATCAAATTAGAGGGGTGTGAAGTCGTAGAATGGAGGTGTGTGAAGTCACAGAATGAAGGTGGGTGAAGTCATAGAATGGAGGTGTGTGAATTTAGATTGGAGGTGTGTGAAGTCATAGATGGAGGTGAGTCAACTCAGAAAGGAGGTGTGTGAAGTCATAGAATGGAGGTGAGTGAAGTCATTGAATGGAGGTGTGTGAAATCATAGCATGGAGGTGTGTGAAGTCACTGAATTTAGGTGTGTGAAGTCAGAATGGACGTGTGTGAGGTCAGAATGGAGGTGTGTGAAGTCATAGAATGGAGGTGGGTGAAGACACAATGCAGGTGTGTGAACTCATAGAATGGAGGTTTGTGAAGTCACAGTGTCGGTGTGTGAAGTCATAGAATGGAGGTGTGTGAAGTCATAGAATGGAGGTGTGTGAAGTCACAGAATGGAGGTGTGAGAAGTCATAGAATGGAGGTGTGTGAAGTCATAGAATGGAGGTGTGTGACGTCACAATGGAAGTTTGTGAAGTCATAGAATGGAGGTGTGTGAAGTCACAGAATGGAGGTGTGTGAAGTCATACAATGGAGGTGTGTGAAGTCAGAATGGAGGTGTGTGAAAACAAAGAATGGAGGTGTGTGAGCTCAGAATGGCGGTGTGTGAAGTAATAGATGGAGGTGTGTGAAGTCATAGTATGGAGATATGTGAAATCATAGAATGGAGTTTTGTGAAGTCACAGAATGGAGTTGTGTGAGTCAGAATTGAGGTGTGTGAAGTCATAGAATGTAGATGTGTGAAGTCATAGAATGGGGTATTGTGAAGTCACCGAAGGGAGGTTTGTGATGTCATAGAATGGAGGTATGAGAAATCAAATTAGAGGGGTGTGAAGTCGGAGAATGGAGGTGTGTGAAGTCATAGAATGGAGGTGGGTGAAGTCATAGAATGGAGGTGTGTGAATTCAGATTTGAGGTGTGTGAAGTCATAGAATGGAGGTGTGACAACTCAGAAAGGAGGTGTGTGAAGTCATAGAATGGAGGTGAGTGAAGTCACAGAATGGAGGTGTGTGAAGTCATACAATGGAGGTGTGTGAAGTCAGAATGGAGTTGTGTGAAGTCACAGAACGGAAGTGTGTGAACTTAGAATGGAGGTGTGTGAAGTCATAGATGGGGGTGTGTAAAGTCATAGTATGGAGATATGTGAAGTCATAGAATGGAGTATTGTGAAGTCACCGAAGGGACGTTTGTGAAGTCATAGAATGGAGGTATGAGAAATCAAATTAGAGGGGTGTGAAGTCGGAGAATGGAGGTGTGTGAAGTCATAGAATGGAGGTGGGTGAAGTCATAGAGTGGAGGTGTATGAAGTCATAGAATGGAGGTGTGTGAAGTCACTGAATGGACGGGTTTAAAGTCATACAATGGAGGAGTGTGAAGTCAGAGAATTGAGCTGTTTGAAGTCATATAATGGAGGTGTGTGAAGTCAAAATGGATGTGTGAACTCATACAATGTAGGTGTGTGAAGTCATAGAATGGAGGTGTGTGAAGTCACAGAATGGAGGTGTGTGAACTCAGAATGGAGGTGTGTGAAGTCACAGAATGGAGGTTTGTGAAGTCATAGAATGGAAGTGTGTGAAGTCATAGAATGGACGTGTGTGAAGTCAGAATGGAGGTGTGTTAAGTCACCGAATGGAGTTTTGTGAACTCAGTATGGAGGTGTGTGAAGTCACAGAATGGAGGTTTGTGAAGTCATAGATGGAGGTGTGTGAGGTCATAGAATGGATGTTTCTGAAGTAAGAATGAATGTGTGTGAAGTCAGAATGGAGGTGTGAAGTCATAGAATGAACGTGGGTGTGTCATAGAAAGGAGGTGGGGGAAGTCACAGAATGGAGGTGTGTGAAGTCATAGAATGGAGGTGTGTGAAGTCACAGATTCGAGGAATGTGAAGTCATAGATTGGAGGTGTGTGATGTCGGAATGGAGGTGTGCAAAGTCATAGAATAGAGGTTTGTGAAGTCATAGAATGGCGGTATTAGAAATCATATTAGAGGGGTGTGAAGTCGTAGAATGGAGGTGTGTGAAGTCATAGAATGAAGGTGGGTGAAGTCATAGAATGGAGGTGTGTGAATTTAGATTGGAGGTGTGTGAAGTCATAGATGGAGGTGAGTCAACTCAGAAAGGAGGTGTGTGAAGTCACAGAATGGAGGTGAGTGAAGTCATTGAATGGAGGTGTGTGAAATCATAGCATGGAGGTGTGTGAAGTCACAGAATTTAGGTGTGTGAAATCAGAATGGACGTGTGTGAGGTCAGAATGGAGGTGTGTGAAGTCATAGAATGGAGGTGGGTGAAGACACAATGCAGGTGTGTGAACTCATAGAATGGAGGTTTGTGAAGTCACAGTGTCGGTGTGTGAAGTCATAGAATGGAGGTGTGTGAAGTCATAGAATGGAGGTGTGTGAAGTCACAGAATGGAGGTGTGAGAAGTCATAGAATGGAGGTGTGTGAAGTCATAGAATGGAGGTGTGTGAAATCATAGAATGGAGGTGTGTGAATTCATAGAATGGAGGTGTGTGAAGTCAGAATGGAGGTGTGTGAAGTCATAGAATGGAGGTGTGTGAAGTCAGAATGGAGGTGTGAAGTCATAGAATGAAGGTGGGTGAAGTCATAGAAATTAGGTGTTGGAAGTCATAGAATGGAGAAGTGTGAAGTCATAGAGTGGAGGTGAGTGAAGTCACAGATTCGAGTTCTGTGAAGTCATAGAATGGAGGTGTGTGAAGTCAGAATGTAGGTGTTCGAAGTCATAGAATAGAGGTGTGTGAAGTCAGAATGGAGGTGTGTGAAGTCATAGAATGGAGGTGTGTGAACTCAGAGAATGGAGGTGTGTGACGTCACAATGGAAGTTTGTGAAGTCATAGAATGGAGGTGTGTGAAGTCACAGAATGGAGGTGTGTGAAGTCATACAATGGAGGTGTGTGAAGTCAGAATGGAGGTGTGTGAAGTCACAGAATGGAGGTGTGTGAACTCAGAATGGAGGTGTGTGCAATCATAGATGGAGGTGTGTGAAGTCATAGTATGGAGATATGTGAAATCATAGAATGGAGTTTTGTGAAGTCACAGAATGGAGTTCTGCCATCAGAATTGAGGTGTGTGAAGTCATAGAATGTAGATGTGGGAAGTCAGAGAATGGAGTATTGTGAAGTCACCGAAGTGACGTTTGTGAAGTCATAGAATGGAGGTATGAGAAATCAAATTAGAGGGGTGTGGAGTCGGAGAATTGAGGTGTGTGAAGTCATAGAATTGAGGTGGGTGAAGTCATAGAATGGAGGTGTGTGAATTCAGATTGGAGGTGTGTGAAGTCATAGAATGGAGGTGTGTCAACTCAGAAAGGAGGTGTGTGAAGTCATAGAATTGAAGTGAGTGAAGTCATAGAATGGAGGTGTGTGAACACATAGAATGGAGGTCTGTGACGTCACAATGGAAGTTTGTGAAGTCATAGAATGGAGGTGTGTGAAGTCACAGAATGGAGGTGTGTGAAGTCAGAAGGGAGGTGTGAAGTCATAGAATGGAAGTGGGTGAAGTCATAGAAATTAGGTGTGTGAGACATAGAATGGAGGTGTGTGAACTCATAGAATTGAGGTGTGTGATGTCACAGTGGAAGTTTGTGAAGTCATAGATGGAGGTGTGTGAAGTCACAAATGGAGGTTTGTGAAGTCAGAATGTAGGTGTGTTAGTCACAGAATGTAGGTGTGTGAACTCATATTGGAGGTGTGTGAAGTCATAGATGGAGGTGTGTGAAGTCATAATATGGAGATATGTGAAATCATTGAATGGAGTTTTGTGAAGTCACAGAATGGAGTTGTGTGAGTCAGAATTGAGGTGTGTGAAGTCATAGAATGTAGATGTGTGAAGTCATAGAATGGAGTATTGTGAAGTCAACGAAGGGAGGTTTGTGAAGTCATAGAATGGAGGTATGAGAAATCAAATTAGAGGGGTGTGAAGTCGGAGAATGGAGGTATGTGAAGTCATAGAATGGAGGTGGGTGAAGTCATAGAATGGAGGTGTGTGAATTCAGATTGGAGGTGTGTGAAGTCATAGAATGGAGGTGAGTGAAGTCAAAGAATGGAGGTGTGTGAACTCAAAGAATGGAGGTGTGTGACGCCACAATGGTAGTTTGTGAAGTCATAGAATGGAGGTGTGTGAAGTCACAGAATGGAGGTATGTGAAGTCAGAATGGAGGTGTGAAGTCACAGAATGGAGGTGGGTGAAGTCATAGAAATTAGGTGTGTGAAGTCATAGAATGGAGGTGTGTGAACTCATAGAATGGAGGTGTGTGACGTCACAATTTAAGTTTTGAAGTCATAGAATGGAGGTATGTGAAGTCACAGAATGGAGGTGTGTGAAGTCATACAATGGAGGTGGGTGAAGTAAGAATGGAGGTGTGTGAAGTCACAGAATGGAGGTGTATGAACTCAGAATGGAGGTGTGTGAAGTCATAGATGGAGGTGTGTAAAGTCATAATATGGAGATATGTGAAATAATAGAATGGAGTTTTGTGAAGTCACAGAATGGAGTTGTGTGAGTCAGAATTGAGGTGTGTGAAGTCATAGAATGTAGATGTGTGAAGTCATAGAATGGAGTATTGTGAAGTCACCGAAGTGACGTTTGTGAAGTCTTAGAATGGAGGTATGAGAAATCAAATTAGAGGGGTGTGAAGTCGGAGAGTGGAGGTGTGTGTAGTCATAGAATGGAGGTGGGTGAAATCATAGAATGGAGGTGTATGAAGTCATAGAATGGAGGTGTGTGAAGTCACTGAAAGGACGGGTTTAAAGTCATAGAATGGAGGAGTGTGAAGTCAGAGAATTGAGCTGTTTGAAGTCATATATTGGAGGTGTGTGAAGTCAAAATGGATGTGTGAAGTCATAGAATGTAGGTGTGTGAAGTCATAGAATGGACGTGTGTGAAGTCACAGAATGGAGGTGTGTGAACTCAGAATGGAGGTGTGTGAAGTCAGAGAATGGAGGTGTGAAGTCATAGAATGAAGGTGGGTGAAGTCATAGAAATTAGGTGTTGGAAGTCATAGAATGGAGAAGTGTGAAGTCATAGAGTGGAGGTGAGTGAAGTCACAGATTCGAGTTCTGTGAAGTCATAGAGTGGAGGTGTGTGAAGTCAGAATGTAGGTGTTCGAAGTCATAGAATAGAGGTGTGTGAAGTCAGAATGGAGGTGTGTGAAGTCATAGAATGGAGGTGTGTGAAGTCATAGAATGGAGGTGTGTGAAGTCACAATGCAGGTGTATGAACTCATAGAATGGAGGTGTGTGAAGTCACAGAATGGAGGTGTGTAAAGTCATAGAATGGAGGTGTGTGAAGTCACAGAATGGAGGTGTGTGAAATCATAGAATGGAGGTGTGTGAAGTCACAGAATGGAGGTGTGTGAAGTCAGAATGGAGGTGTGTGAAGTCATAGAATGGAGGTGTGTGAGGTCAGAATAGAGGTGTGAAGTCATAGAATGGAGGTGGGTGAAGTCATAGAAATTAGGTGTGGGAAGTCATAGAATGGAGAAGTGTGAAGTCATAGAGTGGAGGTGAGTGAAGTCACAGATTCGAGGTCTGTGAAGTCATAGAATGGAGGTGTGTGAAGTCAGAATGCAGGTGTACGAAGTCGTAGAATAGAGGTGTGTGAAGTCAGAATGGAGGTGTGTGAAGTCATAGAATGGAGGTGTGTGCACTCATAGAATGGAGGTGTGTGACGTCACAATGGAAGTTTGTGAAGTCATAGAATGGAGGTGTGTGAAGTCACAGAATGGAGGTGTGTGAAGTCATACAATGGAGGTGTGTGAAGTCAGAATGGAGGTGTGTGAAAACAAAAATGGATGTGTGTGAGCTCAGAATGGCGGTGTGTGAAGTAATAGATGGAGGTGTGTGAAGTCATAGTATGGAGATATGTGAAATCATAGAATGAAGTTTTGTGAAGTCACAGAATGGAGTTGTGTGAGTCAGAATTGAGGTGTGTGAAGTCATAGAATGTAGATGTGTGAAGTCATAGAATGGGGTATTGTGAAGTCACCGAAGGGAGGTTTGTGATGTCATAGAATGGAGGTATGAGAAATCAAATTAGAGGGGTGTGAAGTCGGAGAATGGAGGTGTGTGAAGTCATAGAATGGAGGTGGGTGAAGTCATAGAATGGAGGTGTGTGAATTCAGATTTGAGGTGTGTGAAGTCATAGAATGGAGGTGTGACAACTCAGAAAGGAGGTGTGTGAAGTCATAGAATGGAGGTGAGTGAAGTCACAGAATGGAGGTGTGTGAAGTCATACTATGGAGGTGTGTGAAGTCAGAATGGAGTTGTGTGAAGTCACAGAATGGAGGTGTGTGAACTTAGAATGGAGGTGTGTGAAGTCATAGATGGAGGTGTGTAAAGTCATAGTATGGAGATATGTGAAGTCATAGAATGAAGTATTGTGAAGTCACCGAAGGGACGTTTGTGAAGTCATAGAATGGAGGTATGAGAAATCAAATTAGAGGGGTGTGAAGTCGGAGAATGGAGGTGTGTGAAGTCATAGAATGGAGGTGGGTGAAGTCATAGAATGGAGGTGTATGAAGTCATAGAATGGAGGTGTGTGAAGTCACTGAATGGACGGGTTTAAAGTCATAGAATGGAGGAGTGTGAAGTCAGAGAATTGAGCTGTTTGAAGTCATATAATGGAGGTGTGTGAAGTCAAAATGGATGTGTGAAGTCATAGAATGTAGGTGTGTGAAGTCATAGAATGGAGGTGTGTGAAGTCACAGAATGGAGGCGTGTGAACTCAGAATGGATGTGTGTGAAGTCACAGAATGGAGGTTTGTGAAGTCATAGAATGGAAGTGTGTGAAGTCATAGAATGGACGTGTGTGAAGTCAGAATGGAGGTGTGTTAAGTCACCGAATGGAGTTTTGTGAACTCAGTATGGAGGTGTGTGAAGTCACAGAATGGAGGTTTGTGAAGTCATAGATGGAGTTGTGTGAGGTCATAGAATGGATGTTTCTGAAGTAAGAATGAATGTGTGTGAAGTCATAGAATGGAGGTGTGTGAAGTCATAGAATGGAGGTGTGTGAAGTCACTGAATGGAAGTGTGTGAAGTCAGAATGGAGGTGTGAAGTCATAGAATGAACGTGGGTGTGTCATAGAAAGGAGGTGTGGGAAGTCATAGAATGGAGGAGTGTGAAGTCATAGAGTGGCGGTTAGTGAAGTCACAGATTCGAGGAATGTGAAGTCATAGATTGGAGGTGTGTGATGTCGGAATTCAGGTTTACAAAGTCATAGAATAGAGGTTTGTGAAGTCATAGAATGGCGGTATTAGAAATCAAATTAGAGGGGTGTGAAGTCGTAGAATGGAGGTGTGTGAAGTCACAGAATGGAGGTGGGTGAAGTCATAGAATGGAGGTGTGTGAATTCAGATTGGAGGTGTGTGAAGTCATAGATGGAGGTGAGTCAACTCAGAAAGGAGGTGTGTGAAGTCATAGAATGGAGGTGAGTGAAGTCATTGAATGGAGGTTTGTGAAATCATAGCATGGAGGTGTGTGAAGTCACAGAATTTAGGTGTGTGAAGTCAGAATGGACGTGTGAGGTCAGAATGGAGGTGTGTGAAGTCATAGAATGGAGGTGGGTGAAGACACAATGCAGGTGTGTGAACTCATAGAATGGAGGTTTGTGAAGTCACAGTGTCGGTGTGTGAAGTCATAGAATGGAGGTATGTGAAGTCATAGAATGGAGGTGTGTGAAGTCACAGAATGGAGGTGTGAGAAGTCATAGAATGGAGGTGTGTGAAGTCATAGAATGGAGGTGTGTGAAATCATAGAATGGAGGTGTGTGAATTCACAGAATGGAGGTGTGTGAAGTCAGAATGGAGGTGTGTGAAGTCATAGAATGGAGGTGTGTGAAGTCAGAATGGAGGTGTGAAGTCATAGAATGAAGGTGGGTGAAGTCATAGAAATTAGGTGTTGGAAGTCATAGAATGGAGAAGTGTGAAGTCATAGAGTGGAGGTGAGTGAAGTCACAGATTCGAGTTCTGTGAAGTCATAGAATGGAGGTGTGTGAAGTCAGAATGTAGGTGTTCGAAGTCATAGAATAGAGGTGTGTGAAGTCAGAATGGAGGTGTGTGAAGTCATAGAATGGAGGTGTGTGAACTCAGAGAATGGAGGTGTGTGACGTCACAATGGAAGTTTGTGAAGTCATAGAATGGAGGTGTGTGAAGTCACAGAATGGAGGTGTGTGAAGTCATACAATGGAGGTGTGTGAAGTCAGAATGGAGGTGTGTGAAGTCACAGAATGGAGGTGTGTGAACTCAGAATGGAGGTGTGTGCAATCATAGATGGAGGTGTGTGAAGTCATAGTATGGAGATATGTGAAATCATAGAATGGAGTTTTGTGAAGTCACAGAATGGAGTCGTGTCAGTCAGAATTGAGGTGTGTGAAGTCATAGAATGTAGATGTGAAGTCATAGAATGGAGGTATGAGAAATCAAATTAGAGGGGTGTGGAGTCGGAGAATTGAGGTGTGTGAAGTCATAGAATTGAGGTGGGTGAAGTCATAGAATGGAGGTGTGTGAATTCAGATTGGAGGTGTGTGAAGTCATAGAATGGAGGTGTGTCAACTCAGAAAGGAGGTGTGTGAAGTCATAGAATTGAGGTGAGTGAAGTCATAGAATGGAGGTGTGTGAACACATAGAATGGAGGTCTGTGACGTCACAATGGAAGTTTGTGAAGTCATAGAATGGAGGTGTGTGAAGTCAGAAGGGAGGTGTGAAGTCATAGAATGGAGGTGGGTGAAGTCATAGAAATTAGGTGTGTGAGTCATAGAATGGAGGTGTGTGAACTCATAGAATGGAGGTGTGTGATGTCACAGTGGAAGTTTGTGAAGTCAGAATGTAGGTGTGTTAGTCACAGAATGTAGGTGTGTGAACTCATATTGGAGGTGTGTGAAGTCATAGATGGAGGTGTGTGAAGTCATAATATGGAGATATGTGAAATCATTGAATGGAGTTTTGTGAAGTCACAGAATGGAGTTGTGTGAGTCAGAATTGAGGTGTGTGAAGTCATAGAATGTAGATGTGTGAAGTCATAGAATGGAGTATTGTGAAGTCAACGAAGGGAGGTTTGTGAAGTCATAGAATGGAGGTATGAGAAATCAAATTAGAGGGGTGTGAAGTCAGAGAATGGAGGTATGTGAAGTCATAGAATGGAGGTGGGTGAAGTCATAGAATGGAGGTGTGTGAATTCAGATTGGAGGTGTGTGAAGTCATAGAATGGAGGTGAGTGAAGTCATAGAATGGAGGTGTGTGAACTCAAAGAATGGAGGTGTGTGACGTCACAATGGTAGTTTGTGAAGTCATAGAATGGAGGTGTGTGAAGTCACAGAATGGAGGTATGTGAAGTCAGAATGGAGGTGTGAAGTCACAGAATGGAGGTGGGTGAAGTCATAGAAATTAGGTGTGTGAAGTCATAGAATGGATGTGTGTGAACTCATAGAACGGAGGTGTGTGACGTCACAATTTAAGTTTTGAAGTCATAGAATGGAGGTATGTGAAGTCACAGAATGGAGGTGTGTGAAGTCATACAATGGAGGTGGGTGAAGTAAGAATGGAGGTGTGTGAAGTCACAGAATGGAGGTGTATGAACTCAGAATGGAGGTGTGTGAAGTCATAGATGGAGGTGTGTAAAGTCATAATATGGAGATATGTGAAATAATAGAATGGAGTTTTGTGAAGTCACAGAATGGAGTTGTGTGAGTCAGAATTGAGGTGTGTGAAGTCATAGAATGTAGATGTGTGAAGTCATAGAATGGAGTATTGTGAAGTCACCGAAGTGACGTTTGTGAAGTCTTAGAATGGAGGTATGAGAAATCAAATTAGAGGGGTGTGAAGTCGGAGAGTGGAGGTGTGTGTAGTCATAGAATGGAGGTGGGTGAAGTCATAGAATGGAGGTGTATGAAGTCATAGAATGGAGGTGTGTGAAGTCACTGAAAGGACGGGTTTAAAGTCATAGAATGGAGGTGTGTGAAGTCAGAGAATTGAGCTGTTTGAAGTCATATATTGGAGGTGTGTGAAGTCAAAATGTGTTGTGAAGTCATAGAATGTAGGTGTGTGAAGTCATAGAATGGAGGTGTGTGAAGTCACAGAATGGAGGTGTGTGAACTCAGAATGGAGGTGTGTGAAGTCAGAGAATGGAGGTTTGTGAAGTCATAGAATGGAAGTGTGTGAAGTCATAGAATGGACGTGTGTGAAGTCAGAATGGAGGTGTGTTAAGTCACCGAATGGAGTTTTGTGAACTCAGTATGGAGGTGTGTGAAGTCACAGAATGGAGGTTTGTGAAGTCATAGATGGAGGTGTGTGAGGTCATAGAATGGATGTTTCTGAAGTAAGAATGAATGTGTGTGAAGTCATAGAATGGAGGTGTGTGAAGTCATTGAATGGAGGTGTGTGAAGTCACTGAATGGAAGTGTGTGAAGTCAGAATGGAGGTGTGAAGTCATAGAATGAACGTGGGTGAAGTTATAGAAAGGAGGTGTGGGAAGTCATAGAATGGAGGAGTGTGAAGTCATAGAGTGGAGGTGAGTGAAGTCACAGATTCGAGGTCTGTGAAGTAATAGATTGGACGAGTGTGATGTCAGAATGGAGGTGTGCGAAGTCATAGAATAGAGGTTAGTGAAGTCAGAATGGAGGTGTGTGAAGTCATGGAATGGAGGTGTGTGAACTCATAGAATGGAGGTGTGTGTCGTCACAATGGAAGTGTGTGAAGTTACAGAATGGAGGTGTGCGAATTCATAAAATGGAGGTGTGTGAAGTCAGAATGGAATTTTGTGAAGTCACAGAATTGAGCTGTGTGAATTCAGAATGGAGGTGTGTGAAGTCATAGAATGGAGGTGTGTGAAGTCAGAATGGAGGTGTGTGAACTCATAGAATGGAGGTGTGTGTAGTCACAATGGAGGTGTGTGAAGTCATAGAATGGAGGTGTGTGAAGACATAGAATGGGTGTTTGTGAAGTAAGAATGAAAGTGTGTGAAGTCATAGAATGCAGGTGTGTGAAGTCACAGAATGGAGGTGTGGGAAGTCACAGATTGCAGGACTGTGAAGTCACAGAATGGAGGTGTGTGAACCCAGAATGGAGGTGTGTAAAGTGACAAAATGGAGGTGTGTGAAGTCATAGAATGGAAGTGTGTGAAGTCATAGAATGGAGGTGTGTGAAGTCACAGAATGGACGGAATGAAGTCATAGAATGGAGGTGTGTGAAGTCCCAGAATTGAGGTGTTTGAAGACATATATTGGAGGTGTGTGAAATCAAAATGGATGTGTGAAGTCATAGAATGGAGGTGTGTGAAACCATAGAATGAGGGTGTGTGAGGTCATAGAATGGAGGTGTGTGAAGTCACAGATTGGAGGTGTGTGAATTCATAGAAGGGAGGTGTGTGAAGTCATAGAATGGAAGTGTGAGAAGTCACAGATTGGAGGTGTGTGAAGTCACAGAATCGAGGTGTGAGAAGTCACAGAATGGAGGTGTGTGAACTCAGAATGGAGGTGTGTGTCATCACAGAATGGAGGTGTGTAAAGTCATAGAATGGAGGTGTGTGAGGTCACAGAATGGAGGTGTGTGAAATCATAGAATGGTGGTGTGTGAAGTCACAGAATGGAGGGGTGTGAAGTCAGAATGGAGGTTTGTGAAGTCATAGAGTGGAGGTGTTTGAAGTCAGAATGGAGGTGTGAAGTCATAGAATGGAGGTGGGTGAAGTCATAGAACTTAGGTGTGGGAAGTCATAGAATGGAGAAGTGTGAAGTCATAGAGTGGAGGTGAGTGAAGTCAAAGATTCGAGCTCTGTGAAGTCATAGAACGGAGGTGTGTGAAGTCATAGAACGGAGTATTGTGAAGTCACCGAAGGGAGGTTTGTGAAGTCATAGAATGGAGATATGAGAAATCAAATTAGAGGGGTTTGAAGTCGTAGAATGGAGGTGTGTGAAGTCATAGAATGGAGGTGGGTGAAGTCATAGAATGGAGGTGTGTGAATTCAGATTGGAGGTGTGTGAAGTCATAGAATGGAGGTGTGTCAACTCAGAAAGGAGGTGTGTGAAGTCATAGAATGGAGGTGAGTGAAGTCATAAAATGGAGGTGTGTGAAATCATAGAATGGAGGTGTGTGAAGTCACAGAATTTTGGTGTGTGGAGTCAGAATTGAGGTGTGTGAGGTCAGAATGGAGCTGTGTGAAGTCATAGAATGGAGGTGGGTAAAGTCACAATGCAGGTGTGTGAACTCATAGAATGGAGGTGTGTGAAGTCACAGTGTAGGTGTGTGAAGTCATAGAATGGAGGTGTGTGAAGTCATAGAATGGAGGTGTGTGAAGTCACAGAATGGGGGTGTGTGAAGTCATAGAATGGAGGTGTGTGAAGTCACAGAATGGAGGTGTGTGAAATCATAGAATGGAGGTGTGTGAATTCACAGAATGGAGGTGTGTGAAGTCAGAATGGAGGTGTGTGAAGTCATAGAATGGAGGTGTGTGAAGTCAGAATGGAGGTGTGAAGTCATAGAATGGAGGTGGGTGAAGTCATAGAAATTAGGTGTGGGAAGTCATAGAATAGAGAAGTGTGAAGTCAAAGAGTGGAGTTGAGTGAAGTCACAGATTTGAGGTCTGTGAAGTCATAGAATGGAGGTGTGTGAAGTCAGAATGTAGGTGTTCGAAGTCATAGAATAGAGGTGTGTGAAGTCAGAATGGAGGTGTGTGAACTCATAGAATGGAGGTGTGTGTAGTCACAATGGAGGTGTGTGAAGTCACAGAATGGAGGTGTGTGAACTCAGAATGGAGGTGTGTGCAATCATAGATGGAGGTGTGTGAAGTCATAGTATGGAGATATGTGAAATCATAGAATGGAGTTTTGTGAAGTCACAGAATGGAGTTGTGTGAGTCAAAATTGAGTTGTGTGAAGTCATAGAATGTAGATGTGTGAAGTCAAAGAATGGAGTATTGTGAACACACCGAACGAGGTTTGTGAAGTCATAGAATGGAGGTATGAGAAATCAAATTAAAGGGGTGTGAAGTCGGAGAATGGAGGTGTGTGAAGTCATAGAATTGAGGTGGGTGAAGTCATAGAATGGAGGTGTGTGAATAAAGATTTGAGGTGTGTGAAGTCATAGAATGGAGGTGTGTCAACTCAGAAAGGAGGTGTGTGAAGTCATAGAATGGAGGTGAGTGAAGTCATAGAATGGAGGTGTGTAAACACATAGAATGGAGGTCTGTGACGTCACAATGGAAGTTTGTGAAGTCATAGAGTGGAGGTGTGTGAAGTCACAGAATGGAGGTGAGTGAAGTCAGAATGGAGGTGTGAAGTCATAGAATGGAGGTGGGTGAAGTCATAGAAATTAGGTGTGTGAAGTCATAGAATGGAGGTGTGTGAACTCATAGAGTGGAGGTGTGTGACATCACAATGGAAGTTTGTGAAGTCATAGAATGGAGGTGTGTGAAGTCACAGAATGCAGGTGTGTGAACTCATAATGGAGGTGTGTGAAGTCATAGATGGAGGTGTGTGAAGTCATAATATGGAGATATGTGAAATCATAGAATGGAGTTTTGTGAAGTCACAGAATGGAGTTGTGTGAGTCAGAATTGAGGTGTATGAAGTCACAGAATGTAGATGTATGAAGTCATAGATTGGAGTATTGTGAAGTCAACGAAGGGAGGTTTGTGAAGTCATAGAATGGAGGTATGAGAAATCAAATTAGAGGGGTGTGAAGTCCGAGAATGGAGGTGTGTGAAGTCATAGAATGGAGGTGTGTGAAGTCATAGAATGTAGGTGTGTGAAGTCCCTGAATGGACGTGTTTAAAGTCATAGAATGGAGGTGTGTGAAGTCAGAGAATTGAGCTGTTTGAAGTCATATATAAGAGGTGTGTGAAGTCAAAAATTAAGTGTGAAGTCATAGAATGTAGGTGTGTGAAGTCATAGAATGGAGGTGTGTGAAGTCACAGAATGGAGGTGTGTGAACGCAGAATGGAGGTGTGTGAAGTCACAGAATGGAGGTTTGTGAAGTCATAGAATGGAAGTGTGTGAAGTCATAGAATGGACGTGTGTGAAGTCAGAATGTAGGTGTGTTATGTCACCGAATGGAGTTTTGTGAACTCAGTATGGAAGTGTGTGAAGTCAGAATGGATGTTTCTGAAGTAAGAATGAAGGTGTGTGAAGTCATACAATGAATGTGGGTGAAGTCATAGAAAAGAGGTGTGGGAAGTCATAGAATGGAGGAGTGTGAAGTCATAGAGTGGAGGTGAGTGAAGTCACACATTCGAGGTCTGTGAAGTCATAGATTGGAAGTGTGTGATGTCAGAATGCAGGTGTGCGAAGTCATAGAATAGAGGTTTGTGAAGTCAGAATGGAGGTGTGTGAAGTCATAGAATGGAGGTGTGTGAACTCATAGAATGGAGGTGTGTCACGTCACAATGGAAGTGTGTGAAGTTACAGAATGGAGGTGTGTGAATTCATACAATGGAGGTGTGTGAAGTCAGAATGGAATTTTGTGAAGTCACAGAATTGAGCTGTGTGAATTCAGAATGGAGGTGTGTGAACTCATAGAATGGAGGTGTGTGTAGTCACAATGCAGATGTGTGAAGTCATAGAATGGAGGTGTGTGAAGTCACAGAATGGAGGTGTGTGACGTCATAGAATGGAGGTCTGTGAAGTCATAGAATGGGTGTTTGTGAACTAAGAATGAAGGTGTGTGAAGTCATAGAATGGAGGTGTGGGAAGTCACAGAATGGAGGTGTGGGAAGTCACAGATTGCAGGAGTGTGAAGTCACAGAATGGAGGTGTGTGAAGTCAGAGAATGGAGGTGTGTGAACTCAGAATGGAGGTGTGTGAAGTCACAGAATGGAGCTTTGTGAAGTCATAGAATGGAAGTGTGTGAAGTCATAGAATGGACGTGTGTGACGTCAGAATGGAGGTGTGTTAAGTCAACGAATGGAGTTTTGTGAACTCAGTATGGAGGTGTGTGAAGTCACAAATTGGAGGTTGGTGAAGTCATAGATGGAGGTGTGTGAGGTCATAGAATGGATGTTTCTGAAGTAAGAATGAAGGGGTGTGAAGTCATAGAATGAAGGTGGATGAAGTCATAGTAAAGAGGTGTGGGCAGTCATAGAATGGAAGAGTGTGAAGTCATAGAGTGGAGGTGAGTGAAGTCAAAGATTCGAGGTCTGTGAAGTCACAGAATGGAGGTGTGTGAATACATACAATGGAGGTGTGTGAAGTCAGAATGGAATTTTGTGAAGTCAAAGAATTGAGCTGTGTGAATTCAGAATGGAGGTGTGTGAAGTCATAGAATGGAGGTGTGTGAAGTCAGAATGGAGGTGTGTGAACTCATAGAATGGAGGTGTGTGTAGTCACAATGGAGGTGTGTGAAGTCATAAAATGGAGGTGTGTGAAGTCACAGAATGGAGGTGTGTGTAGTCATAGAATGGAGGTGTGTGAAGTCATAGAATGGGTGTTTGTGAAGTAAGAATGAAGGTGTGTGAAGTCATAGAATGGAGGTGTGTGAAGTCAAAGAATGGAGGTGTGGGAAGTCACAGATTTCAGGAGTGTGAAGTCACAGAAGGAGGTGTGTGAACCAAGAATGGAGGTGTGTAAAGTCACAGAATGGAGGTGTGTGAAGTCATAGAATGGAAGTGTGTGAAGTCATAGAATGGAGGTGTGTGAAGTCACAAAATGGACGGTATGAAGTCATAGAATGGAAGTGTTTGAGGTCATATATTGGAGGTGTGTGAAATCAAAATGGATGTGTGAAGTCATAGAATGGAGGTGTGTGAAATCATAGAATGAGGGTGTGTGAGGTCATAGAATGGAGGTGTGTGAAGTCACAGAATGGATGTGTGTGAAGTCATAGAATGGAGGTGTGTGAAGTCATAGAATGGAAGTGTGTGAACTCAGAATGGAGGTGTGTGAAGTCACAGAATGTAGGTGTGTGAAGTCATAGAATGGAAGTGTGTGAAGTCACAGATTGGAGCTGTGTGAAGTCACAGAATCGAGGTGTGAGAAGTCACAGAATGGAGGTGTGTGAACTCAGAATGGAGGTGTGTGAAGTCACAAATGGAGTGTGTGAAGTCATAGAATGGAAGTGTGTGTAGTCATAGAATGGAGGTGTGTGAAGTCATAGAATGGATGTTTCTGAAGTAAGAATGAAGGTGTGTGAAGTCATAGAATGGAGGTATGTGAACTCATAGAATGGGGGTGTGTGAAGTCACAGAATGGAGGTATGTGAAGTCAGAATGGAGGTGTGTGAAGTCACCAAATGGAGTTGTATGAACTCAGAATGGAGATGTGTGAAGTCACAGAATAGAGGTTTGTGAAGTCATAGAATGGAGGTGTGTGAAGTCATAGAATGGATGTTTCTGAAGTAAGAATGAAGGTGTGTGAAGTCATAGAATGGAGGTATGTGAACTCATAGAATGGGGGTGTGTGAAGTCACAGAATGGAGGTATGTGAAGTCAGAATGGAGGTGTGTAGTCATCGATTGGAGGGGGGTGAAGTCATAGAAAGGATGTGTGGGAAGTCATAGAATGGAGGTGTGTGAAGTCAGAATGGAGGTGTGTGAAGTCACAGCATTGAGGTGTGTGAACACAGAATGCAGGTGTGTGAAGTCAAAGAGTGGAGGTGTTTGAAGTCATAGAATGAAGGAGTGTGAAGTCATAGAGTGCATGTGAGTGAAATCACAGATTCGAGGTCTGTGAAGTCATAGAATGGAGGTGTGTGATGTCAGAATGGAGGTGTGCGAAGTCATAGAATAGATGTGTGTAAAGTCAGAATGGAGGTGTGTGAAGTCATAGATGGAGTTGTGTGAAGTCATAGTATGGAGTTGTGTGAAATCATAGAATAGAGTTTTGTGAAGGCACAGAATGGAGCTGCGTGAATTCAGAATGGAGGTGTGTGAAGTCATGGAATGGAGGTGTGTGAAGTCAGAATGGAGGTGTTTGAACTCATAGAATGGAGGTGTGTGACGTCACAATGGAAGTGTGTGAAGTCATAGAATGGAGGTGTGTGAAGTCAGAATGGAGGTGTGTGAACTCATAGAATGGTAGTGTGTGTAGTCACAATGGAGGTGTGTGAAGTCATAGAATGGAGGTCTGTGAAGTCACAGAATGGACGTGTGTGAAGTCATAGAATGGAGGTGTGTGAAGTCATAGAACGGAGGTGTGTGAAGTCACAGAATGGACGTGTGGGAAGTCACAGGTTGGAGGTGTGTGAAGTCCCAGAATTGAGGTGTGTGAACTCAGAATGGAGGTGTGTAAAGTCACAGAATGGAGGTGTGTGAAGTCATAGAATGGAAGTGTGTGAAGTCATAGAATGGACGTGTGTGAAGTCACAGAATGGACGGTATGAAGTCATAGAATGGAGGTGTGTGAAGTCACAGAATTGAGGTGTTTGAAGTCATATATTGGAGGTGTGTGAAATCATAGAATGAAGGTGTGTGAGGTCATAGAATGGAGGTGTGTGAAGTCATACAGTGGAAGTGTGTGAAGTCACAGATTGGAGCTGTGTGAAGTCACAGAATCGAGGTGTTAGAAGTCACAGAATGGAGGTGTGTGAACTCAGAATGGAGGTGTGTGAAGTCACAGAATGGAGGTGTGTGAAGTCATAGAATGGAAGTGTGTGAAGTCATAGAATGGAGGTGTGTGAAATCAGAATGGAGGTGTGTGAAGTCACCGAATGGAGTTGTGTGAACTCCGAATGGAGGTGTGTGAAGTCACAGAATGGAGGTTTGTGAAGTCATAGAATGGAGGTGTGTGAAGTCATAGAATGGATGTTTCTGAAGTAAGAATGAAGGTGTGTGCAGTCATAGAATGGAGGTATGTGAACTCATAGAATGGGGGTGGGTGAAGTCACAGAATGGAGGTGTGTGAAGTCAAAATGGAGGTGTGTAGTCATCGATTGGAGGTGGGTGAAGTCATAGAAAGGAGCTGTGGGAAGTCATAGAATGGAGGAGTGTGAAGTCATAGAGTGCATGTGAGTGAAATCACAGATTCGAGGTCTGTGAAGTCATAGAATGGAGGTGTGTGATGTCAGAATGGATGTGTGCAAAGTCCTAGAATAGAGGTGTGTGAAGTCAGAATGGAGGTGTGTGAAGTCATAGATGGAGTTGTGTGAAATCATAGTATGGAGGTGTGTGAAATCATAGAATAGTGTTTTGTGAAGTCACAGAATGGAGCTGTGTGAATTCAGAATGGAGGTGTGTGAAGTCATAGAATGGAGGTGTGTGAAGTCAGAATGGAGGTGTGTGAACTCATAGAATGGAGGTGTGTGACGTCACAATGGAAGTGTGTGAAGTCATAGAATGGAGCTGTGTAAAGTCACAGAATGGAGGTGTGTGAAGTCATTGAATGGAAGTGTGTGAAGTCACTGAATGGAGGTGTGTGAAGTCACAGAATGGAAGGTGTGTGAAATCACAGAATAGAAGTGTGTGAACTCAGAATGGAGTTGTGTGAAGTCACAGAATGGAGGTGTGTGAAGTCAGAATGGAGGTGTGAAGTCATAGAATGGAGTTGGGTGAAGTCATAGAAAGGAGGTGTGTGAAGTCATAGAATGGATGTGTTTGTAGTCATAGAATGGAGGTGTGTGAAGTCATAGAATGGAGGTGTGTGAAGTCATAGAATGGAGGTGTGTGAACTCATAGAATGGTAGTGTGTGTAGTCACAATGGAGGTGTGTGAAGTCATAGAATGGAGGTGTGTGAAGTCACAGAATGGACGTGTGTGAAGTCATAGAATGGAGGTGTGTGAAGTCATAGAATGGAGGTGTGGTGAAGTCACAGAATGGAGGTGTGGGAAGTCACAGATTGGAGGTCTATGAAGTCCCAGAATTGAGGTGTGTGAACTCAGAATGGAGGTGTGTAAAGTCACAGAATGGAGGTGTGTGAAGTCATAGAATGGAAGTGTGTGAAGTCACAGATTGGAGCTGTGTGAAGTCACAGAATCGAGGTGTGAGAAGTCACAGAATGGAGGTGTGTGAACTCAGAATGGAGGTGTGTGAAGTCACAGAATGTAGGTGTGTGAAGTCATAGAATGGAAGTGTGTGAAGTCATAGAATGGACGTGTGGGAAGTCAGAATTGAGGTATGTGAAGTCACCGAATGGAGTTGTTTGAACTCCGAATGGAGGTGTGTGAAGTCATAGAATGAAGGTGGGTGAAGTCATAGAAAGGAGGTGTGGGCAGTCATAGAATGGAAGAGTGTGAAGTCATAGAGTGGAGGTGAGTGAAGTCAGAGATTCGAGGTCTGTGAAGTCATAGATTGGAGGTGTGTGATGTCAGAATGGAGGTGTGCGAAGTCATAGAATAGAGGTTTGTGAAGTCAGAATGGAGGTGTGTAAACTCATAGAATGTAGGTGTGTGACGTCACAATGGAGGTGTGTGAAGTCACAGAATGGAGGTGTGTGAATACATACAATGGAGGTGTGTGAAGTCAGAATGGAATTTTGTGAAGTCAAAGAATTGAGCTGTGTGAATTCAGAATGGAGGTGTGTGAAGTCATAGAATGGAGGTGTGTGAAGTCAGAATGGAGGTGTGTGAACTCATAGAATGGAGGTGTGTGTAGTCACAATGGAGGTGTGTGAAGTCATAAAATGGAGGTGTGTGAAGTCACAGAATGGAGGTGTGTGTAGTCATAGAATGGAGGTGTGTGAAGTCATAGAATGGGTGTTTGTGAAGTAAGAATGAAGGTGTGTGAAGTCATAGAATGGAGGTGTGTGAAGTCAAAGAATGGAGGTGTGGGAAGTCACAGATTGCAGGAGTGTGAAGTCACAGAAGGAGGTGTGTGAACCAAGAATTGAGGTGTGTAAAGTCACAGAATGGAGGTGTGTGAAGTCATAGAATGGAAGTGTGTGAAGTCATAGAATGGAGGTGTGTGAAGTCACAGAATGGACGGTATGAAGTCATAGAATGGAGGTGTGTGAAGTCACAGAATTGAGGTGTTTGAAGTCATATATTGAAGGTGTGTGAAATCAAAATGGATGTGTGAAGTCATAGAATGGAGGTGTGTGAAATCACAGAATGAGGGTGTGTGAGGTCATAGAATGGAGGTGTGTGAAGTCACAGAATGGATGTGTGTGAAGTCATAGAATGGAGGTGTGTGAAGTCATAGAATGGAAGTGTGTGAACTCAGAATGGAGGTGTGTGAAGTCACAGAATGGAGGTGTGTGAAGTCATAGAATGGAAGTGTGTGAAGTCACAGATTGGAGCTGTGTGAAGTCACAGAATCGAGGTGTGAGAAGTCACAGAATGGAGGTGTGTGAACTCAGAATGGAGGTGTGTGAAGTCACAGAATGGAGGTGTGTGAAGTCATAGAATGGAAGTGTGTGAAGTCATAGAATGGAGGTGTGTGAAGTCAGAATGGAGGTGTGTGAAGTCATCAAATGGAGTTGTGTGAACTCCGAATGGAGGTGTGTGAAGTCACAGAATGGAGGTTTGTGAAGTAATAGAATGGAGGTGTGTGAAGTCATAGAATGGATGTTTCTGAAGTAAGAATGAAGGTGTGTGAAGTCATAGAATGGAGGAATGTGAACTCATAGAATGGGGGTGTGTGGAGTCACAGAATGGAGGTGTGTGAAGTCAAAATGGAGGTGTGTAGTCATCGATTGGAGGTGGGTGAAGTCATAGAGAGGAGCTGTGGGAAGTCATAGAATGGAGGAGTGTGAAGTCATAGAGTGCATGTGAGTGAAATCACAGATTCGAGGTCTGTGAAGTCATAGAATGGAGGTGTGTGATGTCAGAATGGATGTGTGCGAAGTCCTAGAATAGAGGTGTGTGAAGTCAGAATGGAGGTGTGTGAAGTCATAGATGGAGTTGTGTGAAATCATAGTATGGAGGTGTGTGAAATCATAGAATAGTGTTTTGGGAAGTCACAGAATGGAGCTGTGTGAATTCAGAATGGAGGTGTGTGAAGTCACAGAATGGAGTTGTGTGAAGTCAGAATGGAGGTGTGTGAACTCATAGAATGGAAGTGTGTGACGTCACAATGGAAGTGTGTGAAGTCATAGAATGGAGCTGTGTAAAGTCACTGAATGGAGGTGTGTGAAGTCACAGAATGGAAGGTGTGTGAAATCACAGAATAGAAGTGTGTGAACTCAGAATGGAGTTGTGTGAAGTCACAGAATGGAGGTGTGTGAAGTCAGAATGGAGGTGTGAAGTCATAGAATGGAGTTGGGTGAAGTCATAGAAAGGAGGTGTGTGAAGTCATAGAATGGATGTGTTTGTAGTCATAGAATGGAGGTGTGTGAAGTAAGAATGGAGGTGTGTGAACTCATAGAATGGTAGTGTGTGTAGTCACAATGGAGGTGTGTGAAGTCATAGAATGGAGGTGTGTGAAGTCACAGAATGGACGTGTGTGAAGTCATAGAATGGAGGTGTGTGAAGTCATAGAATGGAGGTTTGTGAAGTCACAGAATGGAGGTGTGGGAAGTCACAGATTGGAGGTCTATGAAGTCCCAGAATTGAGGTGTGTGAACTCAGAATGGAGGTGTGTAAAGTCACATAATGGAGGTGTGTGAAGTCATAGAATGGAAGTGTGTGAAGTCACAGATTGGAGCTGTGTGAAGTCACAGAATCGAGGTGTGAGAAGTCACAGAATGGAGGTGTGTGAACTCAGAATGGAGGTGTGTGAAGTCACAGAATGTAGGTGTGTGAAGTCATAGAATGGAAGTGTGTGAAGTCATAGAATGGACGTGTGTGAAGTCAGAATTGAGGTGTGTGAAGTCACCGAATGGAGGTGTTTGAACTCCGAATGGAGGTGTGTGAAGTCATAGAATGAAGGTGGGTGAAGTCATAGAAAGGAGGTGTGGGCAGTCATAGAATGGAAGAGTGTGAAGTCATAGAGTGGAGGTGAGTGAAGTCACAGATTCGAGGTCTGTGAAGTCATAGATTGGAGGTGTGTGATGTCAGAATGGAGGTGTGCGAAGTCATAGAATAGAGGTGTGTGAAGTCAGAATGGAGGTGTGTGAAGTCATAGATGGAGTTGTGTGAAGTCATAGTATGGAGTTGTGTGAAATCATAGAATAGAGTTTTGTGAAGGCACAGAATGGAGCTGCGTGAATTCAGAATGGAGGTGTGTGAAGTCATAGAATGGAGGTGTGTGAAGTCAGAATGGTGGTGTTTGAACTCATAGAATGGAGGTGTGTGACGTCACAATGGAAGTGTGTGAAGTCATAGAATGGAGGTGTGTGAAGTCAGAATGGAGGTGTGTGAACTCATAGAATGGTAGTGTGTGTAGTCACAATGGAGGTGTGTGAAGTCATAGAATGGAGGTCTGTGAAGTCACAGAATGGACGTGTGTGAAGTCATAGAATGGACGTGTGTGAAGTCATAGAACGGAGGTGTGTGAAGTCACAGAATGGAGGTGTGGGAAGTCACAGGTTGGAGGTGTGTGAAGTCCCAGAATTGAGGTGTGTGAACTCAGAATGGAGGTGTGTAACGTCACAGAATGGAGGTGTGTGAAGTCATAGAATGGAAGTGTGTGAAGTCATAGAATGGACGTGTGTGAAGTCACAGAATGGACGGTATGAAGTCATAGAATGGAGGTGTGTGAAGTCACAGAATTGAGGTGTTTGAAGTCATATATTGGAGGTGTGTGAAATCATAGAATGAGGGTGTGTGAGGTCATAGAATGGAGGTGTGTGAAGTCATACAATGGAAGTGTGTGAAGTCACAGATTGGAGCTGTGTGAAGTCACAGAATCGAGGTGTTAGAAGTCACAGAATGGAGGTGTGTGAACTCAGAATGGAGGTGTGTGAAGTCACAGAATGGAGGTGTGTGAAGTCATAGAATGGAAGTGTGTGAAGTCATAGAATGGAGGTGTGTGAAATCAGAATGGAGGTGTGTGAAGTCACCGAATGGAGTTGTGTGAACTCCGAATGGAGGTGTGTGAAGTCACAGAATGGAGGTTTGTGAAGTCATAGAATGGAGGTGTGTGAAGTCATAGAATGGATGTTTCTGAAGTAAGAATGAAGGTGTGTGAAGTCATAGAATGGAGGTATGTGAACTCATAGAATGGGGGTGGGTGAAGTCACAGAATGGAGGTGTGTGAAGTCAAAATGGAGGTGTGTAGTCATCGATTGGAGGTGGGTGAAATCATAGAAAGGAGCTGTGGGAAGTCATAGAATGGAGGAGTGTGAAGTCATTAAGTGCATGTGAGTGAAATCACAGATTCGAGGTCTGTGAAGTCATAGAATGGAGGTGTGTGATGTCAGAATGGATGTGTGCAAAGTCCTAGAATAGAGGTGTGTGAAGTCAGAATGGAGGTGTGTGAAGTCATAGATGGAGTTGTGTGAAATCATAGTATGGAGGTGTGTGAAATCATAGAATAGTGTTTTGTGAAGTCACAGAATGGAGCTGTGTGAATTCAGAATGGAGGTGTGTGAAGTCATAGAATGGAGGTGTGTGAAGTCAGAATGGAGGTGTTTGAACTCATAGAATGGAGGTGTGTGACGTCACAATGGAAGTGTGTGAAGTCATAGTATGGAGTTGTGTGAAATCATAGAATAGAGTTTTGTGAAGGCACAGAATGGAGCTGCGTGAATTCAGAATGGAGGTGTGTGAAGTCATAGAATGGAGGTGTGTGAAGTCAGAATGGAGGTGTTTGAACTCATAGAATGGAGGTGTGTGACGTCACAATGGAAGTGTGTGAAGTCATAGAATGGAGGTGTGTGAAGTCAGAATGCAGGTGTGTGAACTCATAGAATGGTAGTGTGTGTAGTCACAATGGAGGTGTGTGAAGTCATAGAATGGAGGTCTCTGAAGTCACAGAATGGACGTGTGTGAAGTCATAGAATGGACGTGTGTGAAGTCATAGAACGGAGGTGTGTGAAGTCACAGAATGGAGGTGTGGGAAGTCACAGGTTGGAGGTGTGTGAAGTCCCAGAATTGAGGTGTGTGAACTCAGAATGGAGGTGTGTAAAGTCACAGAATGGAGGTGTGTGAAGTCATAGAATGGAAGTGTGTGAAGTCATAGAATGGAGGTGTGTGAAGTCACAGAATGGACGGTATGAAGTCATAGAATGGAGGTGTGTGAAGTCACAGAATTGAGGTGTTTGAAGTCATATATTGGAGGTGTGTGAAATCAAAATGGATGTGTGAAGTCATAGAATGGAGGTGTGTGAAATCATAGAATGAGGGTGTTTGAGGTCATAGAATGGAGGTGTGTGAAGTCACAGAATGGATGTGTGTGAAGTCATAGAATGGAGGTGTGTGAAGTCATAGAATGGAAGTGTGTGAACTCAGAATGGAGGTGTGTGAAGTCACAGAATTGAGGTGTGTGAAGTCATAGAATGGAAGTGTGTGAAGTCACAGATTGGAGCTGTGTGAAGTCACAGAATCGAGGTGTGAGAAGTCACAGAATGGAGGTGTGTGAACTCAGAATGGAGGTGTGTGAAGTCACAGAATGGAGGTGTGTGAAGTCATAGAATGGAAGTGTGTGAAGTCATAGAATGGAGGTGTGTGAAGTCAGAATGGAGGTGTGCGAAGTCACCGCATGGAGTTGTGTGAACTCAGAATGGAGGTGTGTGAAGTCACAGAATAGAGTTTTGTGAAGTCATAGAATGGAGTTGTGTGAAGTCATAGAATGGATGTTTCTGAAGTAAGAATGAAGGTGTGTGAAGTCATAGAATGGAGGTATGTGAACTCATAGAATGGGGGTGTGTGAAGTCACAGAATGGAGGTGTGTGAAGTCAGAATGGAGGTGTGTAGTCATCGATTGGAGGGGGGTGAAGTCATAGAAAGGAGGTGTGGGAAGTCATAGAATGGAGGTGTGTGAAGTCAGAATGGAGGTGTGTGAAGTCACAGAATTGAGGTGTGTGAACACAGAATGCAGGTGTGTGAAGTCAAAGAGTGGAGGTGTTTGAAGTCATAGAATGGAGGTGTGTGAAGTCATAGAGTGCATGTGAGTGAAATCACAGATTCGAGGTCTGTGAAGTCATAGAATCGAGGTGTGTGACGTCAGAATGGAGGTGTGCGAAGTCATAGAATAGAGGTGTGTAAAGTCAGAATGGAGGTGTGTGAAGTCATAGATGGAGTTGTGTGAAGTCATAGTATGGAGTTGTGTGAAATCATAGAATAGAGTTTTGTGAAGGCACAGAATGGAGCTGCGTGAATTCAGAATGGAGGTGTGTGAAGTCATAGAATGGAGGTGTGTGAAGTCAG
Source organism: Megascapheus bottae (assembly GCA_024803745.1). Classification (NCBI taxonomy): domain Eukaryota; kingdom Metazoa; phylum Chordata; class Mammalia; order Rodentia; family Geomyidae; genus Megascapheus; species Megascapheus bottae. The sequence goes on from JANJXV010001078.1 coordinate 204,686, forward strand.
AATGGAGGTGTGTGAACTCATAGAATGGAGGTGTGTGACGTCACAATGGAAGTGTGTGAAGTCATAGAATGGAGGTGTGTGAAGTCACAGAATGGAGGTGTGTGAAGTCATAGAATTGAGGTGTGTGAAGTCACTGAATGGAGTTGTGTGAAGTCATAGAATGGAGGTGTGTGAAGTTACAGAATGGATGTTTGTAAAGTAAATATGAAGGTGTGTGAAGTCATAGAATGGAGATGTGTGAAGTCAGAATGGAGGTGTGTGAAGTCACAGAATGTAGATGTGTCCAGTCAGAATTTAGGTGTGTGAAGTCAAAGAATGAGGTGTGTGAAGACATAGAATGGAGGTGTGTGAAGTCATAGAATGTATGTTTGTGAAGTAAGAATGAAGGTGTGTGAAGGCATAGAATGGAGGTGTGTGAAGTCACAGAATGGAGGTGTGTGAAGGCATAGAATGGAGGTATGTGAAGTCATAGAATGGAGGTGTGTGAAGTCATAGAATGGAGATGTGTGAAGTCACAGAATGGAGGTGTGTGAAGTCAGAATGGAGGTGTGAAGTCATACAGTGGAGTTGGGTGAAGTCATAGAAAGGAGGTGTGTGAAGTCATAGAATGGAGGTGTGTGTAGTCATAGAATGGAGGTGTGTGAAGTCAGAATGGAGGTGTGTGAACTCATAGAATGGTAGTGTGTATAGTCACAATGGAGGTGTGTGAAGTCACAGAATGGAGGTCTGTGAAGTCACAGAATGGACGTGTGTGAAGTCATAGAATGGAGGTGTGTGAAGTCATAGAATGGAGGTGTGTGAAGTCACAGAATGGAGGTGTGTGAAGTCCCAGAATTGAGGTGTGTGAACTCAGAATGGAGGTGTGTAAAGTCACAGAATGGAGGTGTGTGAAGTCATAGAATGGAAGTGTGTGAAGTCATAGAATGGAGGTGTGTGAAGCCACAGAATGGACGGTATGAAGTCATAGAATGGAGGTGTGTGAAGTGACAGAATTGAGGTGTTTGAAGTCATATATTGGAGGTGTGTGAAATCATAGAATGAGGGTGTGTGAGGTCATAGAATGGAGGTGTGTGAAGTCATAAAATGGAAGTGTGTGAAGTCACAGATTGGAGCTGTGTGAAGTCACAGAATCGAGGTGTTAGAAGTCACAGAATGGAGCTGTGTGAACTCAGAATGGAGGTGTGTGAAGTCACAGAATGGAGGTGTGTGAAGTCATAGAATGGAAGTGTGTGAAGTCATAGAATGGAGGTGTGTGAAGTCAGAATGGAGGTGTGTGAAGTCACAGAATGGACGGTATGAAGTCATAGAATGGAGGTGTGTGAAGTCACAGAATTGAGGTGTTTGAAGTCATATATTGGAGGTGTGTGAAATCAAAATGGTTGTGTGAAGTCATAGAATGGAGGTGTGTGAAATCATAGAATGAGGGTGTGTGAGGTCATAGAATGGAGGTGTGTGAAGTCACAGAATGGATGTGTGTGAAGTCATAGAATGGAGGTGTGTGAAGTCATTGAATGGAAGTGTGTGAACTCAGAATGGAGGTGTGTGAAGTCACAGAATGGAGGTGTGAAGTCATAGAATGGAAGTGTGTGAAGTCACAGATTGGAGCTGTGTAAAGTCACAGAATCGAAGTGTGAGAAGTCACAGAATGGAGGTGTGTGAACTCAGAATGGAGGTGTGTGAAGTCACAGAATGGAGGTGTGTGAAGTCATAGAATGGAAGTGTGTGAAGTCATATAATGGAGGTGTGTGAAGTCAGAATGGAGGTGTGCGAAGTCACGGAATGGAGTTGTGTGAACTCAGAATGGAGGTCTGTGAAGTCACAGAATAGAGGTTTGTGAAGTCATAGAATGGAGGTGTGTGAAGTCATAGAATGGATGTTTCTGAAGTAAGAATGAAGGTGTGTGAAGTCATAGAATGGAGGTATGTGAACTCATAGAATGGGGGTGTGTGAAGTCACAGAATGGAGGTGTGTGAAGTCAGAATGGAGGTGTGTAGTCACCGATTGGAGGGGGGTGAAGTCATAGAAAGGAGGTGTGGGAAGTCATAGAATGGAGGTGTGTGAAGTCAGAATGGAGGTGTGTGAAGTCACAGAATTGAGGTGTGTGAACACAGAATGGAGGTGTGTGAAGTCAAAGAGTGGAGGTGTTTGAAGTCATAGAATGGAGGAGTGTGAAGTCAAAGAGTGCATGTGAGTGAAATCACAGATTCGAGGTGTGTGAAGTCATAGAATGGAGGTGTGTGATGTCAAAATGGAGGTGTGCGAAGTCATAGAATAGAGGTGTGTAAAGTCAGAATGGAGGTGTGTGAAGTCATAGAATGGAGGTGTGTGAACTCAGAATGGAGGTGTGTGAACTCATAGAATGGAGGTGTGTGACGTCACAATGGAAGTGTGTGAAGTCATGGAATGGAGGTGGGTGAAGTCATAGAATGGAGGTGTGTGAAGTTACAGAATGGATGTTTGTAAAGTAAAAATGAAGGTGTGTGAAGTCATAGAATGGAGATGTGTGAAGTCAGAATGGAGGTGTGTGAAGTCACAGAATGGAGATGTGTCCAGTCAGAATTTAGGTGTGTGAAGTCAAAGAATGGAGGTGTGTGAAGACATAGAATGGAGGTGTGTGAAGTCATAGAATGGAGGTGTGTGAAGTCAGAATGGAGGTGTGTGAAGTCACAGAATTGAGGTGTGTGAACACAGAATGTAGGTGTGTGAAGTCAAAGAATGGAGGTGTTTGGAGTCATAGAATGGAGGAGTGTGAAGTCATAGAATGTATGTTTGTGAAGTAAGAATGAAGGTGTGTGAAGGCATAGAATGGAGGTGT
>JANJXV010001079.1:0-207321 GCA_024803745.1 Megascapheus bottae
AAAAGTGGAGGTGTGTGAAGTCAAACAATGGTGGTGTGTGAAGTCACAGAATGGAGGTGTGTGAAGTCAAAGAATGGAAGTGTGTGAAGTCAAAATGGAGGTGTGTGAAGTCACAGAATGGAGGTGTGTGAAGTCACAGAATAGAGGTGTGTGAAGTCATAGAATGGAGGTGTGTGAAGTCACAGAACGGAGGTGTATGAAGTCAAAGATGGAAGTGTGTGAAGTCACAGAATGGAGGTGTGTGAATCACAGAATGGAGGTGTTGGGAAGTCACAGAATGGAGGTGTGTGAAGTCACACAATGGAGGTGTGTGAAGTCATCGAAAGGAGGTGTGTGAAGTCATGGAATGGAGGTGTGTGAAGTAACAGAATGGCGGTGTGTGAACTCAGAATGGAGTTGTGTGAAGTCATAGAATGTAGGTGTGTGAAGTCAGAATGGAGGTGTGTGAAGTCATAGAATGGAGGTGTGTGAAGTAAGAATGGAGGTGTGTGAACTCATAGAATGGAGGTGTGTGAAGTCATGGAATGAAGGTGTGTGAAGTCAAAGAATGGAGGTGTGTGAAGTCAAACAATAAAGGTGTGTGAAGTCACAGAATGGAGGTGTGTGAAATCACAGAATGGAGGTGTGTGAAGTCAAAATGTGGTGTGTAGAGTCACAAATGGAGGTGTGTGAACTCATAGAATGGAGGTGTGTGAAGTAAAAGAATGGAGTTGTGTGAAGTCAGAATGGAGTTGTGTGAAGTCATAGAATGTAGGTGTGTGAAGTCAGAATGGAGGTGTGGGAAGTGATAGAATGGAGGTGTGTGAAGTCAGAATGGAGGTGTGTGAACTCATAGAATGGAGGTGTAAAGTCACAATGGAGGTGTGTGAAGTCACAGTATGGAGGTTTGTCAAATCATAGAATGGAGCTGTGTGAAGTCAGATTTGAGGAGTGTGAAGTCACAGAATGGAGGTGTGTGAACTCACAATGGAGGTGTGTGAAGTCACAGAATGGAGGTGTGAAGTCATAGAATGGAGGTGTTTGAAGTCATAGAACTGATGTTTGTGAAGTAAGAATGAAGGTGTGTTAAGTCATAGAATGGAGGTGTTTGAAGGCACAGAATGGAGGTGTGTGAAGTCACAGAATGGAGGTGTGTGAACTCACAATGGAGGTGTGTGAAGTCAAAGAATGGAGGTGTGTGAAGTCACAGAATGGAAGTGTGTGAAGTCATAGAATGAAGGTGTGTGAAGCCAGAATTGAGGTGTGTGAAGTCACACTATTGAGGTGTGTGAACTCAGAATGAAGGCGTGTGAAGTCACAGAATGGAGGTTTGTGAAGTCATAGAATGGAGGTGTGTGAAGTCATAGAATTGATGTTTCTGAAGTAGAATGGAAGTGTGTGAAGTCATAGAATGGAGGTGTGTGAAGTCAAAATGGAGGTGTGCAAACTCATAAAATGGAGATGTGTGAAGTCATGGAAAGGAGGTGTTTGAAGTGCAAAAATGGAGGTGTGTGAAGTCAAACAATGGTGGTGAGTGAAGTCACAGAATGGAGGTGTGTGAAGTCAAAGAATGGAAGTGTGTGAAGTCAAAATGGAGGTGTGTGAAGTCACAGAATGGAGGTGTGTGAAGTCACAGAATGGAGGTGTGTGAAGTCATAGAATGGAGGTGTGTGAAGTCACAAAATGGAGGTGTGTGAAGTCACAGAATGGAGGTGTGTGAAGTCAAAATGGAGGTGTGTGAACTCATAGAATGGAGGTGTGTGAACTCATAGAATGGAAGTGTGTGAAGTCATGGAATGGAGGTGTGTGAAGTCAAAGAATGGAGGTGTTTGAAGTCATGGAATGGAGGTGTGTGAAGTCACAGAATGGAGGTGTGTGAAGTCATAGAATGGAGGTGTGCGAAGTCATAGAATGGATGTTTCTGAAGTAAGAATGAAGGTGTGTGAAGTCATAGAATGGAGGTGTGTGAAGTCAAAATGGAGGTGTGTGAACTCATAGAATTGAGGTGTGTGAACTCATACAATGGAGGTGTGTGAAGTCATGGAATGAAGGTGTGTGAAGTCAAAGAATGGAGGTATGTGAAGTCAAACAAGAAAGTTGTGTGAAGTCACAGAATGGAAGTTTGTGAAGTCACAGAATGGAGGTGTGTGAACTCCCAATGGAGGTGTGTGAAGTCAAACAATAAAGGTGTGTGAAGTCAAACAATGGTGGTGTGTGAAGTCACAGAATGGAGGTGTGTGAAGTCAAAGAATGGAAGTGTGTGAAATCAAAATGGAGGTGTGTGAAGTCACAGAATGGAGGTGTGTGAAGTCACAGAATGGAGGTGTGTGAAGTCATCGAAAGGAGGTGTGTGAAGTCATGGAATGGAGGTGTGTTAAGTCACAGAATGGCGGTGTGAGAAGTCAGAATGGAGTTGTGTGAAGTCATAGAATGTAGGTGTGTGAAGTCAGAATGGAGGTGTGTGAAGTCATAGAATGGAGGTGTGTGAAGTCAGAATGGAGGTGTGTGAACTCATAGAATGGAGGTGTGTGAAGTCATGGAATGAAGGTGTGTGAAGTCAAAGAATGGAGGTGTGTGAAGTCAAACAGTAAAGGTGTGTGAAGTCACAGAATGGAGGTGTGTGAAATCACAGAATGGAGGTGTGTGAAGTCAAAAAGGTGGTGTGTAGAGCCACGAATGGAGGTGTGTGAACTCATAGAATGGAGGTGTGTGAAGTCAAAGAATGGAGGTGTGTGAAGTCAAATAATGGAGGTGTGTGAATTTAGAATGGAGTTGTGTGAAGTCATAGAATGTAGGTGTGTGAAGTCAGAATGTAGGTGTGGGATGTCATAGAATGGAGGTGTGTGAAGTCAGAATGGAGGTGTGTGAACTCATAGAATGGAGGTGTGAAGTCACAATGGAGGTGTGTGAAGTCACAGTATGGAGGTGTGTGAAGTCAGAGAATGAAGGTGTGTGAAGCCAGAATTGAGGTGTGTGAAGTCACAGAATTGAGGTGTGTGAACTCAGAATGAAGGTGTGTAAACTCATAGAATGGAGGTGTGTGAACTCATAGAATGGAAGTGTGTGAAGTCATGCAATGGAGGTGTGTGAAGTCAAAGAATGGAGGTGTGAGGTCAAACAATAAAGGTGTGTGAAGTCACAGAATGGAGGTGTGTGAAATCACAGAATGGAGGTGTGTGAAGTCAAAAAGGTGGTGTGTAGAGCCACGAATGGAGGTGTGTGAACTCATAGAATGGAGGTGTGTGAAGTCAAAGAATGGAGGTGTGTGAAGTCAAATAATGGAGGTGTGTGAAGTCACAGAATGGAGGTGTGTGACGTCATAGAATGGAGGTGTGCGAAGTCATAGAATGGATGTTTCTGAAGTAAGAATGAAGGTGTGTGAAGTCATAGAATGGAGGTGTGTGAAGTCAAAATGGAGGTGTGCGAACTCATAGAATTGAGGTGTGTGAACTCATAGAATGGAGGTGTGTGAAGTCATGGAATGAAAGTGTGTGAAGTCAAAGAATGGAGGTGTGTGAAGTCAAACAATAAAGGTGTGTGAAGTCACAGAATGGAGGTGTGTGAAGTCACAGAATGGAGGTGTGTGAACTCACAATGGAGGTGTGTGAAGTCAAACAATAAAGGTGTGTGACGTCAAACAATGGTGGTGTGTGAAGTCACAGAATGGATGTGTGTGAAGTCATAGAATGGAGGTGTGTGAAGTCAAAATGGAGGTGTGCGAACTCATAAAATGGAGATGTGTGAAGTCATGGAAAGGAGGTGTTTGAAGTCCAAAAATGGAGGTGTGTGAAGTCAAACAATGGTGGTGTTTGAAGTCACAGAATGGAGGTGTGTGAAGTCAAAGAATGGAAGTGTGTGAAGTCAAAATGGAGGTGTGTGAAATCACAGAATGGAGGTGTGTGAAGTCACAGAATGGAGGTGTGTGAAGTCATAGAATGGAGGTGTGTGAAGTCACAGAACGGAGGTGTATGAAGTCAAAGAATGGAAGTGTGTGAAGTCACAGAATGGAGGTGTGTGAATCACAGAATGGAGGTGTGGGAAGTCACAGAATGGAGGTATGTGAAGTCACACAATGGAGGTGTGTGAAGTCATCGAAAGGAGGTGTGTGAAGTCATGGAATGGAGGTGTGTGAAGTAACAGAATGGCGGTGTGTGAACTCAGAATGGAGTTGTGTGAAGTCATAGAATGTAGGTGTGTGATGTCAGAATGGAGGTGTGTGAAGTCATAGAATGGAGGTGTGTGAAGTAAGAATGGAGGTGTGTGAACTCATAGAATGGAGGTGTGTGAAGTCATGGAATGAAGGTGTGTGAAGTCAAAGAATGGAGGTGTGTGAAGTCAAACAATAAAGGTGTGTGAAGTCACAGAATGGAGGTGTGTGAAATCACAGAATGGAGGTGTGTGAAGTCAAAATGTGGTGTGTAGAGTCACAAATGGAGGTGTGTGAACTCATAGAATGGAGGTGTGTGAAGTCAAAGAATGGAGTTGTGTGAAGTCAGAATGGAGTTGTGTGAAGTCATAGAATGTAGGTGTGTGAAGTCAGAATGGAGGTGTGGGAAGTGATAGAATGGAGGTGTGTGAAGTCAGAATGGAGGTGTGTGAACTCATAGAATGGAGGTGTAAAGTCACAATGGAGGTGTGTGAAGTCACAGTATGGAGGTTTGTCAAATCATAGAATGGAGCTGTGTGAAGTCAGATTGAAGAGTGTGAAGTCACAGAATGGAGGTGTGTGAACTCACAATGGAGGTGTGTGAAGTCACAGAATGGAGGTGTGAAGTCATAGAATGGAGGTGTTTGAAGTCATAGAACTGGTGTTTGTGAAGTAAGAATGAAGGTGTGTTAAGACATAGAATGGAGGTGTTTGAAGGCACAGAATGGAGGTGTGTGAAGTCACAGAATGGAGGTGTGTGAACTCACAATGGAGGTGTGTGAAGTCAAAGAATGGAGGTGTGTGAAGTCACAGAATGGAAGTGTGTGAAGTCATAGAATGAAGGTGTGTGAAGCCAGAATTGAGGTGTGTGAAGTCACACTATTGAGGTGTGTGAACTCAGAATGAAGGCGTGTGAAGTCACAGAATGGAGGTTTGTGAAGTCATAGAATGGAGGTGTGTGAAGTCATAGAATTGATGTTTCTGAAGTAGAATGGAAGTGTGTGAAGTCATAGAATGGAGGTGTGTGAAGTCAAAATGGAGGTGTGCAAACTCATAAAATGGAGATGTGTGAAGTCATGGAAAGGAGGTGTTTGAAGTGCAAAAATGGAGGTGTGTGAAGTCAAACAATGGTGGTGAGTGAAGTCACAGAATGGAGGTGTGTGAAGTCAAAGAATGGAAGTGTGTGAAGTCAAAATGGAGGTGTGTGAAGTCACAGAATGGAGGTGTGTGAAGTCACAGAATGGAGGTGTGTGAAGTCATAGAATGGAGGTGTGTGAAGTCACAAAATGGAGGTGTGTGAAGTCACAGAATGGAGGTGTGTGAAGTCAAAATGAGGTGTGTGAACTCATAGAATGGAGGTGTGTGAACTCATAGAATGGAAGTGTGTGAAGTCATGGAATGGAGGTGTGTGAAGTCAAAGAATGGAGGTGTTTGAAGTCATGGAATGGAGGTGTGTGAAGTCACAGAATGGAGGTGTGTGAAGTCATAGAATGGAGGTGTGCGAAGTCATAGAATGGATGTTTCTGAAGTAAGAATGAAGGTGTGTGAAGTCATAGAATGGAGGTGTGTGAAGTCAAAATGGAGGTGTGTGAACTCATAGAATTGAGGTGTGTGAACTCATACAATGGAGGTGTGTGAAGTCATGGAATGAAGGTGTGTAAAGTCAAAAATGGAGGTATGTGAAGTCAAACAAGAAAGTTGTGTGAAGTCACAGAATGGAAGTTTGTGATGTCACAGAATGGAGGTGTGTGAACTCCCAATGGAGGTGTGTGAAGTCAAACAATAAAGGTGTGTGAAGTCAAACAATGGTGGTGTGTGAAGTCACAGAATGGAGGTGTGTGAAGTCAAAGAATGGAAGTGTGTGAAATCAAAATGGAGGTGTGTGAAGTCACAGAATGGAGGTGTGTGAAGTCACAGAATGGAGGTGTGTGAAGTCATCGAAAGGAGGTGTGTGAAGTCATGGAATGGAGGTGTGTTAAGTCACAGAATGGCGGTGTGAGAAGTCAGAATGGAGTTGTGTGAAGTCATAGAATGTAGGTGTGTGAAGTCAGAATGGAGGTGTGTGAAGTCATAGAATGGAGGTGTGTGAAGTCAGAATGGAGGTGTGTGAACTCATAGAATGGAGGTGTGTGAAGTCATGGAATGAAGGTGTGTGAAGTCAAAGAATGGAGGTGTGTGAAGTCAAACAGTAAAGGTGTGTGAAGTCACAGAATGGAGGTGTGTGAAATCACAGAATGGAGGTGTGTGAAGTCAAAAAGGTGGTGTGTAGAGCCACGAATGGAGGTGTGTGAACTCATAGAATGGAGGTGTGTGAAGTCAAAGAATGGAGGTGTGTGAAGTCAAATAATGGAGGTGTGTGAATTTAGAATGGAGTTGTGTGAAGTCATAGAATGTAGGTGTGTGAAGTCAGAATGTAGGTGTGTGAACTCATAGAATGGAGGTGTGAAGTCACAATGGAGGTGTGTGAAGTCACAGTATGGAGGTGTGTGAAGTCAGAGAATGAAGGTGTGTGAAGCCAGAATTGAGGTGTGTGAAGTCACAGAATTGAGGTGTGTGAACTCAGAATGAAGGTGTGTAAACTCATAGAATGGAGGTGTGTGAACTCATAGAATGGAAGTGTGTGAAGTCATGCAATGGAGGTGTGTGAAGTCAAAGAATGGAGGTGTGAGGTCAAACAATAAAGGTGTGTGAAGTCACAGAATGGAGGTGTGTGAAATCACAGAATGGAGGTGTGTGAAGTCACAGAATGGAGGTGTGAAGTCATAGAATGGAGGTGTTTGAAGTCATAGAACTGGTGTTTGTGAAGTAAGAATGAAGGTGTGTTAAGTCATAGAATGGAGGTGTTTGAAGGCACAGAATGGAGGTGTGTGAAGTCACAGAATGGAGGTGTGTGAACTCACAATGGAGGTGTGTGAAGTCAAAGAATGGCGGTGTGTGAAGTCACAGAATGGAAGTGTGTGAAGTCATAGAATGAAGGTGTGTGAAGCCAGAATTGAGGTGTGTGAAGTCACACTATTGAGGTGTGTGAACTCAGAATGAAGGCGTGTGAAGTCACAGAATGGAGGTTTGTGAAGTCATAGAATGGAGGTGTGTGAAGTCATAGAATTGATGTTTCTGAAGTAGAATGGAAGTGTGTGAAGTCATAGAATGGAGGTGTGTGAAGTCAAAATGGAGGTGTGCAAACTCATAAAATGGAGATGTGTGAAGTCATGGAAAGGAGGTGTTTGAAGTGCAAAAATGGAGGTGTGTGAAGTCAAACAATGGTGGTGAGTGAAGTCACAGAATGGAGGTGTGTGAAGTCAAAGAATGGAAGTGTGTGAAGTCAAAATGGAGGTGTGTGAAGTCACAGAATGGAGGTGTGTGAAGTCACAGAATGGAGGTGTGTGAAGTCATAGAATGGAGGTGTGTGAAGTCACAAAATGGAGGTGTGTGAAGTCACAGAATGGAGGTGTGTGAAGTCAAAATGGAGGTGTGTGAACTCATAGAATGGAGGTGTGTGAACTCATAGAATGGAAGTGTGTGAAGTCATGGAATGGAGGTGTGTGAAGTCAAAGAATGGAGGTGTTTGAAGTCATGGAATGGAGGTGTGTGAAGTCACAGAATGGAGGTGTGTGAAGTCATAGAATGGAGGTGTGCGAAGTCATAGAATGGATGTTTCTGAAGTAAGAATGAAGGTGTGTGAAGTCATAGAATGGAGGTGTGTGAAGTCAAAATGGAGGTGTGTGAACTCATAGAATTGAGGTGTGTGAACTCATACAATGGAGGTGTGTGAAGTCATGGAATGAAGGTGTGTGAAGTCAAAGAATGGAGGTATGTGAAGTCAAACAAGAAAGTTGTGTGAAGTCACAGAATGGAAGTTTGTGAAGTCACAGAATGGAGGTGTGTGAACTCCCAATGGAGGTGTGTGAAGTCAAACAATAAAGGTGTGTGAAGTCAAACAATGGTGGTGTGTGAAGTCACAGAATGGAGGTGTGTGAAGTCAAAGAATGGAAGTGTGTGAAATCAAAATGGAGGTGTGTGAAGTCACAGAATGGAGGTGTGTGAAGTCACAGAATGGAGGTGTGTGAAGTCATCGAAAGGAGGTGTGTGAAGTCATGGAATGGAGGTGTGTTAAGTCACAGAATGGCGGTGTGAGAAGTCAGAATGGAGTTGTGTGAAGTCATAGAATGTAGGTGTGTGAAGTCAGAATGGAGGTGTGTGAAGTCATAGAATGGAGGTGTGTGAAGTCAGAATGGAGGTGTGTGAACTCATAGAATGGAGGTGTGTGAAGTCATGGAATGAAGGTGTGTGAAGTCAAAGAATGGAGGTGTGTGAAGTCAAACAGTAAAGGTGTGTGAAGTCACAGAATGGAGGTGTGTGAAATCACAGAATGGAGGTGTGTGAAGTCAAAAAGGTGGTGTGTAGAGCCACGAATGGAGGTGTGTGAACTCATAGAATGGAGGTGTGTGAAGTCAAAGAATGGAGGTGTGTGAAGTCAAATAATGGAGGTGTGTGAATTTAGAATGGAGTTGTGTGAAGTCATAGAATGTAGGTGTGTGAAGTCAGAATGTAGGTGTGGGATGTCATAGAATGGAGGTGTGTGAAGTCAGAATGGAGGTGTGTGAACTCATAGAATGGAGGTGTGAAGTCACAATGGAGGTGTGTGAAGTCACAGTATGGAGGTGTGTGAAGTCAGAGAATGAAGGTGTGTGAAGCCAGAATTGAGGTGTGTGAAGTCACAGAATTGAGGTGTGTGAACTCAGAATGAAGGTGTGTAAACTCATAGAATGGAGGTGTGTGAACTCATAGAATGGAAGTGTGTGAAGTCATGCAATGGAGGTGTGTGAAGTCAAAGAATGGAGGTGTGAGGTCAAACAATAAAGGTGTGTGAAGTCACAGAATGGAGGTGTGTGAAATCACAGAATGGAGGTGTGTGAAGTCAAAAAGGTGGTGTGTAGAGCCACGAATGGAGGTGTGTGAACTCATAGAATGGAGGTGTGTGAAGTCAAAGAATGGAGGTGTGTGAAGTCAAATAATGGAGGTGTGTGAAGTCACAGAATGGAGGTGTGTGACGTCATAGAATGGAGGTGTGCGAAGTCATAGAATGGATGTTTCTGAAGTAAGAATGAAGGTGTGTGAAGTCATAGAATGGAGGTGTGTGAAGTCAAAATGGAGGTGTGCGAACTCATAGAATTGAGGTGTGTGAACTCATAGAATGGAGGTGTGTGAAGTCATGGAATGAAAGTGTGTGAAGTCAAAGAATGGAGGTGTGTGAAGTCAAACAATAAAGGTGTGTGAAGTCACAGAATGGAGGTGTGTGAAGTCACAGAATGGAGGTGTGTGAACTCACAATGGAGGTGTGTGAAGTCAAACAATAAAGGTGTGTGACGTCAAACAATGGTGGTGTGTGAAGTCACAGAATGGATGTGTGTGAAGTCATAGAATGGAGGTGTGTGAAGTCAAAATGGAGGTGTGCGAACTCATAAAATGGAGATGTGTGAAGTCATGGAAAGGAGGTGTTTGAAGTCCAAAAATGGAGGTGTGTGAAGTCAGAATGGAGGTGTGTGAACTCATAGAATGGAGGTGTAAAGTCACAATGGAGGTGTGTGAAGTCACAGTATGGAGGTTTGTCAAATCATAGAATGGAGCTGTGTGAAGTCAGATTGAAGAGTGTGAAGTCACAGAATGGAGGTGTGTGAACTCACAATGGAGGTGTGTGAAGTCACAGAATGGAGGTGTGAAGTCATAGAATGGAGGTGTTTGAAGTCATAGAACTGGTGTTTGTGAAGTAAGAATGAAGGTGTGTTAAGACATAGAATGGAGGTGTTTGAAGGCACAGAATGGAGGTGTGTGAAGTCACAGAATGGAGGTGTGTGAACTCACAATGGAGGTGTGTGAAGTCAAAGAATGGAGGTGTGTGAAGTCACAGAATGGAAGTGTGTGAAGTCATAGAATGAAGGTGTGTGAAGCCAGAATTGAGGTGTGTGAAGTCACACTATTGAGGTGTGTGAACTCAGAATGAAGGCGTGTGAAGTCACAGAATGGAGGTTTGTGAAGTCATAGAATGGAGGTGTGTGAAGTCATAGAATTGATGTTTCTGAAGTAGAATGGAAGTGTGTGAAGTCATAGAATGGAGGTGTGTGAAGTCAAAATGGAGGTGTGCAAAGTCATAAAATGGAGATGTGTGAAGTCATGGAAAGGAGGTGTTTGAAGTGCAAAAATGGAGGTGTGTGAAGTCAAACAATGGTGGTGAGTGAAGTCACAGAATGGAGGTGTGTGAAGTCAAAGAATGGAAGTGTGTGAAGTCAAAATGGAGGTGTGTGAAGTCACAGAATGGAGGTGTGTGAAGTCACAGAATGGAGGTGTGTGAAGTCATAGAATGGAGGTGTGTGAAGTCACAAAATGGAGGTGTGTGAAGTCACAGAATGGAGGTGTGTGAAGTCAAAATGAGGTGTGTGAACTCATAGAATGGAGGTGTGTGAACTCATAGAATGGAAGTGTGTGAAGTCATGGAATGGAGGTGTGTGAAGTCAAAGAATGGAGGTGTTTGAAGTCATGGAATGGAGGTGTGTGAAGTCACAGAATGGAGGTGTGTGAAGTCATAGAATGGAGGTGTGCGAAGTCATAGAATGGATGTTTCTGAAGTAAGAATGAAGGTGTGTGAAGTCATAGAATGGAGGTGTGTGAAGTCAAAATGGAGGTGTGTGAACTCATAGAATTGAGGTGTGTGAACTCATACAATGGAGGTGTGTGAAGTCATGGAATGAAGGTGTGTAAAGTCAAAAATGGAGGTATGTGAAGTCAAACAAGAAAGTTGTGTGAAGTCACAGAATGGAAGTTTGTGATGTCACAGAATGGAGGTGTGTGAACTCCCAATGGAGGTGTGTGAAGTCAAACAATAAAGGTGTGTGAAGTCAAACAATGGTGGTGTGTGAAGTCACAGAATGGAGGTGTGTGAAGTCAAAGAATGGAAGTGTGTGAAATCAAAATGGAGGTGTGTGAAGTCACAGAATGGAGGTGTGTGAAGTCACAGAATGGAGGTGTGTGAAGTCATCGAAAGGAGGTGTGTGAAGTCATGGAATGGAGGTGTGTTAAGTCACAGAATGGCGGTGTGAGAAGTCAGAATGGAGTTGTGTGAAGTCATAGAATGTAGGTGTGTGAAGTCAGAATGGAGGTGTGTGAAGTCATAGAATGGAGGTGTGTGAAGTCAGAATGGAGGTGTGTGAACTCATAGAATGGAGGTGTGTGAAGTCATGGAATGAAGGTGTGTGAAGTCAAAGAATGGAGGTGTGTGAAGTCAAACAGTAAAGGTGTGTGAAGTCACAGAATGGAGGTGTGTGAAATCACAGAATGGAGGTGTGTGAAGTCAAAAAGGTGGTGTGTAGAGCCACGAATGGAGGTGTGTGAACTCATAGAATGGAGGTGTGTGAAGTCAAAGAATGGAGGTGTGTGAAGTCAAATAATGGAGGTGTGTGAATTTAGAATGGAGTTGTGTGAAGTCATAGAATGTAGGTGTGTGAAGTCAGAATGTAGGTGTGTGAACTCATAGAATGGAGGTGTGAAGTCACAATGGAGGTGTGTGAAGTCACAGTATGGAGGTGTGTGAAGTCAGAGAATGAAGGTGTGTGAAGCCAGAATTGAGGTGTGTGAAGTCACAGAATTGAGGTGTGTGAACTCAGAATGAAGGTGTGTAAACTCATAGAATGGAGGTGTGTGAACTCATAGAATGGAAGTGTGTGAAGTCATGCAATGGAGGTGTGTGAAGTCAAAGAATGGAGGTGTGAGGTCAAACAATAAAGGTGTGTGAAGTCACAGAATGGAGGTGTGTGAAATCACAGAATGGAGGTGTGTGAAGTCACAGAATGGAGGTGTGAAGTCATAGAATGGAGGTGTTTGAAGTCATAGAACTGGTGTTTGTGAAGTAAGAATGAAGGTGTGTTAAGTCATAGAATGGAGGTGTTTGAAGGCACAGAATGGAGGTGTGTGAAGTCACAGAATGGAGGTGTGTGAACTCACAATGGAGGTGTGTGAAGTCAAAGAATGGCGGTGTGTGAAGTCACAGAATGGAAATGTGTGAAGTCATAGAATGAAGGTGTGTGAAGCCAGAATTGAGGTGTGTGAAGTCACACTATTGAGGTGTGTGAACTCAGAATGAAGGCGTGTGAAGTCACAGAATGGAGGTTTGTGAAGTCACAGAATGGAGGTGTGTGAAGTCATAGAATTGATGTTTCTGAAGTAGAATGGAAGTGTGTGAAGTCATAGAATGGAGGTGTGTGAAGTCAAAATGGAGGTGTGCAAACTCATAAAATGGAGATGTGTGAAGTCATGGAAAGGAGGTGTTTGAAGTGCAAAAATGGAGGTGTGTGAAGTCAAACAATGGTGGTGAGTGAAGTCACAGAATGGAGGTGTGTGAAGTCAAAGAATGGAAGTGTGTGAAGTCAAAATGGAGGTGTGTGAAGTCACAGAATGGAGGTGTGTGAAGTCACAGAATGGAGGTGTGTGAAGTCATAGAATGGAGGTGTGTGAAGTCACAAAATGGAGGTGTGTGAAGTCACAGAATGGAGGTGTGTGAAGTCAAAATGGAGGTGTGTGAACTCATAGAATGGAGGTGTGTGAACTCATAGAATGGAAGTGTGTGAAGTCATGGAATGGAGGTGTGTGAAGTCAAAGAATGGAGGTGTTTGAAGTCATGGAATGGAGGTGTGTGAAGTCACAGAATGGAGGTGTGTGAAGTCATAGAATGGAGGTGTGCGAAGTCATAGAATGGATGTTTCTGAAGTAAGAATGAAGGTGTGTGAAGTCATAGAATGGAGGTGTGTGAAGTCAAAATGGAGGTGTGTGAACTCATAGAATTGAGGTGTGTGAACTCATACAATGGAGGTGTGTGAAGTCATGGAATGAAGGTGTGTGAAGTCAAAGAATGGAGGTATGTGAAGTCAAACAAGAAAGTTGTGTGAAGTCACAGAATGGAAGTTTGTGAAGTCACAGAATGGAGGTGTGTGAACTCCCAATGGAGGTGTGTGAAGTCAAACAATAAAGGTGTGTGAAGTCAAACAATGGTGGTGTGTGAAGTCACAGAATGGAGGTGTGTGAAGTCAAAGAATGGAAGTGTGTGAAATCAAAATGGAGGTGTGTGAAGTCACAGAATGGAGGTGTGTGAAGTCACAGAATGGAGGTGTGTGAAGTCATCGAAAGGAGGTGTGTGAAGTCATGGAATGGAGGTGTGTTAAGTCACAGAATGGCGGTGTGAGAAGTCAGAATGGAGTTGTGTGAAGTCATAGAATGTAGGTGTGTGAAGTCAGAATGGAGGTGTGTGAAGTCATAGAATGGAGGTGTGTGAAGTCAGAATGGAGGTGTGTGAACTCATAGAATGGAGGTGTGTGAAGTCATGGAATGAAGGTGTGTGAAGTCAAAGAATGGAGGTGTGTGAAGTCAAACAGTAAAGGTGTGTGAAGTCACAGAATGGAGGTGTGTGAAATCACAGAATGGAGGTGTGTGAAGTCAAAAAGGTGGTGTGTAGAGCCACGAATGGAGGTGTGTGAACTCATAGAATGGAGGTGTGTGAAGTCAAAGAATGGAGGTGTGTGAAGTCAAATAATGGAGGTGTGTGAATTTAGAATGGAGTTGTGTGAAGTCATAGAATGTAGGTGTGTGAAGTCAGAATGTAGGTGTGGGATGTCATAGAATGGAGGTGTGTGAAGTCAGAATGGAGGTGTGTGAACTCATAGAATGGAGGTGTGAAGTCACAATGGAGGTGTGTGAAGTCACAGTATGGAGGTGTGTGAAGTCAGAGAATGAAGGTGTGTGAAGCCAGAATTGAGGTGTGTGAAGTCACAGAATTGAGGTGTGTGAACTCAGAATGAAGGTGTGTAAACTCATAGAATGGAGGTGTGTGAACTCATAGAATGGAAGTGTGTGAAGTCATGCAATGGAGGTGTGTGAAGTCAAAGAATGGAGGTGTGAGGTCAAACAATAAAGGTGTGTGAAGTCACAGAATGGAGGTGTGTGAAATCACAGAATGGAGGTGTGTGAAGTCAAAAAGGTGGTGTGTAGAGCCACGAATGGAGGTGTGTGAACTCATAGAATGGAGGTGTGTGAAGTCAAAGAATGGAGGTGTGTGAAGTCAAATAATGGAGGTGTGTGAAGTCACAGAATGGAGGTGTGTGACGTCATAGAATGGAGGTGTGCGAAGTCATAGAATGGATGTTTCTGAAGTAAGAATGAAGGTGTGTGAAGTCATAGAATGGAGGTGTGTGAAGTCAAAATGGAGGTGTGCGAACTCATAGAATTGAGGTGTGTGAACTCATAGAATGGAGGTGTGTGAAGTCATGGAATGAAAGTGTGTGAAGTCAAAGAATGGAGGTGTGTGAAGTCAAACAATAAAGGTGTGTGAAGTCACAGAATGGAGGTGTGTGAAGTCACAGAATGGAGGTGTGTGAACTCACAATGGAGGTGTGTGAAGTCAAACAATAAAGGTGTGTGACGTCAAACAATGGTGGTGTGTGAAGTCACAGAATGGATGTGTGTGAAGTCATAGAATGGAGGTGTGTGAAGTCAAAATGGAGGTGTGCGAACTCATAAAATGGAGATGTGTGAAGTCATGGAAAGGAGGTGTTTGAAGTCCAAAAATGGAGGTGTGTGAAGTCAAACAATGGTGGTGTTTGAAGTCACAGAATGGAGGTGTGTGAAATCAAAGAATGGAAGTGTGTGAAGTCAAAATGGAGGTGTGTGAAGTCACAGAATGGAGGTGTGTGAAGTCACAGAATGGAGGTGTGTGAAGTCATAGAATGGAGGTGTGTGAAGTCACAGAACGGAGGTGTATGAAGTCAAAGAATGGAAGTGTGTGAAGTCACAGAATGGAGGTGTGTGAATCACAGAATGGAGGTGTGGGAAGTCACAGAATGGAGGTGTGTGAAGTCACACAATGGAGGTGTGTGAAGTCATCGAAAGGAGGTGTGTGAAGTCATGGAATGGAGGTGTGTGAAGTAACAGAATGGCGGTGTGTGAACTCAGAATGGAGTTGTGTGAAGTCATAGAATGTAGGTGTGTGATGTCAGAATGGAGGTGTGTGAAGTCATAGAATGGAGGTGTGTGAAGTAAGAATGGAGGTGTGTGAACTCATAGAATGGAGGTGTGTGAAGTCATGGAATGCAGGTGTGTGAAGTCAAAGAATGGAGGTGTGTGAAGTCAAACAATAAAGGTGTGTGAAGTCACAGAATGGAGGTGTGTGAAATCACAGAATGGAGGTGTGTGAAGTCAAAATGTGGTGTGTAGAGTCACAAATGGAGGTGTGTGAACTCATAGAATGGAGGTGTGTGAAGTCAAAAAATGAAGGTGTGTGAATTTAGAATGGAGTTGTGTTAAGTCATAGAATGTAGGTGTGTGAAGTCAGAATGGAGGTTGGGATGTCATAGAATGGAGGTGCGTGAAGTCAGAATGGAGGTGTGTGAACTCATAGAATGGAGCTGTGAAGTCACAATGGAGGTGTGTGAAGTCACAATGGAGGTGTGTGAAATCATAGAATGGAGCTGTGTGAAGTCAATTTTGAGGAGTGTGAAGTCACAGAAAGGAGGTGTGTGAAGTCACAGAATGGAGGTGTGAAGTCATAGAATGTAGGTGTGTGGAGTCATAGAATGGAGGTGTGTGAAGTCATAATGGAGGTGTGTGAAGTCACAGAATTGAGGTGTATGAAGTCACAGAATGGAGGTGTGTGAAGTCATAGAATGGAGGTGTGTGAAGTCATAGAATGGAGGTGTTTGAAGGCACAAAATGGAGATGTGTGAAGTCATAGAATGGAGCTGTGTGAAGTCAGAATGTAGGTGTGTGAAGTCATAGTATGGAGGTGTGTGAAGTCATAGAATGGAGGTGTTTGAAGGCACAAAATGGATGTGTGTGAAGTCATAGAATGGAGCTGTGTGAAGTCAGAATGTAGGTGTGTAAAGTCATAGAATGGAGGTGTGTGAACTCACAATGGAGGTGTGTGAAGTCAAAGAATGGAGGTGTGTGAAGTCATAGAATGGAATTGTGTGAAGTTATAGAATGGAGGTGTGTGAAGCCAGAATTGAGGTGTGTGAAGTCACAGAATTGAGGTGTGTGAACTCAGAATGGAGGTGTGTGAAGTCACAGAATGGAGGTGTGTGAAGTCACAGAATGGAGGTGTGTGAAGTCATAGAATGGAGGTGTGTGAAGTTATAGAATGGAGGTGTGTGAAGCCATAGAATGGATGTTTGTGAAGTAAGAATGAAGGTGTGTTAAGTCATAGAATGGAGGTGTTTGAAGGCACAGAATGGAGGTGTGTGAAGTCATAGAATGGAGCTGTGTGAAGTCATGGAATGAAGGTGTGTGAAGTCACAGAATGGAGGTGTGTGAAGTCACAGAATGGAGGTGTGTGAACTCACAATGGAGGTGTGTGAAGTCAAACAATAAAGGTGTGTGAAGTCAAACAATGGTGGTGTGTGAAGTCACAGAATGGAGGTGTGTGAAGTCAAAGAATGGAAGTGTGTGAAGTCAAAATAGAGGTATGTGAAGTCACAGAGTGGAGGTGTGTGAAGTCACAGAATGGAGGTGTGTGAAGTCATCGAAAGGAGGTGTGTGAAGTCATGGAATGGGGGTGTGTGAAGTCACAGAATGGCGGTGTGTGAAGTCAGAATGGAGTTGTGTGAAGTCATAGAATGTAGGTGTGTGAAGTCAGAATGGAGGTGTGTGAAGTCATAGAATGGAGGTGTGTTAAGTCAGACTGGAGGTGTGTGAACTCATAGAATGGAGGTGTGTGAAGTCATGGAATGAAGGTGCGTGAAGTCAAAGAATGGAGGTGTGTGAAGTCAAACAATAAAGGTGTGTGAAGTCACAGAATGGAGGTGTGTGAAATCACAGAATGGAGGTGTGTGAAGTCAAAATGTGGTGTGTAGAGTCACAAATGGAGGTGTGTGAACTGATAGACTGGAGGTGTGTGAAGTCAAAAAATGGAGGTGTGTGAATTTAGAATGGAGTTGTGTGAAGTCATAGAATGTAGGTGTGTGAAGTCAGAATGGAGGTGTGGGATGTCATAGAATGGAGGTGTGTGAAGTCAGAATGGATGTGTGTGAACTCATAGAATGCAGCTCTGAAGTCACAATGGAGGTGTGTGAAGTCACAGTATGAAGGTGTGTGAAATCATAGAATGGGGCTGTGTGAAGTCAGATTTGAGGAGTGTGAAGAAACAGAATGGAGGTGTGTGAACTCACAATGGAGGTGTGTGAAGTCACAGAATGGAGGTGTGAAGTCATAGAATGGAGGTGTGTGAAGTTATAGAATGGAGGTGTTTGAAGTCATAATGGAGGTGTGTGAAGTCATAGAATGGAGGTGTTTGAAGTCATAGAACTGATGTTTGTGAAGTAAGAATGAAGGTGTGTTAAGTCATAGAATGGAGGTGTTTCAAGGCACAGAATGGAGGTTTGTGTAGTCACAGAATGGAGGTGTGTGAACTCACAATGGAGGTATGTGAAGTCAAAGAATGGAGGTGTGTGAAGTCAGAGAATGGAAGTGTGTGAAGTCATAGAATGAAGGTGTGTGAAGCCAGAATTGAGGTGTGTGAAGTCACAGAATTGAGGTGTGTGAACTCAGAATGAAGGTGTGTGAAGTCACAGAATGGAGGTTTGTGAAGTCATAGAAAGGAGGTGTGTGAAGTCATAGAATTGATGTTTCTGAAGTAGAATGGAAGTGTGTGAAGTCATAGAATGGAGGTGTGTGAAGTCAAAATGGAGGTGTGCGAACTCATAAAATGGAGATGTGTGAAGTCATGGAAAGGAGGTGTTTGAAGTCCAAAAATGGAGGTGTGTGAAGTCAAACAATGGTGGTGTGTGAAGTCACAGAATGGAGGAGTGTGAAGTCAAAGAATGGAAGTGTGTGAAGTCAAAATGGAGGTGTGTGAAGACACAGAATGGAGGTGTGTGAAGTCACAGAATGGAGGTGTGTGAAGTCATAGAATGGAGGTGTGCGCAGTCACAGAATGGAGGTGTGTGAAGTCAAAGAATGGAGGTGTGTGAAGTCAAAATGGAGGTGTGTGAACTCATAGAATGGAGGTGTGTGAACTCATAGAATGGAAGTGTGTGAAGTCATGGAATGGAGGTGTGTGAAGTCAAAGAATGGAGGTGTGAAGTCAAACAATAAAGGTGTGTGAAATCACAGAATGGAGGTGTGTGAAGTCAAAAAGGTAGTGTGTAGAGTCACAAATGGAGGTGTGTGAACTCATAGAATGGAGGTGTGTGAAGTCAAAGAATGGAGGTGTGTGAAGTCATGGAATGGAGGTGTGCGAAGTCACAGAATGGATGTTTCTGAAGTAAGAATGAAGGTGTGTGAAGTCATAGAATGGAGGTGTGTGAAGTCAAAATGGAGGTGTGTGAACTCATAGAATTGAGGTGTGTGAACTCATAGAATTGAGGTGTGTGAAGTCATGGAATGAAGGTGTGTGAAGACAAAGAATGGAGGTGTGTGAAGTCAAAAAAGAAAGGTGTGTGAAGTCACAGAATGGAGGTGTGTGAAGTCACAGAATGGAGGTGTGTGAACTCACAATGGAGGTGTGTGAAGTCAAACAATAAAGGTGTGTGAAGTCAAACAATGGTGGTGTGTGAAGTCACAGAATGGAGGTGTGTGAAGTCAAAGAATGGAAGTGTGTGAAGTCAAAATGGAGGTGTGTGAAGTCACAGAATGGAGGTGTGTGAAGTCACAGAATGGAGGTGTGTGAAGTCATCGAAAGGAGGTGTGTGAAGTCATGGAATGGAGGTGTGTGAAGTCACAGAATGGCGGTGTGAGAAGTCAGAATGGAGTTGTGTGAAGTCACAGAATGTAGGTGTGTGAAGTCAGAATGGAGGTGTGTGAAGTCATAGAATGGAGGTGTGTGAAGTCAGAATGGAGGTGTGTGAACTCATAGAATGGAGGTGTGTGAAGTCAGTGAATGAAGGTGTGTGAAGTCAAAGAATGGAGGTGTGTGAAGTCAAACACTAAAGGTGTGTGAATCACAGAATGGAGGTGTGTGAAATCACAGAATGGAGGTGTGTGAAGTCAAAAATGTGGTGTGTAGAGTCACAAAAGGAGGTGTGAACTCATAGAATGGAGGTGTGTGAAGTCAGAATGGAGATGTGTGAACTCATAGAATGGAGGTGTGAAGTCACAATGGAGGTGTGTGAAGTCACAGTATGGAGGTTTGTGAAATCATAGAATGGAGCTGTGTGAAGTCAGATTTGAGGAGTGTGAAGTCACAGAATGGAGGTGTATGAAGTCACAGAATGGAGGTGTGAAGTCATAGAATGTAGGTGTGTGAAGTCATAGAATGGAGGTGTGTGAAGTCATAATGGAGGTGTGTGAAGTCACAGAATTGAGGTGTGTGAAGTCACAGAATGGAGGTGTGTGAAGTCATAGAATGGAGGTGTGTGAAGTCATAGAATGGAGGTGTTTGAAGGCACAGAATGGAGGTGTGTGAAGTCATAGAATGGATATGTGTGAAGTCAGAATATAGGTGTGTGAAGTCATAGAATGGCGGTGTGTGAACTCACAATGGAGGTGTGTGAAGTCAAAGAATGGAGGTGTGTGAAGTCATAGAATGGAATTGTGTGAAGTTATAGAATGGAGGTGTGTGAAGCCAGAATTGAGGTGTGTGAAGTCACAGAATTGAAGTGTGTGAACTCAGAATGGAGTTGTGTGAAGTCACAGAATTGAGGTGTGTGAAGTCACAGAATGGAGGTGTGTGAAGTCATAGAATGGAGGTGTGTGAAGTCATAGAATGGAGGTGTGTGAAGCCATAGAATGGATGTTTGTGAAGTAAGAATGAAGGTGTGTTAAGTCAAAGAATGGAGGTGTTTGAAGGCACAGAATGGAGGTTGTGAAGTCATAGAATGGAGCTGTGTGAAGTCATGGAATGAAGGTGTGTGAAGTCAAAGAATGGAGGTGTGTGAAGTCAAACAAGAAAGGTGTGTGAAGTCACAGAATGGAGGTGTGTGAAGTCACAGAATGGAGGTGTGTGAACTCACAATGGAGGTGTGTGAAGTCAAACAATAAAGGTGTGTGAAGTCAAACAATGGTGGTGTGTGAAGTCAGAGAATGGAGGTGTGTGAAGTCAAAGAATGGAAGTGTGTGAAGTCAAAATGGAGGTGTGTGAAGTCACAGAATGGAGGTGTGTGAAGTCACAGAATGGAGGTGTGTGAAGTCATCGAAAGGAGGTGTGTGAAGTCATGGAATGGAGGTGTGTGAAGTCACAGAATGGCGGTGTGTGAAGTCAGAATGGGTTGTGTGAAGTCATAGAATGTAGGTGTGTGAAGTCAGAATGGAGGTGTGTGAAGTCATAGAATGGAGGTGTGTGAAGTCAGAATGGAGGTGTGTGAACTCACAGAATGGAGGTGTGTGAAGTCATGGAATGAAGGTGTGTGAAGTCAAAGAATGGAGATGTGTGAAGTCAAACAATAAGGTGTGTGAAGTCACAGAATGGAGGTGTGTGAAATCACAGAATGGAGGTATGTGAAGTCAAAATGTGGTGTGTAGAGTCACAAATCGAGGTGTGTGAAGTCATAGAATGGAGGTGTGTGAAGTCAAAAAATGGAGGTGTGTGAATTTAGAATGGAGTTGTGTGAAGTCATAGAATGTAGGTGTGTTAAGTCAGAATGGAGGTGTGGGATGTCATAGAATGGAGGTGTGTGAAGTCAGAATGGAGGTGTGTGAACTCATAGAATGGAGGTGTGAAGGCACAATGGTGGTGTGTGAAGTCACAGTATGGAGGTGTGTGAAATCATAGAATGGAGCTGTGTGAAGTCAGATTTGAGGAGTGTGAAGTCACAGAATGGAGGTGTGTGAAGTCACAGAATGGAGGTGTGAAGTCATAGAATGTAGGTGTGTGAAGTCATAGAATGGAGGTGTGTGAAGTCAAAATGTAGGTGTGTGAAGTCACAGAATGGAGCTGTGTGAAGTCAGATTGTAGGTGTGTGAAGTCATAGAATGGAGGTGTTTGAAGGCACAGAATGGAGGTGTGTGAAGTCATAGAATGGATATGTGTGAAGTCAGAATATAGGTGTGTGAAGTCATAGAATGGAGGTGTGTGAACTCACAATGGAGGTGTGTGAAGTCAAAGAATGGAGGTGTGTGAAGTCATAGAATGGAATTGTGTGAAGTTATAGAATGGAGGGGTGTGAAGCCAGAATTGAGGTGTGTGAAGTCACAGAATTGAAGTGTGTGAAGTCACAGAATGGAGGTGTGAAGTCATAGAATGTAGGTGTGTGAAGTCATAGAATGGAGGTGTGTGTAGTCAAAATGGAGGTGTGTGAAGTCACAGAATGGAGCTGTGTGAAGTCAGAATGTAGGTGTGTGAAGTCATAGAATGGTGGTGTGTGAACTCACAATGGAGGTGTGTGAAGTCAAAGAATGGAGGTGTGTGAAGTCATAGCATGGAATTGTGTGAAGTTATAGAATGGAGGTGTGTGAAGCCAGAATTGAGGTGTGTGAAGTCACAGAATTGAGGTGTGTGAACTCAGAATGGAGGTGTGTGAAGTCACAGAATTGAGGTGTGTGAAGTCACAGAATGGAGGTGTGTGAAGCCATAGAATGGATGATTGTGAAGTAAGAATGAAGGTGTGTTAAGTCATAGAATGGAGGTGTTTGAAGGCACAGAATTGAGGTGTGTGAAGTCATAGAATGGAGCTGTGTGAAGTCAGAATGGAGGTGTGTGAAGTCATAGAATGGAGGTGTGTGAACTCAAAATGGAGGTGTGTGAAGTCAAAGAATGGAGGTGTGTGAAGTCATAGAATGGAATTGTGTGAAGTTATAGAATGGAGGTGTGTAAAGCCAGAATTGAGGTGTGTGAATTCACAGAATGTAGGTTTGTGAAGTCATAGAATGGAGGTGTGTCAAGTCATAGAATGGATGTTTCTGAAGTAGAATGAAGGTGTGTGAAGTCAAAGAATGGAGGTATGTGAAGTCAAAATGGAGGTGTGTGAACTTATAAAATGTAGATGTGTGAAGTCATCGAATGGAGGTGTGTGAAGTCCAAAATTGGAGGTGGGTGAAGTCAAACAATGGTGGTGTGTGAAGTCAAAGAATGGAGGTGTGTGAAGTCATCGAATTGAGGTATGTGAAGTCAGGGAATCGAGGTGTGTGAAGTCACAGAATGGAGGTGTGTGAAGTCACAGAATGGAGATGTGTGAAGTCACAGAATGGAGGTGTGTGAAGTCAGAGAATGGAGGTGTGTGAAGTCACAGAATGGAGGTGTGTGAACTCACAATGGAGGTGTGTGAAGCCAAACAATAAAGGTGTGTGAAGTCAAACAATGGTGGTGTGTGAAGTCACAGAATGGAAGTGTGTGAAGTCAAAGAATGGAAGTGTGTGAAGTCAAAATGGAGGTGTGTGAAGTCACAGAATGGTGGTGTGTGATGTCACAGAATGGAGGTGTGTGAAGTCATGGAATGGAGGTGTGTGAAGTCACAGAATGGCGGTGTGTGAAGTCAGTATTGAGTTGTGTGAAGTCATAGAATGTAGGTGTGTGAAGTCAGAATGGGGGTGTGTGAAGTCATAGAATGGAGGTGTGTGAAGTCAGAATGGAGGTGTGTGAACTCATAGAATGGAGGTGTGAAGTCACAAGGGAGATGTGTGAAGTCATAGGATGGAGGTGTGTGAAGTCAAAATGGAGGTGTGTGAACTCATAAAATGGAGATGTGTGAAGTCATGGAATGGAGGTGTGTGAAGTCCAAAATTGGAGGTGGGTGAAGTCAAAGAATGGTGGTGTGTGAAGTCAAAGAATGGAGGTGTGTGAAGTCATCGAATGGAGGTGTGTGAAGTCATGGAATGGAGGCGTGTGAAGACACAGAATGGAGGTGTGTGAAGTCACAGAATGGAGATGTGTGAAGTCACAGATTGGAGGTGTGTGAAGTCAGAGAATGGAGGTGTGTGAACTCACAATGGAGGTGTGTGAAGTCAAACAATAAAGGTGTGTGAAGTCAAACAATGGTGGTGTGTGAAGTCACAGAATGGAGGTGTGTGAAGTCAAAGAATGGAAGTGTGTGAAGTCAAAATGGAGGTGTGTGAAGTCACAGAATGGTGGTGTGTGAAGTCACAGAATGGAGGTGTGTGAAGTCATTAAAAGGAGGTGTGTGAAGTCATGGAATGGAGGTGTGTGAAGTCACAGAATGGCGGTGTGTGAAGTCAGTATTGAGTTGTGTGAAGTCATAGAATGTAGGTGTGTGAAGTCAGAATGGGGGTGTGTGAAGTCATAGAATGGAGGTGTGTGAAGTCAGAATGGAGGTGTGTGAACTCATAGAATGGAGGTGTGAAGTCACAATGGAGGTGTGTGAAGTCATAGAATGGAGGTGTGTGAAGTCACAATATGGAGGTGTGTGAAATCATAGAATGGAGCTGTGTGAAGTCAGATTTGAGGAGTGTGAAGTCACAGAATGGAGGTGTGTGAACTCACAATGGAGGTGTGTGAAGTCACAGAATGGAGGTGTGAAGTCAGAGAATGGAGGTGTGTGAAGTTATAGAATGGAGGTGTGTGAAGTCCTAATGGGGGTGTGTGAAGTCATAGAATGGAGGTGTGTGAAGTCATAGAACTGATGTTTGTGAAGTAAGAATGAAGGTGTGTTAAGTCATAGAATGGAGGTGTTTGAAGGCAGAGAATGGAGGTGTGTGAAGTCACATAATGGAGGTGTGTGAACTCAAAATGGAGGTGTGTGAAGTCAAAGAATGGAGGTGTGTGAAGTCAGAGAATGGAAGTGTGTGAAATCATAGAATGAAGGTGTGTGAAGCCAGAATTGAGGTGTGTGAAGTCACAGAACTGAGGTGTGTGAACTCAGAATGAACGTGTGTGAAGTCACACAATGGAGGTTTGTGAAGTCATAGAATGGAGGTGTGTGAAGTCATAGAATTGATGTTTCTGAAGTAGAATGGAAGTGTGTGAAGTCATAGAATGGAGGTGTGTGAAGTCAAAATGGATGTGTGCGAACTCATAAAATGGAGATGTGTGAAGTCATGGAAAGGAGGTGTTTGAAGTCCAAAAATGGAGGTGTGTGAAGTGAAACAATGGTGGTGAGTGAAGTCACAGAATGGAGGTGTGTGAAGTCAAAAAATGGAAGTGTGTGAAGTCACAGAATGGAGGTGTGGGAAGTCACAGAATAGAGGTGTGTGAAGTCACAGAATGGAGGTGTGTGAAGTCAAAATGGAGGTGTGTAAACTCATAGATTGGAGGTGGGTGAACTCATAGAATGGAAGTGTGTGAAGTCATGGAATGGAGGTGTGTGAAGTCAAAGAATGGAGGTGTGTGAACTCACAATGGAGGTGTGTGAAGTCAAACAATAAAGGTGTGTGAAGTCAAACAATGGTGGTGTGTGAAGTCACAGAATGGAGGTGTGTGAAGTCAAAGAATGGAAGTGTGTGAAGTCAAAATGGAGGTGTGTGAAGACACAGAATGGAGGTGTGTGAAGTCACAGAATGGAGGTGTGTGAAGTCATCGAAAAGAGGTGTGTGAAGTCATGGAATGGAGGTGTGTGAAGTCACAGAATGGCGGTGTGTGAAGTCAGAATGGAGTTGTGTGAAGTCATAGAATGTAGGTGTGTGAAGTCAGAATGGAGGTGTGTGAAGTCATAGAATGGAGGTGTGTGAAGTCAGAATGGAGGTGTGTGAACTCATAGAATGGAAGTGTGTGAAGTCATGGAATGAAGGTGTGTGAAGTCAAAGAATGGAGGTGTGTGAAGTCAAACAATAAAGGTGTGTGAAGTCACAGAATTGAGGTGTGTGAAATCACAGAATGGAGGTGTGTGAAATCACAGAATGGAGGTGTGTGAAGTCACAGAATGGAGGTGTGTGAAGTCATCGAAAGGAGGTGTGTGAAGTCATGGAATGGAGGTGTGTGAAGTCAAACAAGAAAGGTGTGTGAAGTCACAGAATGGAGGTGTGTGAAGTCACAGAATGGAGGTGTGTGAACTCACAATGGAGGTGTGTGAAGTCAAACAATAAAGGTGTGTGAAGTCAAACAATGGTGGTGTGTGAAGTCAGAGAATGGAGGTGTGTGAAGTCAAAGAATGGAAGTGTGTGAAGTCAAAATGGAGGTGTGTGAAGTCACAGAATGGAGGTGTGTGAAGTCACAGAATGGAGGTGTGTGAAGTCATCGAAAGGAGGTGTGTGAAGTCATGGAATGGAGGTGTGTGAAGTCACAGAATGGCGGTGTGTGAAGTCAGAATGGGTTGTGTGAAGTCATAGAATGTAGGTGTGTGAAGTCAGAATGGAGGTGTGTGAAGTCATAGAATGGAGGTGTGTGAAGTCAGAATGGAGGTGTGTGAACTCACAGAATGGAGGTGTGTGAAGTCATGGAATGAAGGTGTGTGAAGTCAAAGAATGGAGATGTGTGAAGTCAAACAATAAGGTGTGTGAAGTCACAGAATGGAGGTGTGTGAAATCACAGAATGGAGGTATGTGAAGTCAAAATGTGGTGTGTAGAGTCACAAATCGAGGTGTGTGAAGTCATAGAATGGAGGTGTGTGAAGTCAAAAAATGGAGGTGTGTGAATTTAGAATGGAGTTGTGTGAAGTCATAGAATGTAGGTGTGTTAAGTCAGAATGGAGGTGTGGGATGTCATAGAATGGAGGTGTGTGAAGTCAGAATGGAGGTGTGTGAACTCATAGAATGGAGGTGTGAAGGCACAATGGTGGTGTGTGAAGTCACAGTATGGAGGTGTGTGAAATCATAGAATGGAGCTGTGTGAAGTCAGATTTGAGGAGTGTGAAGTCACAGAATGGAGGTGTGTGAAGTCACAGAATGGAGGTGTGAAGTCATAGAATGTAGGTGTGTGAAGTCATAGAATGGAGGTGTGTGAAGTCAAAATGTAGGTGTGTGAAGTCACAGAATGGAGCTGTGTGAAGTCAGATTGTAGGTGTGTGAAGTCATAGAATGGAGGTGTTTGAAGGCACAGAATGGAGGTGTGTGAAGTCATAGAATGGATATGTGTGAAGTCAGAATATAGGTGTGTGAAGTCATAGAATGGAGGTGTGTGAACTCACAATGGAGGTGTGTGAAGTCAAAGAATGGAGGTGTGTGAAGTCATAGAATGGAATTGTGTGAAGTTATAGAATGGAGGGGTGTGAAGCCAGAATTGAGGTGTGTGAAGTCACAGAATTGAAGTGTGTGAAGTCACAGAATGGAGGTGTGAAGTCATAGAATGTAGGTGTGTGAAGTCATAGAATGGAGGTGTGTGTAGTCAAAATGGAGGTGTGTGAAGTCACAGAATGGAGCTGTGTGAAGTCAGAATGTAGGTGTGTGAAGTCATAGAATGGTGGTGTGTGAACTCACAATGGAGGTGTGTGAAGTCAAAGAATGGAGGTGTGTGAAGTCATAGCATGGAATTGTGTGAAGTTATAGAATGGAGGTGTGTGAAGCCAGAATTGAGGTGTGTGAAGTCACAGAATTGAGGTGTGTGAACTCAGAATGGAGGTGTGTGAAGTCACAGAATTGAGGTGTGTGAAGTCACAGAATGGAGGTGTGTGAAGCCATAGAATGGATGATTGTGAAGTAAGAATGAAGGTGTGTTAAGTCATAGAATGGAGGTGTTTGAAGGCACAGAATTGAGGTGTGTGAAGTCATAGAATGGAGCTGTGTGAAGTCAGAATGGAGGTGTGTGAAGTCATAGAATGGAGGTGTGTGAACTCAAAATGGAGGTGTGTGAAGTCAAAGAATGGAGGTGTGTGAAGTCATAGAATGGAATTGTGTGAAGTTATAGAATGGAGGTGTGTAAAGCCAGAATTGAGGTGTGTGAATTCACAGAATGTAGGTTTGTGAAGTCATAGAATGGAGGTGTGTCAAGTCATAGAATGGATGTTTCTGAAGTAGAATGAAGGTGTGTGAAGTCAAAGAATGGAGGTATGTGAAGTCAAAATGGAGGTGTGTGAACTTATAAAATGTAGATGTGTGAAGTCATCGAATGGAGGTGTGTGAAGTCCAAAATTGGAGGTGGGTGAAGTCAAACAATGGTGGTGTGTGAAGTCAAAGAATGGAGGTGTGTGAAGTCATCGAATTGAGGTATGTGAAGTCAGGGAATCGAGGTGTGTGAAGTCACAGAATGGAGGTGTGTGAAGTCACAGAATGGAGATGTGTGAAGTCACAGAATGGAGGTGTGTGAAGTCAGAGAATGGAGGTGTGTGAAGTCACAGAATGGAGGTGTGTGAACTCACAATGGAGGTGTGTGAAGCCAAACAATAAAGGTGTGTGAAGTCAAACAATGGTGGTGTGTGAAGTCACAGAATGGAAGTGTGTGAAGTCAAAGAATGGAAGTGTGTGAAGTCAAAATGGAGGTGTGTGAAGTCACAGAATGGTGGTGTGTGATGTCACAGAATGGAGGTGTGTGAAGTCATGGAATGGAGGTGTGTGAAGTCACAGAATGGCGGTGTGTGAAGTCAGTATTGAGTTGTGTGAAGTCATAGAATGTAGGTGTGTGAAGTCAGAATGGGGGTGTGTGAAGTCATAGAATGGAGGTGTGTGAAGTCAGAATGGAGGTGTGTGAACTCATAGAATGGAGGTGTGAAGTCACAAGGGAGATGTGTGAAGTCATAGGATGGAGGTGTGTGAAGTCAAAATGGAGGTGTGTGAACTCATAAAATGGAGATGTGTGAAGTCATGGAATGGAGGTGTGTGAAGTCCAAAATTGGAGGTGGGTGAAGTCAAAGAATGGTGGTGTGTGAAGTCAAAGAATGGAGGTGTGTGAAGTCATCGAATGGAGGTGTGTGAAGTCATGGAATGGAGGCGTGTGAAGACACAGAATGGAGGTGTGTGAAGTCACAGAATGGAGATGTGTGAAGTCACAGATTGGAGGTGTGTGAAGTCAGAGAATGGAGGTGTGTGAACTCACAATGGAGGTGTGTGAAGTCAAACAATAAAGGTGTGTGAAGTCAAACAATGGTGGTGTGTGAAGTCACAGAATGGAGGTGTGTGAAGTCAAAGAATGGAAGTGTGTGAAGTCAAAATGGAGGTGTGTGAAGTCACAGAATGGTGGTGTGTGAAGTCACAGAATGGAGGTGTGTGAAGTCATTAAAAGGAGGTGTGTGAAGTCATGGAATGGAGGTGTGTGAAGTCACAGAATGGCGGTGTGTGAAGTCAGTATTGAGTTGTGTGAAGTCATAGAATGTAGGTGTGTGAAGTCAGAATGGGGGTGTGTGAAGTCATAGAATGGAGGTGTGTGAAGTCAGAATGGAGGTGTGTGAACTCATAGAATGGAGGTGTGAAGTCACAATGGAGGTGTGTGAAGTCATAGAATGGAGGTGTGTGAAGTCACAATATGGAGGTGTGTGAAATCATAGAATGGAGCTGTGTGAAGTCAGATTTGAGGAGTGTGAAGTCACAGAATGGAGGTGTGTGAACTCACAATGGAGGTGTGTGAAGTCACAGAATGGAGGTGTGAAGTCAGAGAATGGAGGTGTGTGAAGTTATAGAATGGAGGTGTGTGAAGTCCTAATGGGGGTGTGTGAAGTCATAGAATGGAGGTGTGTGAAGTCATAGAACTGATGTTTGTGAAGTAAGAATGAAGGTGTGTTAAGTCATAGAATGGAGGTGTTTGAAGGCAGAGAATGGAGGTGTGTGAAGTCACATAATGGAGGTGTGTGAACTCAAAATGGAGGTGTGTGAAGTCAAAGAATGGAGGTGTGTGAAGTCAGAGAATGGAAGTGTGTGAAATCATAGAATGAAGGTGTGTGAAGCCAGAATTGAGGTGTGTGAAGTCACAGAACTGAGGTGTGTGAACTCAGAATGAACGTGTGTGAAGTCACACAATGGAGGTTTGTGAAGTCATAGAATGGAGGTGTGTGAAGTCATAGAATTGATGTTTCTGAAGTAGAATGGAAGTGTGTGAAGTCATAGAATGGAGGTGTGTGAAGTCAAAATGGATGTGTGCGAACTCATAAAATGGAGATGTGTGAAGTCATGGAAAGGAGGTGTTTGAAGTCCAAAAATGGAGGTGTGTGAAGTGAAACAATGGTGGTGAGTGAAGTCACAGAATGGAGGTGTGTGAAGTCAAAAAATGGAAGTGTGTGAAGTCACAGAATGGAGGTGTGGGAAGTCACAGAATAGAGGTGTGTGAAGTCACAGAATGGAGGTGTGTGAAGTCAAAATGGAGGTGTGTAAACTCATAGATTGGAGGTGGGTGAACTCATAGAATGGAAGTGTGTGAAGTCATGGAATGGAGGTGTGTGAAGTCAAAGAATGGAGGTGTGTGAACTCACAATGGAGGTGTGTGAAGTCAAACAATAAAGGTGTGTGAAGTCAAACAATGGTGGTGTGTGAAGTCACAGAATGGAGGTGTGTGAAGTCAAAGAATGGAAGTGTGTGAAGTCAAAATGGAGGTGTGTGAAGACACAGAATGGAGGTGTGTGAAGTCACAGAATGGAGGTGTGTGAAGTCATCGAAAAGAGGTGTGTGAAGTCATGGAATGGAGGTGTGTGAAGTCACAGAATGGCGGTGTGTGAAGTCAGAATGGAGTTGTGTGAAGTCATAGAATGTAGGTGTGTGAAGTCAGAATGGAGGTGTGTGAAGTCATAGAATGGAGGTGTGTGAAGTCAGAATGGAGGTGTGTGAACTCATAGAATGGAAGTGTGTGAAGTCATGGAATGAAGGTGTGTGAAGTCAAAGAATGGAGGTGTGTGAAGTCAAACAATAAAGGTGTGTGAAGTCACAGAATTGAGGTGTGTGAAATCACAGAATGGAGGTGTGTGAAGTCAAAATGTGGTGTGTAGAGTCACAAATGGAGGTGTGTGAACTCATAGAATGGAGGTGTGTGAAGTCAAAAAATGGAGGTGTGTGAATTTAGAATGGAGTTGTGTGAAGTCATAGAATGTAGGTGTGTGAAGTCAGAATGGAGGTGTGGGATGTCATAGAATGGAGGTGTGTGAAGTCAGAATGGAGGTGTGTGAACTCATAGAATGGAGGTGTGAAGTCACAATGGAGGTGTGTGAAGTCACAGTATGGAGGTGTGTGAAATCATAGAATGGAGCTGTGTGAAGTCAGATTTGAGGAGTGTGATGTCACAGAATGGAGGTGTGTGAAGTCACAGAATGGAGGTATGAAGTCATAGAATGTAGGTGTGTGAAGTCATAGAATGGAGGTGTGTGAAGTCATAATGGAGGTGTGTAAAGTCACAGAATTGAGGTGTGTGAAGTCACAGAATGGAGGTGTGTGAAGTCATAGAATGGAGGTGTGTGAAGTCATAGAATGGAGGTGTTTGAAGGCACAGATGGAGGTGTGTGAAGTCATAGAATGGAGCTGTGTGAAGTCAGAATGTAGGTGTGTGAAGTCATAGAATGGAGGTGTGTGAACTCACAATGGAGGTGTGTGAAGTCAAAGAATGGAGGTGTGTGAAGTCATAGAATGGAATTGTGTGAAGTTATAGAATGGAGGTGTGTGAAGCCAGAATTGAGGTGTGTGAAGTCACAGAATTGAGGTGTGTGAACTCAGAATGGAGGTGTGTGAAGTCACAGAATTGAGGTGTGTGAAGTCACAGAATGGAGGTGTGTGAAGTCATAATGGAGGTGTGTGAAGTCATAGAATGGAGGTGTGTGAAGCCATAGAATGGATGTTTGTGAAGTAAGAATGAAGGTGTGTTAAGTCATAGAATGGAGGTGTTTGAAGGCACAGAATGGAGGTGTGTGAAGTCATAGAATGGAGCTGTGTGAAGTCAGAATGGAGGTGTGTGAAGTCAAAGAATGGAGGTGTGTGAACTCAAAATGGAGGTGTGTGAAGTCAAAGAATGGAGGTGTGTGAAGTCATAGAATGGAATTGTGTGAAGATTTAGAATGGAGGTGTGTGAAGCCAGAATTGAGGTGTGTGATGTCACAGAAATGAGGTGTGTGAACTGAGAATGGAGGTGTGTGAATTCACAGAATGGAGGTTTGTGAAGTCATAGAATGGAGGGGTGTCAAGTCATAGAATGGATGTTTCTGCAGTAGAATGAAGGTGTGTGAAGTCATAGAATGGAGGTGTGTGAAGTCAAAATGGAGGTGTGTGAACTCATAAAATGGAGATGTGTGAAGTCATGGAATGGAGGTGTGTGAAGTCCAAAATTGGAGGTGGGTGAAGTCAAAAAATATTGGTGTGTGAAGTCAAAGAATGGAGGTGTGTGAAGTCATCGAATGGAGGTGTGTGAAGTCATGGAATGGAGGTGTGTGAAGTCACAGAATGGAGGTGTGTGAAGTCACAGAATGGAGATGTGTGAAGTCACAGAATGGAGGTGTGTGAAGTCAGAGAATGGAGGTGTGTGAAGTCACAGAATGGAGGTGTGTGAACTCACAATGGAGGTGTGTGAAGTCAAACAATAAAGGTGTGTGAAGTCAAACAATGGTGGTGTGTGAAGTCACAGAATGGAGGTGTATGAAGTCAAAGAATGGAAGTGTGTGAAGTCAAAATGGAGGTGTGTGAAGTCACAGAATGATGGTGTGTGAAGTCACAGAATGGAGGTGTGTGAAGTCATCGAAAGGAGGTGTGTGAAGACATGGAATGGAGGTGTGTGAAGTCACAGAATGGCGGTGTGTGAAGTCAGAATTGAGTTGTGTGAAGTCATAGAATGTAGGTGTGTGAAGTCAGAATGGGGGTGTGTGAAGTCATAGAATGGAGGTGTGTGAAGTCAGAATGGAGGTGTGTGAACTCATAGAATGGAGGTGTGAAGTCACAATGGACGTGTGTGAAGTCATAGAATGGAGGTGTGTGAAGGCAGAGTATGGAGGTGTGTGAAATCATAGAATGGAGCTGTGTGAAGTCAGATTTGAGGAGTGTGAAGTCACAGAATGGAGGTGTGTGAACTCACAATGGAGGTGTGTGAAGTCACAGAATGGAGGTGTGAAGTCAGAGAATGGAGGTGTGTGAAGTTATAGAATGGAGGTGTGTGAAGTCCTAATGGAGGTGTGTGAAGTCATAGAATGGAGGTGTGTGAAGTCATAGACCTGATGTTTGTGAAGTAATAATGAAGGTGTGTTAAGTCATAGAATGGAGGTGTTTGAAGGCACAGAATGGAGGTGTGTGAAGTCACAGAATGGAGGTGTGTGAACTCACAATGGAGGTGTGTGAAGTCAAAGAATGGAGGTGTGTGAAGTCACAGAATTGAGGTTTGTGAACTCAGAATGAAGGTGTGTGAAGTCACAGAATGGAGGTTTGTGAAGTCATAGAATGGAGGTGTGTGAAGTCATAGAATTGATGTTTCTGAAGTAGAACGTAAGTGTGTGAAGTCATAGAATGGAGGTGTGTGAAGTCAAAATGGAGGTATGCGAACTCATAAAATGGAGATGTGTGAACTCATGGAAAGGAGGTGTTTGAAGTCCAAAAATGGAGGTGTGTGAAGTCAAACAATGGTGGTGTGTGAAGTCACAGAATGGAGGTGTGTGAAGTCAAAGAATGGAAGTGTGTGAAGTCAAAATGGAGGTGTGTGAAATCACAGAATGCAGTTGTGTGAAGTCACAGAATGGAGGTGTGTGAAGTCATAGAATGGAGGTGTGTGAAGTCACAGAATGGAGGTGTGTGAAGTTACAGAATGGAGGTGTGTGACGTCATAGAATGGAGGTGTGCGAAGTCATAGAATGGATGTTTCTGAGGTAAGAATGAAGGTGTGTGAAGTCATAGAATGTAGGTGTGTGAAGTCAAAATGGAGGTGTGTGAACTCATAGAATTGAGGTGTGTGAACTCATAGAATGGAGGTGTGTGAAGTCATGGAATGAAGGTGTGTGAAGTTAAAGAATGGAGGTGTGTGAAGTCAAACAATAAAGGTGTGTGAAGTCAGAGAATGGAGGTGTGTGAAGTCACAGAATGGAGGTGTGTGAACTCACAATGGAGGTGTGTGAAGTCAAACAATAAAGGTGTGTGAAGTCAAACAATGGTGGTGTGTGAAGTCACAGAATGGAGGTATGTGAAGTCAAAGAACGGAAGTGTGTGAAGTCAAAATGGAGGTGTGTGAAGTCACAGAATGGAGGTGTGTGACGTCACAAAATGGAGGTGTGTGAAGTCATAGAATGGAGGTGTGTGAAGTCACAGAATGGAGGTGTGTGAAGTCAAAGAATGGAAGTGTGTGAAGTCAAAATTGAGGTGTGTGAAGTCACAGAATGGAGGTGTGTGAAGTCACAGAATGGAGATGTGTGAAGTCACAGAATGGAGGTGTGTGAAGTCATCGAAAGGAGGTGTGTGAAGTCATGGAATGGAGGTGTGTGAAGTCACAGAATGGCGGTGTGTGATGTCAGAATGGAGTTGTGTGAAGTCATAGAATGTAGGTGTGTGAAGTCAGAATGGAGGTGTGTGAAGTCATAGAATGGAGGTGTGTGAAGTCAGAATGGAGGTGTGTGAACTCATAGAATGGAGGTGTGTGAAGTCATGGAATGAAGGTGTGTGAAGTCAAAGAATAGAGGTGTGTGAAGTCAAACAATAAAGGTGTGTGAAGTCACAGTATGGAGGTGTGTGCAATCACAGAATGGAGCTGTGTGAAGTCAGATTTGAGGAGTGTGAAGTCACAGAATTGAGGTGTGTGAAGTCACAGAATGGAGGTGTGAAGTCATAGAATGTAGGTGTGTGAAGTCATAGAATGGAGGTGTGTGAAGTCATAATGGAGCTGTGTGAAGTCACAGAATTGAGTTGTGTGAAGTCACAGAATGGAGGTGTGTGAAGTCATAGAATGGAGGTGTGTGAAGTCATAGAATGGAGGTGTTTGAAGGCACAGAATGGAGGTGTGTGAAGTCATAGAATGGAAGTGTGTGAAGTCACATAATTGAGGTGTGTGAACTCAGAATGGAGGAGTGTGAAGTCACAGAATGGAGGTTTGTGAAGTCATAGAATGGAGGTGTGTCAAGTCATAGAATGGATGTTTCTGAACTAGAATGAAGGTGTGTGAAGTCATAGAATGGAGGCGTGTGAAGTCAAAGAATGGAGGTGTGTGAAGTCATCGAATGGAGGTGTGTGAAGTCATGGAATGGAGGTGTGTGAAGTCACGGAATGGAGGTGCGTGAAGTCACAGAATGGAGATGTGTGAAGTCACAGAGTGGAGGTGTGTGAAGTCACAGAATGGAGGTGTGAAGTCATAGAATGGAGGTGTGTGAAGTCATAGAATGGAGGTGTGTGAAGTCATAGTGGAGATGTGTGAAGTCACAGAATTGAGGTGTGTGAAGTCACAGAATGGAGGTGTGAAGTCATAGAATGTAGGTGTGTGAAGTCATAGAATGGAGGTGTGTGAAGTCACAGAATGGAGATGTGTGAAGTCACAGAATGGAGGTGTGTGAAGTCACAGAATGGAGGTGTGAAGTCATAGAATGGAGGTGTGTGAAGTCATAGAATGGATGTGTGTGAAGTCATAATGGAGGTGTGTGAAGTCACAGAATTGAGGTGTGTGAAGTCACAGAATGGAGGTGTGTGAAGTCATAGAATGGAGGTGTGTGAAGCCATAGAATGGAGGTGTTTGAAGGCACAGAATGGAGGTGTGTGAAGTCATAGGATGGACCTGTGTGATGTCATAATGGAGGTGTGTGAAATCATAGAATGGAGGTGTGTGAACTCACAATGGAGGTGTGTGAAGTCAAGGAATGGAGGTGTGTGAAGTCATAGAATGGAATTGTGTGAAGTTATAGAATGGAGGTGTGTGAAGCCAGAATTGAGGTGTGTGAAGTCACAGAATTGAGGTGTGTGAACTCAGAATGGAGGTGTGTGAAGTCATAGAATGGAGGTGTGTCAAGTCATAGAATGGATGTTTCTGAAGTAGAATGAAGGTGTGTGAAGTCATAGAATGGAGGTGTGTGAAGTCAAAATGGAGGTGTGCGAACTCATAAAATGGAGATGTGTGAAGTCATGGAATGGAGGTGTGTGAGGTCCAAAAATGGAGGTGGGTGAAGTCAAACAATGGTGGTGTGTGAAGTGAAAGAATGGAGGTGTGTGAAGTCATCGAATGGAGGTGTGTGAAGTCATGGAATGGAGGTGTGTGAAGTCACGGAATGGAGGTGTGTGAAGTCACAGAATGGAGATGTGTGAAGTCACAGAATGAGGTGTGTGAAGTAAAAGAATGGAGGTGTGTGAAGTCACAGAATGGAGGTGTGTCAACTCACAATGGAGGTGTGTGAAGTCAAACAATAAAGGTGTGTGAAGTCAAACAATAAAGGTTTGTGAACTCACAGAATGGAGGTCTGTGAAGTCATAGAAGGGAGGTGTGTTTAGTCACATAATGGAGGTGTGTGAAGTCAGAGAATGGAGGTGTGTGAACTCAGAATGGAGGTGTGTGAAGTCACAGAACGGAGATTTGTGAAGTCATAGAATGGAAGTACGTGAAGTCATAGAATGGATGTTTCTGAAGTAAGAATGAAGGAGCGTGAAGTTATAGAATGGAGGTGTGTGAAGTCAAAATGGAGGTGTGTGAATTCATAGAATGGAGGTGTGTGAACTCATAGAATGGAGGTGTGTGAAGTCATGGAATGGAGGTGTGTGAAGTCAAAGAATGCAGGTGTGTGAAGTCAAGAAATAAAGGTGTGTGAACTCATAGAATGGAGGTGTGTGAAATCACAGAATGGAGGTGTGTGAAGTCAAAAAGGTGGTGTGTAGAGTCACAAATGGAGGTGTGTGAACTCATAGAATGGAGGTGTGTGAAGTTAAAGAATGGAGGTGTGTGAAGTCATAGAATAGAGGTGTGTGAAATCATAGAATGTATGTTTCTGAAGTAGAATGAAGGTGTGTGAAGTCATAGAATGGAGGTGTGTGTAGTCAAAATGGAGGTGTGTGAACTCATAAAATTGAGATGTGTGAAGTCATGGAATGGAGGTGCGTGAAGTCCAAAAATGGAGGTGTGTGAAGTCAAACAATGGTGGTGTGTGAAGTCACAGAATGGAGGTTTGTGAAGTCAAAGAATGGAAGTGTGTGAAGTCAAGATGGAGGTGTGTGAAGTCACAGAATGGAGATGTGTGAAGTCACAGAATGGAGGTGTATGAAGTCATAGAATGTAGGTGTGTGAAGTCACAGAATGGAGGTGTGTGAAGTCACAGAATCGAGGTGTGTGAAGTCACAGAATGAAGGTGTGTGAACTCACAATGGAGGTGTGTGAAGTCACAGAATGGAGGTGTGTGAAGTCAAACAATAAAGGTGTTTGAAGTCACAGAATGGAGGTCTGTGAAGTCATAGAATTGAGGTGTGTGAAGTCACAGAATGGAGGTGTGTGAACTCAGAGAATGGAGGTGTGTGAAATCAGAATGGAGGTGTGTGAAGTCACAGAACGGAGATTTGTGAAGTCATAGAATGGAGGTGCGTGAAGTCATAGAATGGATGTTTCTGAAGTAAGAATGAAGGTGTGTGAAGTCATAGAATGGAGGTGTGTGAAGTCATGGAATTTAGGTGTGTGAAGTCAAAGAATGGAGGTGTGTGAAGTCAAACAATAAAGGTGTGTGAAGTCACAGAATGGAGGTGTGTGAAATCACAGAATGGAGGTTTGTGAAGTCAAAATGGTGGTGTGTAGAGTCACAAATGGAGGTGTGTGAACTCATAGAATGGAGGTGTGTGAAGTCAAAGAATGGAGGTGTGAAGATATCGAATGGAAGTGTGTGAAGTCATGGAATGGAGGTGTGTGAAGTCACAGAATGGAGGTGTGTGAAGTCAGAATGGAGTTGTGTGAAGTCATAGAATGGAGGTGTGTGAAGTCAGAATGGAGGTGTGTGAAGTCATAGAATGGAGGTGTGTGAAGTCATAATTGAGGTGTGTGAACTCATAGAATGTAGGTGTGTGAAGTCACAATGGAGGTGTGTGAAGTCATAGAATGGAGGTGTGTGAAGTAAGAATGAAGGTGTGTTAAGTCCTAGAATGGAGATGTGTGAAGTCACAGAATGGAGGTCTGTGAATTCAGAATGGAGGTGTGTGAAGTCACAGAATAGAGGTGTGTGAAGTCATAGAATGGAGGTGTGTGAAGTCATAGAATGGAGGTGTGTGAAGTCATAATGTAGGTGTATGAAGTCACAGAATTGAGATGTGTGAAGTCACAGAATGGAGGTGTGTGAAGTCATAGAATGGAGGTGTGTGAAGTCATAGAATGGATGTGTGTGAAGTAAGAATGAAGGTGTGTTAAGTCCTAGAATGGAGATGTGTGAAGGCACAGAATGGAGGTGTGTGAAGTCATAGAATGGAGCTGTATGAAGTCAGAACGGAGGTGTGTGAAGTCATAGAATGAAGGTGTGTGAACTCACAATGGAGATGTGTGAAGTCAAAGAATGCAGGTGTTTGAAGTCAAAGAATGGAAGTGTGAGAAGTCGTAGAATGGATGTGTGTGAAGTCACAGAATTGATGTTTGTGAAGTCAGAATGGAGGTGTGTGAAATCACAATGGAGGTGTGTGAAGTCAAAGAATGGAGGTGTGTGAAGTCATAGAAATGAATTGTGTGAAGTCATAGAATGGAGGTGTGTGAAGCCAGCATTGAGGTTTGTGAAGTCACAGAATTGAGGTGTGTGAACTCAGAATGGAGGTGTGTGTAGTCACAGAATGGAGGTTTGTAAAGTCATAGAATGGAGGTGTGTGAAGTCATAGAATGGATGTTTCTGAAGTAGAATGAAGGTGTGTGAAGTCACAGAATGTAGGTGTGTGAAGTCAAAATGGAGGTGTGCGAACTTATAAAATGGAGATGCGTGAAGTCATGGAATGTTGGTGTGTGAAGTCCAAAAATGGAGGTGTGTGAAGTCAAACAATGGTGGTGTGTGAAGTCACAGAATGGAGGTGTGTCAAGTCAAAAAATGGAAGTGTGTGAAGTCAAAATGGAGGTGTGTGAAGTCACAGAATGGAGGTGTGTGAAGTCACAGAATGGAGGTGTGTGAAGTCATAGAATGGAGGTGTGTGAAGTCACAGAATGGAGATGTGTGTAGTCACAGAATGGAGGTGTGTGAAGTCACAGAATGGAGGTGTGTGAACTCAGAGAATGGAGGTTTGTGAACTCAGAATGGAGGTGTGTGAAGTCACAGAACGGAGATTGGTGAAGTCATAGAATGGAGGTGCGTGAAGTCATAGAATGGATGTTTCTGAAGTAAGAATGAAGGTGTGTGAAGTCATAGAATGGAGGTGTGTGAAGTCAAAATGGAGGTGTGTGAACTCATAGAATGGAGGTGTGTGAACTCATAAAATGGAGGTGTGTGAAGTCATGGAATGGAGGTGTGTGAAGTCAAAGAATGGAGGTGTGTGAAGTCAAACAATAAAGGTGTGTGAAGTCACAGAATGGAGGTGTGTGAAATCACAGAATGGAGGTTTGTGAAGTCAAAAAAGGGGTGTGTAGAGTCACAAATGGAGGTGTGTGAACTCATAGAATGGAGTTGTGTGAAGTCAAAGAACGGAGGTGTGTGAAGTCATCGAATGGAACTGTGGGAAGTCATGGAATGGAGGTGTGTGAAGCAACAGAATGGAGGTGTGTGAAGTCAGAATGGAGTTGTGGGAAGTCATAGAATGGAGGTGTGTGAAGTCAGAATGGAGGTGTGTGAAGTCATAGAATGGAGGTGTGTGAACTCAGAATGGAGGTGTGTGAAGTCACAGAATGGAGGTGTGTGAAGTCATAGAATGGAGGTGTGTGAAGTCAGAATGGAGGTGTGTGAAGTCATAGAATGGAGGTGTGTGAAGTCAGAATGGAGTTGTGTGAAGTCATAGAATGGAGGTGTGTGAAGTCAGAATGGAGGTGTGTGAAGTCATAGAATGGAGGTGTGTGAAGTCAGAATGGAGGTGTGTGAACTCATAGAATGGAGGTGTGTGAAGTCACAATGGAGGTGTGTGAAGTCATAGAATGGAGGTGTGTGAAGTCACAGAATGGAGGTGTGTGAAGTCATAGAATGGAGCTGTGTGAAGTCAGATTGGAGGTGTGTGAAGTCACAGAATGGAGTTGTGTCAACTCACAATGGAGGTGTGTGAAGTCACAGAATGGAGGTGTGTGAAGTCACAGAATGGAGGTGTGTGAAGTCGTAGAGTGGAGTTGTGTGAAGTCACAGAATGGAGATGTGTGTAGTCACAGAATGGAGGTGTGTGAAGTCACAGAATGGAGGTGTGTGAAGTCACAGAATGGAGGTGTGTGAACTCACAATGGAGGTGTGTGATGTCCCAGAATGGAGGTGTGTGAAGTCAAACAATAAAGGTGTGTGAAGTCACAGAATGGAGGTCTGTGAAGTCATAGAATGGAGGTGTGTTAAGTCACAGAATGGAGGTGTGTGAAGTCAGATAATGGAGGTGTGTGAACTCAGAATGGAGGTGTGTGAAATCACAGAACGGAGATTTGTGAAGTCATAGAATGGAAGTGCGTGAAGTCATATAATGGATGTTTCTGAAGTAAGAATGAACGTGTGTGAAGTCATAGAATGGAGGTTTGTGAAGTCAAAATGGAGGTGTGTGAACTCATAGAATGGAGGTGTGTGAACTCATAGAATGGAGGTGTGTGAAGTCATGGAAAGGAGGTGTGTGAAATCAAAAAATGGAGGTGTGTGAAGTCAAACAATAAAGGCGTGAGAAGTCACAGAATGGAGGTGTGTGAAATCACAGAATGGAGGTGTGTGAAGTCAAAAAGGTGGTGTGTAGAGTCACAAATGGAGGTGTGTGAACTCATAGAATGGAGGTGTGTGAAGTCAAAGAATGGAGGTGTGTGAAAGCATCGAATGGAGGTGTGTGAAGTCATAGAATGGATGTTTCTGAAGTAGAATGAAGGTGTGTGAAGTCATAGAAT
Source organism: Megascapheus bottae (assembly GCA_024803745.1). Taxonomy (NCBI): domain Eukaryota; kingdom Metazoa; phylum Chordata; class Mammalia; order Rodentia; family Geomyidae; genus Megascapheus; species Megascapheus bottae. The sequence continues at coordinate 39,768 of JANJXV010001079.1, forward strand.
GGAGGTGTGTGTAGTCAAAATGGAGGTGTGTGAACTCATAAAATTGAGATGTGTGAAGTCATGGAATGGAGGTGCGTGAAGTCCAAAAATGGAGGTGTGTGAAGTCAAACAATGGTGGTGTGTGAAGTCACAGAATGCAGGTTTGTGAAGTCAAAGAATGGAAGTGTGTGAAGTCAAGATGGAGGTGTGTGAAGTCACAGAATGGAGGTGTGTGAAGTCACAGAATGGAGGTGTATGAAGTCATAGAATGTAGGTGTGTGAAGTCACAGAATGGAGGTGTGTGAAGTCACAGAATCGAGGTGTGTGAAGTCACAGAATGAAGGTGTGTGAACTCACAATGGAGGTGTGTGAAGTCACAGAATGGAGGTGTGTGAAGTCAAACAATAAAGGTGTTTGAAGTCACAGAATGGAGGTCTGTGAAGTCATAGAATTGAGGTGTGTGAAGTCACAGAATGGAGGTGTGTGAACTCAGAGAATGGAGGTGTGTGAACTCAGAATGGAGGTGTGTGAAGTCACAGAACGGAGATTTGTGAAGTCATAGAATGGAGGTGCGTGAAGTCATAGAATGGATGTTTCTGAAGTAAGAATGAAGGTGTGTGAAGTCATAGAATGGAGGTGTGTGAAGTCATGGAATTTAGGTGTGTGAAGTCAAAGAATGGAGGTGTGTGAAGTCAAACAATAAAGGTGTGTGAAGTCACAGAATGGAGGTGTGTGAAAACACAGAATGGAGGTTTGTGAAGTCAAAATGGTGGTGTGTAGAGTCACAAATGGAGGTGTGTGAACTCATAGAATGGAGGTGTGTGAAGTCAAAGAATGGAGGTGTGAAGATATCGAATGGAAGTGTGTGAAGTCATGGAATGGAGGTGTGTGAAGTCACAGAATGGAGGTGTGTGAAGTCAGAATGGAGTTGTGTGAAGTCATAGAATGGAGGTGTTTGAAGTCAGAATGGAGGTGTGTGAAGTCATAGAATGGAGGTGTGTGAAGTCATAATTGAGGTGTGTGAACTCATAGAATGTAGGTGTGTGAAGTCACAATGGAGGTGTGTGAAGTCATAGAATGGAGGTGTGTGAAGTCACAGAATGGAGGTGTGTGAAGTAAGAATGAAGGTGTGTTAAGTCCTAGAATGGAGATGTGTGAAGTCACAGAATGGAGGTCTGTGAATTCAGAATGGAGGTGTGTGAAGTCACAGAATAGAGGTGTGTGAAGTCATAGAATGGAGGTGTGTGAAGTCATAGAATGGAGGTGTGTGAAGTCATAATGTAGGTGTATGAAGTCACAGAATTGAGATGTGTGAAGTCACAGAATGGAGGTGTGTGAAGTCATAGAATGGAGGTGTGTGAAGTCATAGAATGGATGTGTGTGAATTAAGAATGAAGGTGTGTTAAGTCCTAGAATGGAGATGTGTGAAGGCACAGAATGGAGGTGTGTGAAGTCATAGAATGGAGCTGTATGAAGTCAGAACGGAGGTGTGTGAAGTCATAGAATGAAGGTGTGTGAACTCACAATGGAGATGTGTGAAGTCAAAGAATGCAGGTGTTTGAAGTCAAAGAATGGAAGTGTGAGAAGTCGTAGAATGGATGTGTGTGAAGTCACAGAATTGATGTTTGTGAAGTCAGAATGGAGGTGTGTGAAATCACAATGGAGGTGTGTGAAGTCAAAGAATGGAGGTGTGTGAAGTCATAGAAATGAATTGTGTGAAGTCATAGAATGGAGGTGTGTGAAGCCAGCATTGAGGTTTGTGAAGTCACAGAATTGAGGTGTGTGAACTCAGAATGGAGGTGTGTGTAGTCACAGAATGGAGGTTTGTAAAGTCATAGAATGGAGGTGTGTGAAGTCATAGAATGGATGTTTCTGAAGTAGAATGAAGGTGTGTGAAGTCACAGAATGTAGGTGTGTGAAGTCAAAATGGAGGTGTGAGAACTTATAAAATGGAGATGAGTGAAGTCATGGAATGTTGGTGTGTGAAGTCCAAAAATGGAGGTGTGTGAAGTCAAACAATGGTGGTGTGTGAAGTCACAGAATGGAGGTGTGTCAAGTCAAAAAAATGGAAGTGTGTGAAGTCAAAATGGAGGTGTGTGAAGTCACAGAATGGAGGTGTGTGAAGTCACAGAATGGAGGTGTGTGAAGTCATAGAATGGAGGTGTGTGAAGTCACAGAATGGAGATGTGTGTAGTCACAGAATGGAGGTGTGTGAAGTCACAGAATGGAGGTGTGTGAACTCAGAGAATGGAGGTTTGTGAACTCAGAATGGAGGTGTGTGAAGTCACAGAACGGAGATTGGTGAAGTCATAGAATGGAGGTGCGTGAAGTCATAGAATGGATGTTTCTGAAGTAAGAATGAAGGTGTGTGAAGTCATAGAATGGAGGTGTGTGAAGTCAAAATGGAGGTGTGTGAACTCATAGAATGGAGGTGTGTGAACTCATAAAATGGAGGTGTGTGAAGTCATGGAATGGAGGTGTGTGAAGTCAAAGAATGGAGGTGTGTGAAGTCAAACAATAAAGGTGTGTGAAGTCACAGAATGGAGGTGTGTGAAATCACAGAATGGAGGTTTGTGAAGTCAAAAAGGGGGTGTGTAGAGTCACAAATGGAGGTGTGTGAACTCATAGAATGGAGTTGTGTGAAGTCAAAGAACGGAGGTGTGTGAAGTCATCGAATGGAACTGTGGGAAGTCATGGAATGGAGGTGTGTGAAGCAACAGAATGGAGGTGTGTGAAGTCAGAATGGAGTTGTGGGAAGTCATAGAATGGAGGTGTGTGAAGTCAGAATGGAGGTGTGTGAAGTCATAGAATGGAGGTGTGTGAACTCAGAATGGAGGTGTGTGAAGTCACAGAATGGAGGTGTGTGAAGTCATAGAATGGAGGTGTGTGAAGTCAGAATGGAGGTGTGTGAAGTCATAGAATGGAGGTGTGTGAAGTCAGAATGGAGTTGTGTGAAGTCATAGAATGGAGGTGTGTGAAGTCAGAATGGAGGTGTGTGAAGTCATAGAATGGAGGTGTGTGAAGTCAGAATGGAGGTGTGTGAACTCATAGAATGGAGGTGTGTGAAGTCACAATGGAGGTGTGTGAAGTCATAGAATGGAGGTGTGTGAAGTCACAGAATGGAGGTGTGTGAAGTCATAGAATGGAGCTATGTGAAGTCAGATTGGAGGTGTGTGAAGTCACAGAATGGAGTTGTGTCAACTCACAATGGAGGTGTGTGAAGTCACAGAATGGAGGTGTGTGAAGTCACAGAATGGAGGTGTGTGAAGTCGTAGAGTGGAGTTGTGTGAAGTCACAGAATGGAGATGTGTGTAGTCACAGAATGGAGGTGTGTGAAGTCACAGAATGGAGGTGTGTGAAGTCACAGAAGGGAGGTGTGTGAACTCACAATGGAGGTGTGTGATGTCCCAGAATGGAGGTGTGTGAAGTCAAACAATAAAGGTGTGTGAAGTCACAGAATGGAGGTCTGTGAAGTCATAGAATGGAGGTGTGTTAAGTCACAGAATGGAGGTGTGTGAAGTCAGATAATGGAGGTGTGTGAACTCAGAATGGAGGTGTGTGAAATCACAGAACGGAGATTTGTGAAGTCATAGAATGGAAGTGCGTGAAGTCATATAATGGATGTTTCTGAAGTAAGAATGAACGTGTGTGAAGTCATAGAATGGAGGTTTGTGAAGTCAAAATGGAGGTGTGTGAACTCATAGAATGGAGGTGTGTGAACTCATAGAATGGAGGTGTGTGAAGTCATGGAAAGGAGGTGTGTGAAATCAAAAAATGGAGGTGTGTGAAGTCAAACAATAAAGGCGTGAGAAGTCACAGAATGGAGGTGTGTGAAATCACAGAATGGAGTGTGTGAAGTCAAAAAGGTGGTGTGTAGAGTCACAAATGGAGGTGTGTGAACTCATAGAATGGAGGTGTGTGAAGTCAAAGAATGGAGGTGTGTGAAAGCATCGAATGGAGGTGTGTGAAGTCATGGAATGGAGGTGTGTGAAGTCACAGAATGGAGGTGTGTGAAGTCAGAATGGAGTTGTGTCTAGTCATAGAATGGAGGTGTGTGAAGTCAGAATGGAGGTGTGTGAAGTCATAGAATGGAGGTGTGTGAAGTCAGAATGGAGGTGTGTGAACTCATAGAATGGAGGTGTGTGAAGTCACAATGGAGGTATGTGAAGTCATAGAATGGTGGTGTGTGAAGTCACCGAATGGAGCTGTGGAAGTCATAGAATGGAGGTGTGTGAAATCAGAATGGAGGTGTGTGAAGTCATAGAATGAATGTTTGTGAAGTAATAATGAAGGTGTGTTAAGTCATAAAATGGAGATGTGTGAAGGCACAGAATGGAGGTGTGTGAAGTCATAGAATGGAGCTGTGTGAAGTCAGAATGTAGGTGTGTGAAGTCATAGAATGGAGGTGTGTGAACTCACAATGGAGATGTATGAAGTCAAAAATGGAGGTGTGTGAAGTCAAAGAATGGAAGTGTGTGAAGTCATAGAATGGAGGTGTGTGAAGTCATAGAATGGAGGCCTGTGAAGTCATAGAATGGAGGCCTGTGAAGTCACAGAATTGATGTTTGTGAAGTCAGGATGCAGGTGTGTGAAGTCAGAATGGAGGTTTGTGAAGTCATAGAATGGAGGTGTGTGAAGTCATAGAATGGAGGTGTGTGAAGTCATAGAATGAACGTGTGTAAAGTCAAAGAATGGAGGTGTGTGAAGTCACAGAATTGATGTTTGTGAAGTCAGAATGGAGGTGTGTGAAGTCAGAATGGAGGTGTGTGAAATTATAGAATGGAAGTGTTTGAAGTCACAATGCAGGTGTGTGAACACATAGAATGGAGGTGTCTGAAGTCAGAATGGAGTTGTGTGAAGTCATAGAATGGAGATGTGTGAAGTCAGAATAAAGGTGTGTGAAGTCATAGAATGGAGGTTTGTGAAGTCAGAATGGAGGTGTGTGAACTCATAGAATGGAGCTGGGTGAAGTCACAATGGAGGTGTCTGAAGTCATAGAATGGAGGTTTGTGAAGTCACAGAATGGAGGTGTGTGAAGTCAGAGAATGGCGCTGTGTGAAGTCAGATTGGAGTTGTGTGAAGTCACAGAATGGAGGTGTGTGAACTCAGAATGGAGGTGTGTGAAGTCACAGAATGAAGGTGTGTGAAGTCATAGAATGGAGGTGTGTGAAGTCATACAATGGATGTGTGTGAAGTCAGAATGGAGCTGTGTGAAGTCACAGAATTGAGGTGTGTGAAGTCACAGAATGGAGGTTTGTGAAGTCATAGAATGGAGGTGTGTGAAGTCATAGAATGGAGGTGTGTGAAGTCATAGAATGGAGGTGTGTGAAGTCAAACAATAAAGGTGTGTGAAGTCACAGAATGGAGGTTTGTGAAGTCATAGAATGGAGGTGTGTGAAGTCATGGAATGGAGATGTGTGAAGTCAAAGAATGGAGGTGTGTGAAGTCAAACAATAAAGGTGTGTGAAGTCACAGAATGGAGGTGTGTGAAATCACAGAATGGAGGTTTCTGAAGTCAAAAAGGTGGTGTGTAGAGTGACAAATGGAGGTGTGTGAACTCATAGAATGGATGTGTGTGAAGTCAAAGAATGGAGGTGTGTGAAGTTATCGAATGGAAGTGTGGGAAGTTATGGAATGGAGGTGTGTGAAGTCACAGAATGGAGGTGTGTGAAGTCAGAATGGAGTTGTGTGAAGTCATAGAATGGAGGTGTGTGAAGTCAGAATGGAGGTGTGTGAAGTCATAGAATGGAGGTGTGTGAAGTCAGAATGGAGGTGTGTGAACTCATAGAATGGAGGTGTGTGAAGTCACAATGGAGGTGTGTGAAGTCATACAATGGAGGTGTGTGAAGTCACAGAATGGAGGTGTGTGAAGTCATAGAATGGAGCTGTGTGTTGTCAGATTGAAGGTGTGAAGTCACAGAATGGAGGTGTGTGAAGTCAGAATGGAGGTGTGTGAAGTCACAGACTGGAGGTGTGTGAAGTCATAGAATGGAATTGTGTAGTTATAGAATGGAGGTGTGTGAAGCCAGAATAGAGGTGTGTGAAGTCACAGAATTGAGGTGTGTGAACTCAGAATGGAGGTGTGTGAAGTCACAGAATGGAGGTTTGTGACGTCATAGAATGGAGGTGTGTCAAGTCATAGAATGGATGTTTCTTATGTAGAATGAAGGTGTGTGAAGGCATAGAAGGGAGGTGTGTGAAGTCAAAATGGAGGTGTGTGAACTCATAAAATGGAGATGAGTGAAGTCATGGAATGGAGGTGTGTGAAGTCCAAAAATGGAGGTGGGTGAAGTCAAACAATGGTGGTGTGTGAAGTCAAAGAATGGAGGTGTGTGAAGTCATGGAATGGAGGTGTGTGAAGTCATGGAATGGAAGTGTGTGAAGTCACAGAATGGGGGTGTGTGAAGTCACAGAATGGAGATGTGTGAAGTCACAGAATGGCGGTGTGTGAAGTCACAGAATGGAGGTGTGTGAAGTCACAGAATGGAGGTGTGTGAACTCACAATGGAGGTGTGTGAAGTCAAACAATAAAGGTGTGTGAAGTCAAACAATAAAGGTTTGTGAACTCACAGAATGGAGGTCTGTGAAGTCATAGAAGGGAGGTGTGTTTAGTCACAGAATGGAGGTGTGTGAAGTCAGAGAATGGAGGTGTGTGAACTCAGAATGGAGGTGTGTGAAGTCACAGAACGGAGATTTGTGAAGTGATAGAATGGAAGTACGTGAAGTCATAGAATGGATGTTTCTGAAGTAAGAATGAAGGAGCGTGAAGTTATAGAATGGAGGTGTGTGAAGTCAAAATGGAGGTGTGTGAATTCATAGAATGGAGGTGTGTGAACTCATAGAATGGAGGTGTGTGAAGTCATGGAATGGAGGTGTGTGAAGTCAAAAAATGGAGGTGTGTGAAGTCAAACAATAAAGGTGTGTGAAGTCAGAGAATGGAGGTGTGTGAAATCACAGAATGGAGGTGTGTGAAGTCAAAAAGGTGGTGTGTAGAGTCACAAATGGAGGTGTGTGAACTCATAGAATGGAGGTGTGTGAAGTCATAGAATAGAGGTGTGTGAAATCATAGAATGGATGTTTCTGAAGTAGAATGAAGGTGTGTGAAGTCATAGAATGGAGGTGTGTGAAGTCAAAATGGAGGTGTGTGAACTCATAAAATGGAGATGTGTGAAGTCATGGAATGGAGGTGCGTGAAGTCCAAAAATGGAGGTGTGTGAAGTCAAACAATGGTGGTGTGTGAAGTCACAGAATGGAGGTGTGTGAAGTCAAAGAATGGAAGTGTGTGAAGTCAAGATGGAGGTGTGTGAAGTCACAGAATGGAGGTGTGTGAAGTCACAGAATGGAGGTGTATGAAGTCATAGAATGTAGGTGTGTGAAGTCACAGAATGGAGGTGTGTGAAGTCACAGAATGGATGTGTGTGAAGTAACAGAATGAAGGTGTGTGAACTCACAATGGAGGTGTGTGCAGTCAGAGAATGGAGGTGTGTGAGTCAAACAATAAAGGTGTGTGAAGTCACAGAATGGAGGTTTGTGAAGTCATAGAATGGAGGTGTGTGAAGTCACAGAATGGAGGTGTGTGAACTCAGAATGGAGGTGTGTGAAGTCACAGAACGGAGATTTGTGAAGTCATAGAATGGAGGTGCGTGAAGTCATAGAATGGATGTTTCTGAAGTAAGAATGAAGGTGTGTGAAGTCATAGAATGGAGGTGTGTGAAGTCAAAATGGAGGTGTGTGAACTCATAGAATGGAGGTGTGTGAACTCATAGAATGGAGGTGTGTGAAGTCATGGAATGGAGGTGTGTGAAGTCAAAGAATGGAGGTGTGTGAAGTCAAAAAATAAAGGTGTGTGAAGTCACCGAATGGAGGTGTGTGAAATCACAGAATGGAGGTTTGTGAAGTCAAAAAGGTCGTGTGTAGAGTCACAAATGGAGGTGTGTGAACTCATAGAATGGAGGTGTGTGAAGTCAAAGAATGGAGGTGTGTGAAGTCATCGAATGGAAGTGTGTGAAGTCATGGAATGGAGGTGTGTGAAGTCACAGAATGGAGGTGTGTGAAGTCAGAATGGAGTTGAGTGAAGTCATAGAATGGAGGTGTGTGAAGTCAGAATGGAGGTGTGTGAAGTCATAGAATGGAGGTGTGTGACATCAGAATTGAGGTGTGTGAACTCATAGAATGGAGGTGTGTAAAGTCATAATGGAGGTGTGTGAAGTCATAGAATGGAGGTGTGTGAAGTCACAGAATGGAGGTGTGTGAAGTCATAGAATGCAGCTGTGTGAAGTCATATTGGAGGTGTGTGAAGTCACAGAATGGAGGTCTGTGAACTCAGAATGGAGGTGTGTGAAGTCACAGAATAGAGGTGTGTGAAGTCATAGAATGGAGGTGTGTGAAGTCATAGAATGGAGGTGTGTGAAGTCATAATGTAGGTGTATGAAGTCACAGAATTGAGATGTGTGAAGTCACAGAATGGAGGTGTGTGAAGTCATAGAATGGAGGTGTGTGAAGTCATAGAATGGAGGTGTGTGAAGTCATAGAATGGATGTTTGTGAAGTAAGAATGAAGGTGTGTTAAGTCCTAGAATGGAGATGTGTGAAGGCACAGAATGGAGGTGTGTGAATTCATAGAATGGAGCTGTATGAAGTCAGAATGGAGGTGTGTGAAGTCATAGAATGAAGGTGTGTGAACTCACAATGGAGATGTGTGAAGTCAAAGAATGCAGGTGTGTGAAGTCAAAGAATGGAAGTGTGTGAAGTCATAGAATGGAGGTGTGTGAAGTCATAGAATGGAGGTGTGTAAAGTCATAGAATGGAGGTGTGTGAAGTCACAGAATTGATGTTTGTGAAGTCAGAATGGAGGTGTGTGAAGTCAGAATGGAGTTTTGTGAAGTCATAGAATGGAGGTGTGTGAAGTCGTAGAATGGATGTGTGTGAAGTCACAGAATTGATGTTTGTGAAGTCAGAATGGAGGTGTGAGAAATCACAATGGAGGTGTGTGAAGTCAAAGAATGGAGGTGTGTGAAGTCATAGAAATGAATTGTGTGAAGTCATAGAATGGAGGTGTTTGAAGCCAGCATTGAGGTGTGTGAAGTCACAGAATTGAGGTGTGTGAACTCAGAATGGAGGTGTGTGAAGTCACAGAATGGAGGTTTGTAAAGTCATAGAATGGAGGTGTGTGAAGTCATAGAATGGATGTTTCTGAAGTAGAATGAAGGTGTGTGAAGTCACAGAATGTAGGTGTGTGAAGTCAAAATGGAGGTGTGCGAACTTATAAAATGGAGATGAGTGAAGTCATGGAATGTTGGTGTGTGAAGTCCAAAAATGGAGGTGTGTGAAGGGAAACAATGGTGGTGTGTGAAGTCACAGAATGGAGGTGTGTGAAGTCAAAAATGGAAGTGTGTGAAGTCAAAATTGAGGTGTGTGAAGTCACAGAATGGAGGTGTGTGAAGTCACAGAATGGAGGTGTGTGAAGTCATAGAATGGAGGTCTGTGAAGTCACAGAATGGAGATGTGTGTAGTCACAGTATGGAGGTGTGTGAAGTCACAGAATGGAGGTGTGTGAACTCGGAGAATGGAGGTGTGTGAACTCAGAATGGAGGTGTGTGAAGTCACAGAACGGAGATTTGTGAAGTCATAGAATGGAGGTGCATGAAGTCATAGATTGGATGTTTCTGAAGTAAGAATGAAGGTGTGTGAAGTCATAGAATGGAGGTGTGTGAAGTCAAAATGGAGGTGTGTGAACTCATAGAATGGAGGTGTGTGAACTCATAGAATGGAGGTGTGTGAAGTCAGAATGGAGGTGTGTGAACTCATAGAATGGAGGTGTGTGAAGTCACAATGGATGTGTGTGAAGTCATAGAATGTAGGTGTGTGAAGTCACAGAATGGAGGTGTGTGAAGTCATAGAATGGAGGTGTGTGAAGTCACTTGGAGGTGTGTGAAGTCACAGAATGGGCGTGTGTGAAGTCAAAATGGAGGTGTGCGAACTTATAAAATGGAGATGAGTGAAGTCATGGAATGTTGGTGTGTGAAGTCCAAAAATGGAGGTGTGTGAAGTCAAACAATGGTGGTGTGTGAAGTCACAGAATGGAGGTGTGTGAAGTCAAAGGAGGGAAGTGTGTGAAGTCAAAACTGAGGTTTGTGAAGTCACAGAATGGAGGTGTGTGAAGTCACAGAATGGAGGTTTGTGAAGTCATAGAATGGAGGTGTTTGAAGTCACAGAATGGAGATGTGTGTAGTCACAGAATGGAGGTGTGTGAAGTCACAGAATGGAGGTGTGTGAACTCAGAGAATGGAGGTGTGTGAACTCAGAATGGAGGTGTGTGAAGTCACAGAACGGAGATTTGTGAAGTCATAGAATGGAGGTGCGTGAAGTCATAGAATGGATGTTTCTGAAGTAAGAATGAAGGTGTGTGAAGTCATAGAATGGAGGTGTGTGAAGTCAAAATGGAGGTGTGTGAACTCATAGAATGGAGGTGTGTGAAGTCATGGAATGGAGGTGTGTGAAGTCAAAGAATGGAGGTGTGTGAAGTCAAACAATAAAGGTGTGTGAAGTCACAGAATGGAGGTGTGTGAACTCATAGAATGGAGGTGTGTGAAGTCAAAGAATGGAGGTGTGTGAGTCATCAAATGGAACTGTGGGAAGTCATGGAATGTAGGTGTGTGAAGCAACAGAATGGAGGTCTGTGAAGTCAGAATGGAGTTGTGTGAAGTCATAGAATGGAGGTGTGTGAAGTCAGAATGGAGGTGTGTGAAGTCATAGAATGGAGGTGTGTGAAGTCATAGAATGGAGGTGTGTGAACTCAGAATGGAGGTGTGTGAAGTCACAGAATGGAGGTGTGTGAAGTCATAGAATGGAGGTGTGTGAAGTCAGAATGGAGGTGTGTGAAGTCATAGAATGGAGGTGTGTGAAGTCAGAATGGATTTGTGTGAAGTCATAGAATGGAGGTGTGTGAAGTCAGAATGGAGGTGTGTGAAGTCATAGAATGGAGGTGTGTGAAGTCAGAATGGAGATGTGTGAACTCATAGAATGGAGGTGTGTGAAGTCACAATGGAGGTGTGTGAAGTCATAGAATGGAGGTGTGTGAAGTCACAGAATGGAGGTGTGTGAAGTCATAGAATGGAGCTGTGTGAAGTCAGATTGGAGGTGTGAAGTCACAGAATGAAGGTGTGTCAACTCACAACCGAGGTGTGTGAAGTCACAGAATGGAGGTGTGTGAAGTCATAGAATGGAGGTGTGTGAAGTCATAATGTAGGTGTGTGAAGTCACGGAATTGAGATGTGTGAAGTCACAGAATGGAGGTGTGTGAAGTCACAGAATGGAGGTGTGTGAAGTCACAGAATGGAGGTGTGTGAACTCACAATGGAGGTGTGTGGAGTCCCAGAATGGAGTTGTGTGAAGTCAAACAATAAAGGTGTGTGAAGTCACAGAATGGAGTTCTGTGAAGTCATAGAATTGAGGTGTGTTAAGTCACAGAATGGAGGTGTGTGAAGTCAGATAATGGAGGTGTGTGAACTCAGAATGGAGGTGTGTGAAATCACAGAACGGAGATTTGTGAAGTCATAGATTGGAAGTGCGTGAAGTCATATAATGGATGTTTCTGAAGTAAGAATGAATGTGTGTGAAGTCATAGAATGGAGGTTTGTGAAGTCAAAATGGAGGTGTGTGAACTCATAAAATGGAGGTGTGTGAACTCATAGAATGGAGGTGTGTGAAGTCATGGAAAGGAGGTGTGTGAATTCAAAAATGGAGGTGTGTGAAGTCAAACAATAAAGGCGTGTGAAGTCACAGAATGGAGGTGTGTGAAATCACAGAATGGAGGTGTGTGAAGTCAAAAAGGTGGTGTGTAGACTCACAAATGGAGGTGTGTGAACTCATAGAATGGAGGTGTGTGAAGTCAAAGAATGGAGGTGTGTGAAGGCATCGAATGGAGGTGTGTGAAGTCACAGAATGGAGGTGTGTGAAGGCAGAATGGAGTTGTGTGAAGTCATAGAATGGAGGTGTGTGAAGTCAGAATGGAGGTGTGTGAAGTCATAGAATGGGGGTGTGTGAAGTCAGAATGGAGGTGTGTGAACTCATAGAATGGAGGTGTGTGAAGTCAGAGAATGGAGGTGTGTGAAGGCATCGAATTGAGATGTGTGAAGTCACAGAATGGAGGTGTGTGAAGTCATAGAATGGAGGTGTGTGAAGTCATAGAATGGAGGTGGGTGAAGTCATAGAATGGAGGTCTGTGAAGTAAAAATGAAGGTGTGTTAAGTCCTAGAATGGAGATGTGTGAAGTCATAGAATGGAGGTGTGTGAAGTCATAGAATGGAGCTGTATGAAGTCAGAATTGAGGTGTGTGAAGTGACAGAATTGAGGTGTGTGAACTCAGAATGGAGGTGTGTGAAGTCACAGAATGGAGGTTTGTGAAGTCATAGAATGGAGGTGTGTCAAGTCATAGAATGGATGTTTCTTAAGTAGAATGAAGGTGTGTGAAGTCATAGAAGGGAGGTGTGTGAAGACAAAATGGAGGTGTGTGAACTCATAAAATGGAGATGAGTGAAGTCATGGAATGGAGGTGTGTGAAGTCCAAAAATGGAGGTGGGTGAAGTCAAACAATGGTGGTGTGTGAAGTCAAAGAATGGAGGTGTGTGAAGTCATGGAATGGAGGTGTGTGAAGTCATGGAATGGAAGTGTGTGAAGTCATAGAATGGGGGTGTGTGAAGTCACAGAATGGAGATGTGTGAAGTCACAGAATGGCGGTGTGTGAAGTCACAGAATGGAGGTGTGTGAAGTCACAGAATGGAGGTGTGTGAACTCACAATGGTGGTGTGTGAAGTCAAACAATAAAGGTGTGTGAAGTCAAACAATAAAGATTTGTGAAGTCACGGAATGGAGGTCTGTGAAGTCATAGAAGGGAGGTGTGTTTAGTCACAGAATGGAGGTGTGTGAAGTCAGAGAATGGAGGTGTGTGAACTCAGAATGGAGGTGTGTGAAGTCACAGAACGGAGATTTGTGAAGTCATAGAATGGAAGTACGTGAAGTCATAGAATGGATGTTTCTGAAGTAAGAATGAAGGAGCGTGAAGTTATAGAATGGAGGTGTGTGAAGTCAAAATGGAGGTGTGTGAATTCATAGAATGGAGGTGTGTGAACTCATAGAATGGAGGTGTGTGAAGTCATGGAATGGAGGTGTGTGAAGTCAAAGAATGGAGGTGTGTGAAGTCAAACAATAATGGTGTGTGAAGTCAGAGAATGGAGGTGTGTGGAATCACAGAATGGAGGTGTGTGAAGTCAAAAAGGTGGTGTGTAGAGTCACAAATGGAGGTGTGTGAACTCATAGAATGGAGGAGTGTGAAGTCAAAGAATGGAGGTGTGTGAAGTCATAGAATAGAGCTGTGTGAAATCATAGAATGGATGTTTCTGAAGTAGAATGAAGGTGTGTGAAGTCATAGAATGGAGGTGTGTGAAGTCAAAATGGAGGTGTGTGAACTCATAAAATGGAGATTGTGAAGTCATGGAATGGAGGTGCGTGAAGTCCAAAAATGGAGGTGTGTGAAGTCAAACAATGGTGGTGTGTGAAGTCACAGAATGGAGGTGCGTGAAGTCAAAGAATGGAAGTGTGTGAAGTCAAGATGGAGGTGTGTGAAGTCACAGAATGCAGGTGTGTGAAGTCACAGAATGGAGGTGTATGAAGTCATAGAATGTGGGTGTGTGAAGTCACAGAATGGAGGTGTGTGAAGTCACAGAATGGAGGTGTGTGAAGTAACAGAATGAAGGTGTGTGAACTCACAATGGAGGTGTGTGAAGTCACAGAAGGGAGGTGTGTGAAGTCAAACAATAAAGGTGTGTGAAGTCACAGAATGGAGGTTTGTGAAGTCATAGAATGGAGGTGTGTGAAGTCAGAATGGAGGTGTGTGAAGTCACAGAACGGAGATTTGTGAAGTCATAGAATGGAGGTGCGTGAAGTCATAGAATGGATGTTTCTGAAGTAAGAATGAAGGTGTGTGAAGTCATAGAATGGAGGTGTGTGAAGTCAAAATGGAGGTGTGTGAACTCATAGAATGGAGGTGTGTGAACTCATAGAATGGAGGTGTGTGAAGTCATGGAATGGAGTTGTGTGAAGTCAAAGAATGGAGGTGTGTGAAGTCATCGAATGGAAGTGTGTGAAGTCATGGAATGGAGGTGTGTGAAGTCACAGAATGGAGGTGTGTGAAGTCAGAATGGAGTTGTGTGAAGTCATAGAATGGAGGTGTGTGAAGTCAGAATGGAGGTGTGCGAAGTCATAGAATGGAGGTGTGTGAAGTCAGAATTGAGGTGTGTGAACTCAAGGAATGGAGGTGTGTGAAGTCATAATGGAGGTGTGTGAAGTCATAGAATGGAGGTGTGTGAAGTCACAGAATGGACGGGTGTGAAGTCATAGAATGGAGCTGTGTGAAGTCATATTGGAGGTGTGTGAAGTCACAGAATGGAGGTCTGTGAACTCAGAGTGGACGTGTGTGAAGTCACAGAATAGAGGTGTGTGAAGTCATAGAATGGAGGTGTGTGAAATCATAGAATGGAGGTGTGTGAAGTCATAATGTAGGTGTATGAAGTCACAGAATTGAGATGTGTGAAGTCACAGAATGGAGGTGTGTGAAGTCATAGAATGGAGGTGTGTGAAGTCATAGAATGGAGGTGTGTGAAGTCATAGAATGGATGTTTGTGAAGTAAGAATGAAGGTGTGTTAAGTCCTAGAATGGAGATGTGTGAAGGCACAGAATGGAGGTGTGTGAAGTCATAGAATGGAGCTGTATGAAGTCAGAATGAAGGTGTGTGAAGTCATAGAATGAAGGTGTGTGAACTCACAATGGAGATGTGTGAAGACAAAGAATGCAGGTGTGTGAAGTCAAAGAATGGAAGTGTGTGAAGTCATAGAATGGAGGTGTGTGAAGTCATAGAATGGAGGTGTGTGAAGTCACAGAATTGATGTTTGTGAAGTCAGAATGGAGGTGTGTGAAGTCAGAATGGAGGTTTGTGAAGTCATAGAATGGAGGTGTGTGAAGTCTTAGAATGGATGTGTGTGAAGTTACAGAATTGATGTTTGTGAAGTCAGAATGGAGGTGTGTGAAATCACAATGGAGGTGTGTGAAGTCAAAGAATGGAGGTGTGTGAAGTCATAGAAAAGAATTGTGTGAAGTCATAGAATGGAGGTGTGTGAAGCCAGCATTGAGGTGTGTGAAGTCACAGAATTGAGGTGTGTGAACTCAGAATGGGGGTGTGTGAATTCACAGAATGGAGGTTTGTAAAGTCATAGAATGGAGTTGTGTGAAGTCATAGAATGGATGTTTCTGAAGTAGAATGAAGGTGTGTGAAGTCACAGAATGTAGGTGTGTGAAGTCAAAATGGAGGTGTGCGAACTTATAAAATGGAGATGAGTGAAGTCATGGAATGTTGGTGTGTGAAGTCCAAAAATGGAGGTGTGTGAAGTGAAACAATGATGGTGTGTGAAGTCACAGAATGGAGGTGTGTGAAGTCAAAGAATGGAAGTGTGTGAAGTCAAAATTGAGGTGTGTGAAGTCACAGAATGGAGGTGTGTGATGTCACAGAATGGAGGTGTGTGAAGTGAAAAAATAAAGGCGTGTGAAGTCACAGAATGGAGGTGTGTGAAATCACAGAATGGATCTGTGTGAAGTCAAAAAGGTGGTGTGTAGAATCACAAATGGAGGTGTGTGAACTCATAGAATGGAGGTGTGTGAAGTCAAAGAATGGAGTTGTGTGAAGGCATCGAATGGAGGTGTGAGAAGTCATGGAATGGAGGTGTGTGAAGTCACAGAATGGAGATGTGTGAAGGCAGAATGGAGTTGTGTGAAGTCATAGAATGGAGGTGTGTGAAGTCAGAATGGAGGTGTGTGAACTCATAGAATGGAGGTGTGTGAAGTCAAAGAATGGAGGTGTGTGAAGGCATCGAATGGAGGTGTGTGAAGTCATGGAATGGAGGTGTGTGAAGTCGCAGAATGGAGGTGTGTGAAGTCAGAATGGAGGTGTGTGAAGTCATAGAATGGAGGTGTGTGAAGTCAGAATGGAGGTGTGTGAACTCATAGAATGGAGGTGTGTGAAGTCACAATGGAGGTATGTGAAGTCATAGAATGGTGCTGTGTGAAGTCACAGAATGGAGGTGTGGAAGTCATAGAATGGAGGCGAGTGAAATCACAGAATGGAGGTGTGTGAAGTCAAAAAGGTGGTGTGTAGAGTCACAAATGGAGGTGTGTGAACTCATAGAATGGAGGTGTGTGAAGTCAAAGAATGGAGGTGTGTGAAGGCATCGAATGGAGGTGTGTGAAGTCACAGAATGGAGGTGTGTGAAGTCAGAATGGAGTTGTGTGAAGTCATAGAATGGAGGTGTGTGAAGTCAGAATGGAGGTGTGTGAAGTCATAGAATGGAGGTGTGTGAAGTCAGAATGGAGGTGTGTGAACTCATAGAATGGAGGTGTGTGAAGTCAAAGAATGGAGGTGTGTGAAGGCATCGAATGGAGGTGTGTGAAGTCATGGAATGGAGGTGTGTGAAGTCACAGAATGGAGGTGTGTGAAGTCAGAATGGAGGTGTGTGAAGTCATAGAATGGAGGTGTGTGAAGTCAGAATGGAGGTGTGTGAACTCATAGAATGGAGGTGTGTGAAGTCACAATGGAGGTATGTGAAGTCATAGAATGGTGTTGTGTGAAGTCACAGAATGGAGGTGTGGAAGTCATAGAATGGAGGTGTGTGAAGTCATAATATAGGTGTGTGAAGTCACAGAATTGAGGTGTGTGAAGTCATAGAATGGAGGTGTGTAAAGTCATAGAATGGAGGTGTTTGAACTCATAGAATGGAGGTGTGTGAAGTCATGGAATGGAGGTGTGTGAAGTCAAAGAATGGAGGTGTGTGAAGTCAAACAATAAAGGTGTGTGAAGTCACAGAATGGAGGTGTGTGAAATCACAGAATGGAGGTTTGTGAAGTCAAAAAGGTGGTGTGTAGAGTCACAAATGGAGGTGTGTGAACTCATAGAATTGAGGTGTGTGAAGTCAAAGAATGGAGGTGTGTGAAGTCATCGAATGGAACTGTGGGAAGTCATGGAATAGAGGTGTGTGAAGCAACAGAATGGAGGTGTGTGAAGTCAGAATGGAGTTGTGTGAAGTCATAGAATGGAGGTGTGTGAAGTCAGAATGGAGGTACGTGAAGTCATAGAATGGAGGTGTGTGAAGTCAGAATGGACGCGTGTGAACTCATAGAATGGAGGTGTGTGAAGTCACAATGGAGGTGTGTGAAGTCATAGAATGGAGGTGTGTGAACTCAGAATGGAGGTGTGTGAAGTCACAGAATGGAGGTGTGTGAAGTCATAGATTGGAGGTGTGTGAAGTCAGAATGGAGGTGTGTGAAGTCATAGAATGGAGGTGTGTGAAGTCAGAATGGAGTTGTGTGAAGTCAAAGAATGGAGGTGTGTGAAGTCAAACAATAAAGGTGTGTGAAGTCACAGAATGGAGGTGTGTGAAACCACAGAAAGGAGGTTTGTGAAGTCAAAAAGGTGGTGTGTAGAGTCACAAATGGAGGTGTGTGAACTCATAAAATGGAGGTGTGTGAAGTCAAAGAATGGAGGTGTGTGAAGTCATCGAATGGAACTGTGGGAAGTCATGGAATGGAGGTGTGTGAAGCAACAGAATGGAGGTGTGTGAAGTCAGAATGGACTTGTGTGAAGTCATAGAATGGAGGTGAGTGAGGTCAGAATGGAGGTGTGTGAACTCATAGAATGGAGGTGTGTGAAGTCAGAATGGAGGTGTGTGAACTCATAGAATGGAGGTGTGTGAAGTCACAATGGAGGTGGGTGAAGTCATACAATGGAGGTGTGTGAAGTCACAGAATGGAGGTCTGTGAACTCAGAATGGAGGTGTGTGAAGTCAGAGACTGGAGGTGTGTGAAGTCATAGAATGGAATTGTGTGAAGTTATAGAATGGAGGTGTGTGAAGCCAGAATTGAGGTGTGTGAAGTCACAGAATTGAGATGTGTGAAGTCACAGAATGGAGGTGTGTGAAGTCATAGAATGGAGGTGTGTGAAGTCATAGAATGGAGGTGGGTGAAGTCATAGAATGGATGTTTGTGAAGTAAGAATGAAGGTGTGTTAAGTCCTAGAATGGAGATGTGTGAAGGCACAGAATGGAGGTGTGTGAAGTCATAGAATGGAGCTGTATGAAGTCAGAATGAAGGTGTGTGAAGTCATAGAATGAAGGTGTGTGAACTCACAATGGAGATGTGTGAAGTCAAACAATGCAGGTGTGTGAAGTCAGAATGGAGGTTTGTGAAGTCATAGAATGGAGGTGTGTGAAGTCGCAGAATGGATGTGTGTGACGTTACAGAATTGATGTTTGTGAAGTAAGAATGGAGGTGTGTGAAATCACAATGGAGGTGTGTGAAGTCAAAGAATGGAGGTGTGTGAAGTCATAGAAATGAATTGTGTGAAGTCATAGAATGGAGGTGTGTGAAGCCAGCATTGAGGTGTGTGAAGTCACAGAATTGAGGTGTGTGAACTGAGAATGTAGGTGTGTGAAGTCACAGAATGGAGGTTTGTAAAGTCATAGAATGGAGGTGTGTGAAGTCATAGAATGGATGTTTCTGAAGTAGAATGAAGGTGTGTGAAGTCACAGAATGTAGGTGTGTGAAGTCAAAATGGAGGTGTGCGAACTTATAAAATGGAGATGAGTGAAGTCATGGAATGTTGGTGTGTGAAGTCCAAAAATGGAGGTGTGTGAAGTGAAACAATGGTGGTGTGTGAAGTCACAGAATGGAGGTGTGTGAAGTCAAAGAATGGAAGTGTGTGAAGTCAAAATTGAGGTGTGTGAAGTCACAGAATGGAGGTGTGTGAAGTCACAGAATGGAGGTGTGTGAAGTGAAACAATAAAGGCGTGTGAAGTCACAGAATGGAGGTGTGTGAAATCACAGAATGGATCTGTGTGAGGTCAAAAAGGTGGTGTGTAGAGTCACAAATGGAGGTGTGTGAACTCATAGAATGGAGGTGTGTGAAGTCAAAGAATGGAGGTGTGTGAAGGCATCGAATGGAGGTGTGAGAAGTCATGGAATGGAGGTGTGTGAAGTCACAGAATGGAGGTGTGTGAAATCACAGAATGGAGGTTTGTGAAGTCAAAAAGGTGGTGTGTAGAGTCACAAATGGAGGTGTGTGAACTCATAGAATTGAGGTGTGTGAAGTCAAAGAATGGAGGTGTGTGAAGTCATCGAATGGAACTGTGGGAAGTCATGGAATAGAGGTGTGTGAAGCAACAGAATGGAGGTGTGTGAAGTCAGAATGGAGTTGTGTGAAGTCATAGAATGGAGGTGTGTGAAGTCAGAATGGAGGTATGTGAAGTCATAGAATGGAGGTGTGTGAAGTCAGAATGGACGCGTGTGAACTCATAGAATGGAGGTGTGTGAAGTCACAATGGAGGTGTGTGAAGTCATAGAATGGAGGTGTGTGAACTCAGAATGGAGGTGTGTGAAGTCACAGAATGGAGGTGTGTGAAGTCATAGATTGGAGGTGTGTGAAGTCAGAATGGAGGTGTGTGAAGTCATAGAATGGAGGTGTGTGAAGTCAGAATGGAGTTGTGTGAAGTCAAAGAATGGAGGTGTGTGAAGTCAAACAATAAAGGTGTGTGAAGTCACAGAATGGAGGTGTGTGAAACCACAGAAAGGAGGTTTGTGAAGTCAAAAAGGTGGTGTGTAGAGTCACAAATGGAGGTGTGTGAACTCATAAAATGGAGGTGTGTGAAGTCAAAGAATGGAGGTGTGTGAAGTCATCGAATGGAACTGTGGGAAGTCATGGAATGGAGGTGTGTGAAGCAACAGAATGGAGGTGTGTGAAGTCAGAATGGACTTGTGTGAAGTCATAGAATGGAGGTGAGTGAGGTCAGAATGGAGGTGTGTGAACTCATAGAATGGAGGTGTGTGAAGTCAGAATGGAGGTGTGTGAACTCATAGAATGGAGGTGTGTGAAGTCACAATGGAGGTGGGTGAAGTCATACAATGGAGGTGTGTGAAGTCACAGAATGGAGGTCTGTGAACTCAGAATGGAGGTGTGTGAAGTCAGAGACTGGAGGTGTGTGAAGTCATAGAATGGAATTGTGTGAAGTTATAGAATGGAGGTGTGTGAAGCCAGAATTGAGGTGTGTGAAGTCACAGAATTGAGATGTGTGAAGTCACAGAATGGAGGTGTGTGAAGTCATAGAATGGAGGTGTGTGAAGTCATAGAATGGAGGTGGGTGAAGTCATAGAATGGATGTTTGTGAAGTAAGAATGAAGGTGTGTTAAGTCCTAGAATGGAGATGTGTGAAGGCACAGAATGGAGGTGTGTGAAGTCATAGAATGGAGCTGTATGAAGTCAGAATGAAGGTGTGTGAAGTCATAGAATGAAGGTGTGTGAACTCACAATGGAGATGTGTGAAGTCAAACAATGCAGGTGTGTGAAGTCAGAATGGAGGTTTGTGAAGTCATAGAATGGAGGTGTGTGAAGTCGCAGAATGGATGTGTGTGACGTTACAGAATTGATGTTTGTGAAGTAAGAATGGAGGTGTGTGAAATCACAATGGAGGTGTGTGAAGTCAAAGAATGGAGGTGTGTGAAGTCATAGAAATGAATTGTGTGAAGTCATAGAATGGAGGTGTGTGAAGCCAGCATTGAGGTGTGTGAAGTCACAGAATTGAGGTGTGTGAACTGAGAATGTAGGTGTGTGAAGTCACAGAATGGAGGTTTGTAAAGTCATAGAATGGAGGTGTGTGAAGTCATAGAATGGATGTTTCTGAAGTAGAATGAAGGTGTGTGAAGTCACAGAATGTAGGTGTGTGAAGTCAAAATGGAGGTGTGCGAACTTATAAAATGGAGATGAGTGAAGTCATGGAATGTTGGTGTGTGAAGTCCAAAAATGGAGGTGTGTGAAGTGAAACAATGGTGGTGTGTGAAGTCACAGAATGGAGGTGTGTGAAGTCAAAGAATGGAAGTGTGTGAAGTCAAAATTGAGGTGTGTGAAGTCACAGAATGGAGGTGTGTGAAGTCACAGAATGGAGGTGTGTGAAGTGAAACAATAAAGGCGTGTGAAGTCACAGAATGGAGGTGTGTGAAATCACAGAATGGATCTGTGTGAGGTCAAAAAGGTGGTGTGTAGAGTCACAAATGGAGATGTGTGAACTCATAGAATGGAGGTGTGTGAAGTCAAAGAATGGAGGTGTGTGAAGGCATCGAATGGAGGTGTGAGAAGTCATGGAATGGAGGTGTGTGAAGTCACAGAATGGAGGTGTGTGAAATCACAGAATGGAGGTTTGTGAAGTCAAAAAGGTGGTGTGTAGAGTCACAAATGGAGGTGTGTGAACTCATAGAATTGAGGTGTGTGAAGTCAAAGAATGGAGGTGTGTGAAGTCATCGAATGGAACTGTGGGAAGTCATGGAATAGAGGTGTGTGAAGCAACAGAATGGAGGTGTGTGAAGTCAGAATGGAGTTGTGTGAAGTCATAGAATGGAGGTGTGTGAAGTCAGAATGGAGGTATGTGAAGTCATAGAATGGAGGTGTGTGAAGTCAGAATGGACGCGTGTGAACTCATAGAATGGAGGTGTGTGAAGTCACAATGGAGGTGTGTGAAGTCATAGAATGGAGGTGTGTGAACTCAGAATGGAGGTGTGTGAAGTCACAGAATGGAGGTGTGTGAAGTCATAGATTGGAGGTGTGTGAAGTCAGAATGGAGGTGTGTGAAGTCATAGAATGGAGGTGTGTGAAGTCAGAATGGAGTTGTGTGAAGTCAAAGAATGGAGGTGTGTGAAGTCAAACAATAAAGGTGTGTGAAGTCACAGAATGGAGGTGTGTGAAACCACAGAAAGGAGGTTTGTGAAGTCAAAAAGGTGGTGTGTAGAGTCACAAATGGAGGTGTGTGAACTCATAAAATGGAGGTGTGTGAAGTCAAAGAATGGAGGTGTGTGAAGTCATCGAATGGAACTGTGGGAAGTCATGGAATGGAGGTGTGTGAAGCAACAGAATGGAGGTGTGTGAAGTCAGAATGGACTTGTGTGAAGTCATAGAATGGAGGTGAGTGAGGTCAGAATGGAGGTGTGTGAACTCATAGAATGGAGGTGTGTGAAGTCAGAATGGAGGTGTGTGAACTCATAGAATGGAGGTGTGTGAAGTCACAATGGAGGTGGGTGAAGTCATACAATGGAGGTGTGTGAAGTCACAGAATGGAGGTCTGTGAACTCAGAATGGAGGTGTGTGAAGTCACAGACTGGAGGTGTGTGAAGTCATAGAATGGAATTGTGTGAAGTTATAGAATGGAGGTGTGTGAAGCCAGAATTGAGGTGTGTGAAGTCACAGAATTGAGATGTGTGAAGTCACAGAATGGAGGTGTGTGAAGTCATAGAATGGAGGTGTGTGAAGTCATAGAATGGAGGTGGGTGAAGTCATAGAATGGATGTTTGTGAAGTAAGAATGAAGGTGTGTTAAGTCCTAGAATGGAGATGTGTGAAGGCACAGAATGGAGGTGTGTGAAGTCATAGAATGGAGCTGTATGAAGTCAGAATGAAGGTGTGTGAAGTCATAGAATGAAGGTGTGTGAACTCACAATGGAGATGTGTGAAGTCAAACAATGCAGGTGTGTGAAGTCAGAATGGAGGTTTGTGAAGTCATAGAATGGAGGTGTGTGAAGTCGCAGAATGGATGTGTGTGACGTTACAGAATTGATGTTTGTGAAGTAAGAATGGAGGTGTGTGAAATCACAATGGAGGTGTGTGAAGTCAAAGAATGGAGGTGTGTGAAGTCATAGAAATGAATTGTGTGAAGTCATAGAATGGAGGTGTGTGAAGCCAGCATTGAGGTGTGTGAAGTCACAGAATTGAGGTGTGTGAACTGAGAATGTAGGTGTGTGAAGTCACAGAATGGAGGTTTGTAAAGTCATAGAATGGAGGTGTGTGAAGTCATAGAATGGATGTTTCTGAAGTAGAATGAAGGTGTGTGAAGTCACAGAATGTAGGTGTGTGAAGTCAAAATGGAGGTGTGCGAACTTATAAAATGGAGATGAGTGAAGTCATGGAATGTTGGTGTGTGAAGTCCAAAAATGGAGGTGTGTGAAGTGAAACAATGGTGGTGTGTGAAGTCACAGAATGGAGGTGTGTGAAGTCAAAGAATGGAAGTGTGTGAAGTCAAAATTGAGGTGTGTGAAGTCACAGAATGGAGGTGTGTGAAGTCACAGAATGGAGGTGTGTGAAGTGAAACAATAAAGGCGTGTGAAGTCACAGAATGGAGGTGTGTGAAATCACAGAATGGATCTGTGTGAAGTCAAAAAGGTGGTGTGTAGAGTCACAAATGGAGGTGTGTGAACTCATAGAATGGAGGTGTGTGAAGTCAAAGAATGGAGGTGTGTGAAGGCATCGAATGGAGGTGTGAGAAGTCATGGAATGGAGGTGTGTGAAGTCACAGAATGGAGGTGTGTGAAGTCAGAATGGAGTTGTGTGAAGTCATAGAATGGAGGTGTGTGAAGTCAGAATGGAGGTGTGTGAACTCATAGAATGGAGGTGTGTGAAGTCAAAGAATGGAGGTGTGTGAAGGCATCGAATGGAGGTGTGAGAAGTCATGGAATGGAGGTGTGTGAAGTCACAGAATGGAGGTGTGTGAAGTCAGAATGGAGTTGTGTGAAGTCATAGAATGGAGGTGTGTGAAGTCAGAATGGAGGTGTGTGAAGTCATAGAATGGAGGTGTGTGAAGTCAGAATGGAGGTGTGTGAACTCATAGAATGGAGGTGTGTGAAGTCACAATGGAGGTATGTGAAGTCATAGAATGGTGCTGTGTGAACTCATAGAATGGAGGTGTGTGAAGTCATGGAATGGAGTTGTGTGAAGTCAAAGAATGGAGGTGTGTGAAGTCAAACAATAAAGGTGTGTGAAGTCACAGAATGGAGGTGTGTGAAATCACAGAATGGAGGTTTGTGAAGTCAAAAATGTGGTGTGTAGAGTCACAAATGGAGGTGTGTGAACTCATAGAATTGAGGTGTGTGAAGTCAAAGAATGGAGGTGTGTGAAGTCATCGAATGGAACTGTGTGAAGTCATGGAATGGAGGTGTGTGAAGCAACAGAATGGAGGTGTGTGAAGTCAGAATGGAGTTGTGTGAAGTCATAGAATGGAGGTGTGTGAAGTCAGAATGGAGGTGTGTGAAGTCATAGATTGGAGGTGTGTGAAGTCAGAATGGAGGCGTGTGAACTCATTGAATGGAGGTGTGTGAAGTCACAATGGAGGTGTGTGAAGTCATAGAATGGAGGTGTGTGAACTCAGAATGGAGGTGTGTGAAGTCACAGAATGGAGGTGTGTGAAGTCATAGATTGGAGGTGTGTGAAGTCAGAATGGAGGTGTGTGAAGTCATAGAATGGAGGTGTGTGAAGTCAGAATGGAGTTGTGTGAAGTCAAAGAATGGAGGTGTGTGAAGTCAAACAATAAAGGTGTGTGAAGTCACAGAATGGAGGTGTGTGAAACCACAGAAAGGAGGTTTGTGAAGTTAAAAAGGTGGTGTGTAGAGTCACAAATGGAGGTGTGTGAACTCATAGAATGGAGGTGTGTGAAGTCAAAGAATGGAGGTGTGTGAAGTCATCGAATGGAACTGTGGGAAATCATGGAATGGAGGTGTGTGAAGCAACAGAATGCAGGTGTGTGAAGTCAGAATGGAGTTGTGTGAAGTCATAGAATGGAGGTGTGTGAAGTCAGAATGGAGGTGTGTGAAGTCATAGAATGGAGGTGTGTGAAGTCAGAATGGAGGTGTGTGAACTCATAGAATGGAGGTGTGTGAAGTCACAATGGAGGTGTGTGAAGTCATACAATGGAGGTGTGTGAAGTCACAGAATGGAGGTGTGTGAAGTCATAGAATGGAGCTGTGTGAAGTCAGATTGAAGGTGTGAAGTCACAGAATGGAGGTCTGTGAACTCAGAATGGAGGTGTGTGAAGTCACAGACTGGAGGTGTGTGAAGTCATAGAATGGAATTGTGTGAAGTTATAGAATGGAGGTGTGTGAAGCCAGAATTGAGGTGTGTGAAGTGACAGAATTGAGGTGTGTGAACTCAGAATGGAGGTGTGTGAAGTCACAGAATGGAGGTTTGTGAAGTCATAGAATGGAGGTGTGTCAAGTCATAGAATGGATGTTTCTTAAGTAGAATGAAGGTGTGTGAAGTCATAGAAGGGAGGTGTGTGAAGACAAAATGGAGGTGTGTGAACTCATAAAATGGAGATGAGTGAAGTCATGGAATGGAGGTGTGTGAAGTCCAAAAATGGAGGTGGGTGAAGTCAAACAATGGTGGTGTGTGAAGTCAAAGAATGGAGGTGTGTGAAGTCATGGAATGGAGGTGTGTGAAGTCATGGAATGGAAGTGTGTGAAGTCATAGAATGGGGGTGTGTGAAGTCACAGAATGGAGATGTGTGAAGTCACAGAATGGCGGTGTGTGAAGTCACAGAATGGAGGTGTGTGAAGTCACAGAATGGAGGTGTGTGAACTCACAATGGTGGTGTGTGAAGTCAAACAATAAAGGTGTGTGAAGTCAAACAATAAAGATTTGTGAAGTCACGGAATGGAGGTCTGTGAAGTCATAGAAGGGAGGTGTGTTTAGTCACAGAATGGAGGTGTGTGAAGTCAGAGAATGGAGGTGTGTGAACTCAGAATGGAGGTGTGTGAAGTCACAGAACGGAGATTTGTGAAGTCATAGAATGGAAGTACGTGAAGTCATAGAATGGATGTTTCTGAAGTAAGAATGAAGGAGCGTGAAGTTATAGAATGGAGGCGTGTGAAGTCAAAATGGAAGTGTGTGAATTCATAGAATGGAGGTGTGTGAACTCATAGAATGGAGGTGTGTGAAGTCATGGAATGGAGGTGTGTGAAGTCAAAGAATGGAGGTGTGTGAAGTCAAACAATAATGGTGTGTGAAGTCAGAGAATGGAGGTGTGTGGAATCACAGAATGGAGGTGTGTGAAGTCAAAAAGGTGGTGTGTAGAGTCACAAATGGAGGTGTGTGAACTCATAGAATGGAGGAGTGTGAAGTCAAAGAATGGAGGTGTGTGAAGTCATAGAATAGAGGTGTGTGAAATCATAGAATGGATGTTTCTGAAGTAGAATGAAGGTGTGTGAAGTCATAGAATGGAGGTGTGTGAAGTCAAAATGGAGGTGTGTGAACTCATAAAATGGAGATTGTGAAGTCATGGAATGGAGGTGCGTGAAGTCCAAAAATGGAGGTGTGTGAAGTCAAACAATGGTGGTGTGTGAAGTCACAGAATGGAGGTGCGTGAAGTCAAAGAATGGAAGTGTGTGAAGTCAAGATGGAGGTGTGTGAAGTCACAGAATGGAGGTGTGTGAAGTCACAGAATGGAGGTGTATGAAGTCATAGAATGTGGGTGTGTGAAGTCACAGAATGGAGGTGTGTGAAGTCACAGAATGGAGGTGTGTGAAGTAACAGAATGAAGGTGTGTGAACTAACAATGGAGGTGTGTGGAGTCACAGAAGGGAGGTGTGTGAGTCAAACAATAAAGGTGTGTGAAGTCACAGAATGGAGGTTTGTGAAGTCATAGAATGGAGGTGTGTGAAGTCACAGAATGGAGGTGTGTGAACTCAGAGAATGGAGGTGTGTGAACTCAGAATGGAGGTGTGTGAAGTCACAGAACGGAGATTTGTGAAGTCATAGAATGGAGGTGCGTGAAGTCATAGAATGGATGTTTCTGAAGTAAGAATGAAGGTGTGTGAAGTCATAGAATGGAGGTGTGTGAAGTCAAAATGGAGGTGTGTGAACTCATAGAATGGAGGTGTGTGAACTCATAGAATGGAGGTGTGTGAAGTCATGGAATGGAGTTGTGTGAAGTCAAAGAATGGAGGTGTGTGAAGTCATCGAATGGAAGTGTGTGAAGTCATGGAATGGAGGTGTGTGAAGTCACAGAATGGAGGTGTGTGAAGTCAGAATGGAGTTGTGTGAAGTCATAGAATGGAGGTGTGTGAAGTCAGAATGGAGGTGTGCGAAGTCATAGAATGGAGGTGTGTGAAGTCAGAATTGAGGTGTGTGAACTCAAGGAATGGAGGTGTGTGAAGTCATAATGGAGGTGTGTGAAGTCATAGAATGGAGGTGTGTGAAGTCACAGAATGGAGGGGTGTGAAGTCATAGAATGGAGCTGTGTGAAGTCATATTGGAGGTGTGTGAAGTCACAGAATGGAGGTCTCTGAACTCAGAGTGGAGGTGTGTGAAGTCACAGAATAGAGGTGTGTGAAGTCATAGAATGGAGGTGTGTGAAGTCATAGAATGGAGGTGTGTGAAGTCATAATGTAGGTGTATGAAGTCACAGAATTGAGATGTGTGAAGTCACAGAATGGAGGTGTGTGAAGTCATAGAATGGAGGTGTGTGAAGTCATAGAATGGAGGTGTGTGAAGTCATAGAATGGATGTTTGTGAAGTAAGAATGAAGGTGTGTTAAGTCCTAGAATGGAGATGTGTGAAGGCACAGAATGGAGGTGTGTGAAGTCATAGAATGGAGCTGTATGAAGTCAGAATGAAGGTGTGTGAAGTCATAGAATGAAGGTGTGTGAACTCACAATGGAGATGTGTGAAGACAAAGAATGCAGGTGTGTGAAGTCAAAGAATGGAAGTGTGTGAAGTCATAGAATGGAGGTGTGTGAAGTCATAGAATGGAGGTGTGTGAAGTCATAGAATGGAGGTGTGTGAAGTCACAGAATTGATGTTTGTGAAGTCAGAATGGAGGTGTGTGAAGTCAGAATGGAGGTTTGTGAAGTCATAGAATGGAGGTGTGTGAAGTCTTAGAATGGATGTGTGTGAAGTTAAAGAATTGATGTTTGTGAAGTCAGAATGGAGGTGTGTGAAATCACAATGGAGGTGTGTGAAGTCAAAGAATGGAGGTGTGTGAAGTCATAGAAAAGATTTGTGTGAAGTCATAGAATGGAGGTGTGTGAAGCCAGCATTGAGGTGTGTGAAGTCACAGAATTGAGGTGTGTGAACTCAGAATGGGGGTGTGTGAATTCACAGAATGGAGGTTTGTAAAGTCATAGAATGGAGTTGTGTGAAGTCATAGAATGGATGTTTCTGAAGTAGAATGAAGGTGTGTGAAGTCACAGAATGTAGGTGTGTGAAGTCAAAATGGAGGTGTGCGAACTTATAAAATGGAGATGAGTGAAGTCATGGAATGTTGGTGTGTGAAGTCCAAAAATGGAGGTGTGTGAAGTGAAACAATGATGGTGTGTGAAGTCACAGAATGGAGGTGTGTGAAGTCAAAGAATGGAAGTGTGTGAAGTCAAAATTGAGGTGTGTGAAGTCACAGAATGGAGGTGTGTGATGTCACAGAATGGAGGTGTGTGAAGTGAAAAAATAAAGGCGTGTGAAGTCACAGAATGGAGGTGTGTGAAATCAGAGAATGGATCTGTGTGAAGTCAAAAAGGTGGTGTGTAGAGTCACAAATGGAGGTGTGTGAACTCATAGAATGGAGGTGTGTGAAGTCAAAGAATGGAGTTGTGTGAAGGCATCGAATGGAGGTGTGAGAAGTCATGGAATGGAGGTGTGTGAAGTCACAGAATGGAGGTGTGTGAAGGCAGAATGGAGTTGTGTGAAGTCATAGAATGGAGGTGTGTGAAGTCAGAATGGAGGTGTGTGAACTCATAGAATGGAGGTGTGTGAAGTCAAAGAATGGAGGTGTGTGAAGGCATCGAATGGAGGTGTGTGAAGTCATGGAATGGAGGTGTGTGAAGTCACAGAATGGAGGTGTGTGAAGTCAGAATGGAGGTGTGTGAAGTCATAGAATGGAGGTGTGTGAAGTCAGAATGGAGGTGTGTGAACTCATAGAATGGAGGTGTGTGAAGTCACAATGGAGGTATGTGAAGTCATAGAATGGTGCTGTGTGAAGTCACAGAATGGAGGTGTGGAAGTCATAGAATGGAGGTGAGTGAAATCACAGAATGGAGGTGTGTGAAGTCATAGAATGGAGGTGTGTAAAGTCATAGAATGGAGGTGTTTGAACTCATAGAATGGAGGTGTGTGAAGTCATGGAATGGAGGTGTGTGAAGTCAAAGAATGGAGGTGTGTGAAGTCAAACAATAAAGGTGTGTGAAGTCACAGAATGGAGGTGTGTGAAATCACAGAATGGAGGTTTGTGAAGTCAAAAAGGTGGTGTGTAGAGTCACAAATGGAGGTGTGTGAACTCATAGAATTGAGGTGTGTGAAGTCAAAGAATGGAGGTGTGTGAAGTCATCGAATGGAACTGTGGGAAGTCATGGAATAGAGGTGTGTGAAGCAACAGAATGGAGGTGTGTGAAGTCAGAATGGAGTTGTGTGAAGTCATAGAATGGAGGTGTGTGAAGTCAGAATGGAGGTGTGTGAAGTCATAGAATGGAGGTGTGTGAAGTCAGAATGGACGCGTGTGAACTCATAGAATGGAGGTGTGTGAAGTCACAATGGAGGTGTGTGAAGTCATAGAATGGAGGTGTGTGAACTCAGAATGGAGGTGTGTGAAGTCACAGAATGGAGGTGTGTGAAGTCATAGATTGGAGGTGTGTGAAGTCAGAATGGAGGTGTGTGAAGTCATAGAATGGAGGTGTGTGAAGTCAGAATGGAGTTGTGTGAAGTCAAAGAATGGAGGTGTGTGAAGTCAAACAATAAAGGTGTGTGAAGTCACAGAATGGAGGTGTGTGAAACCACAGAAAGGAGGTTTGTGAAGTCAAAGAGGTGGTGTGTAGAGTCACAAATGGAGGTGTGTGAACTCATAAAATGGAGGTGTGTGAAGTCAAAGAATGGAGGTGTGTGAAGTCATCGAATGGAACTGTGGGAAGTCATGGAATGGAGGTGTGTGAAGCAACAGAATGGAGGTGTGTGAAGTCAGAATGGACTTGTGTGAAGTCATAGAATGGAGGTGAGTGAGGTCAGAATGGAGGTGTGTGAAGTCATAGAATGGAGGTGTGTGAAGTCAGAATGGAGGTGTGTGAACTCATAGAATGGAGGTGTGTGAAGTCACAATGGAGGTGGGTGAAGTCATACAATGGAGGTGTGTGAAGTCACAGAATGGAGGTCTGTGAACTCAGAATGGAGGTGTGTGAAGTCACAGACTGGAGGTGTGTGAAGTCATAGAATGGAATTGTGTGAAGTTATAGAATGGAGGTGTGTGAAGCCAGAATTGAGGTGTGTGAAGTCACAGAATGGAGGTGTGTGAAGTCATAAAATGGAGCTGTGTGAAGTCAGAATGGAGGTGTGTGAAGTCATAGAATGGAGGTGTGTGAAGTCAGAATGGAGTTGTGTGAAGTCATGGAATGGAGGTGTGTGAAGTCAGAATGGAGGTGTGTGAAGTCATAGAATGGAGGTGTGTGAAGTCAGAATGGAGGTGTGTGAACTCATAGAATGGAGGTGTGTGAAGTCACAATGGAGGTGTGTGAAGTCATAGAATGGAGGTGTGTGAAGTCACAGAATGGAGTTGTGTGAAGTCATAGAATGGAGCTGTGTGAAGTCAGATTGGAGGTGTGTGAAGTCACACAATGGAGGTGTGTGAAGTCCCAGAATGGATGTGTGTGAAGTCAAACAATAAAGGTGTGTGAAGTCACAGAATGGAGGTCTGTGAAGTCATAGAATGGAAGTGTGTTAAGTCACAGAATGGAGGTGTGTGAAGTCAGATAATGGAGGTGTCTGAACTCAGAATATAGCTGTGTGAAATCACAGAACGGAGATTTGTGAAGTCATAGAATGGAAGTGCGTGAAGTCATATAATGGATGTTTCTGAAGTAAGAATGAACGTGTGTGAAGTCATAGAATGGAGGTTTGTGAAGTCAAAATGGAGGTGTGTGAACTCATAAAATGGAGGTGTGTGAACTCATAGAATGGAGGTGAGTGAAGTCATGGAAAGGAGGTGTGTTAAGTCAAAAAATGGAGGTGTGTGAAGTCAAACAATAAAGGCGTGTAAAGTCACACAATGGAGGTGTGTGAAATCACAGAATGGAGGTGTGTGAAGTCAAAAAGGTTGTGTGTAGAGTCACAAATGGAGGTGTGTGAACTCATAGAATGGAGGTGTGTGAAGTCAAAGAATGGAGGTGTGTGAAGGCCTCAAATGGAGGTGTGTGAAGTCATGGAATGGAGGTGTGTGAAGTCACAAAGTGGAGGTGTGTGAAGTCAGAATGGAGTTGTGTGAAGTCATAGAATGGAGGTGTGTGAAGTCAGAATGGAGGTGTGTGAAGTCATAGAATGGAGGTGTGTGAAGTCAGAATGGAGGTGTGTGAACTCATAGAATGGAGGTGTGTGAAGTCACAATGGAGGTATGTGAAATCATAGAATGGTGGTGTGTGAAGTCACAGAATGGAGGTGTGGAAGTCATAGAATGGAGGTGTGTGAAATCAGAATGGAGGTGTGTGAAGTCATAGAATGGAGGTGTGTGAAGTCATAATGTAGGTGTGTGAAGTCACAGAATTGAGGTGTGTGAAGTCACAGAATGGAGGTGTGTAAAGTCATAGAATGGAGGTGTGTGAACTCATAGAATGGAGGTGTGTGAAGTCATGGAATGGAGGTGTGTGAAGTCAAAGAATGGAGGTGTGTGAAGTCAAACAATAAAGGTGTGTGAAGTCACAGAATGGAGGTGTGTGAAATCACAGAATGGAGGTTTGTGAAGTCAAAAAGGTGGTGTGTAGAGTCACAAATGGAGGTGTGTGAACTCATAGAATGGAGGTGTGTGAAGTCAAAGAATGGAGGTGTGTGAAGTCATCGAATGGAACTGTGGGAAGACATGGAATGGAGGTGTGTTAAGCAACAGAATGGAGGTGTGTGAAGTCAGAATGGAGTTGTGTGAAGTCATAGAATGGAGGTGTGTGAAGTCAGAATGGAGGTGTGTGAAGTCATAGAATGGAGGTATGTGAAGTCAGAATGGAGGTGTGTGAACTCATAGAATGGAGGTGTGTGAAGTCACAATGGAGGGGTGTGAAGTCATAGAATGGAGGTGTGTGAAGTCACAGAATGGAGGTGTGTGAAGTCATAGAATGGAGGTGTGTGAACTCAGAATGGAGGTGTGTGAACTCATAGAATGGAGGTGTGTGAAGTCAGAATGGAGTTGTGTGAAGTCAAAGGATGGAGGTGTGTGAAGTCAAACAATAAGGGTGTGTGAAGTCACAGATTGGAGGTGTGTGAAACCACAGAATGGAGGTTTGTGAAGTCAAAAAGGTGGTTTGTAGAGTCACAAATGGAGGTGTGTGAACTCATAGAATGGAGGTGTGTGAAGTCAAAGAATGGAGGTGTGTGAAGTCATCGAATGGAACTGTGGGAAGTCATGGAATGGAGGTGTGTGAAGCAACAGAATGGAGGTGTGTGAAGTCAGAATGGAGTTGTGTGAAGTCATAGAATGGAGGTGCGTGAAGTCAGAATGGAGGTGTGTGAACTCATAGAATGGAGGTGTGTGAAGTCACAATGGAGGTGTGTGAAGTCATAGAATGGAGGTGTGTGAACTCAGAATGGAGGTGTGTGAAGTCACAGAATGGAGGTGTGTGAAGTCATAGAATGGAGGTGTGTGAAGTCATAATGTAGGTGTGTGAAGTCACAGAATTGAGATGTGTGAAGTCACAGAATGGAGGTGTGTGAAGTCACAGAATGGAGATGTGTGTAGTCACAGAATGGAGGTGTGTGAAGTCACAGAATGGAGGTGTGTGAACTCACAGAATGGAGATGTGTGAACTCACAATGGAGGTGTGTGAAGTCCCAGAATGGAGGTGTGTGAAGTGAAAAAATAAAGGTGTGTGAAGTCACAGAATGGAGGTCTGTGAAGTCATAGAATGGAGGTGTGTTAAGTCACAGAATGGAGGTGTGTGAAGTCAGATAATGGAGGTGTGTGAACTCAGAATGGAGGTGTGTGAAATCACAGAACGGAGATTTGTGAAGTCATAGAATGGAAGTGCGTGAAGTCATATAATGGATGTTTCTGAAGTAAGAATGAACGTGTGTGAATCATAGAATGGAGGTTTGTGAAGTCAAAATGGAGGTGTGTGAACTCATAGAATGGAGGTGTGTGAACTCATAGAATGGAGGTGTGTGAACTCATGGAAAGGAGGTGTGTGAAGTCAAAGAATTGAGGTGTGTGAAGTCAAAAAATAAAGGCGTGTGAAGTCACAGAATGGAGGTGTGTGAAATCACAGAATGGAAGTGTGTGAAGTCAAAAAGGTGGTGTGTAGAGTCAGAAATGGAGGTTTGTGAACTCATAGAATGGAGGTGTGTGAAGTCAAAGAATGGAGGTGTGTGAAGTCATAGAATGGATGTTTCTGAAGTAGAATGAAGGTGTGTGAAGTCACAGAATGTAGGTGTGTGAAGTCAAAATGGAGGTGTGCGAACTTATAAAATGGAGATGAGTGAAGTCATGGAATGTTGGTGTGTGAAGTCCAAAAATGGAGGTGTGTGAAGTGAAACAATGATGGTGTGTGAAGTCACAGAATGGAGGTGTGTGAAGTCAAAGAATGGAAGTGTGTGAAGTCAAAATTGAGGTGTGTGAAGTCACAGAATGGAGGTGTGTGATGTCACAGAATGGAGGTGTGTGAAGTGAAAAAATAAAGGCGTGTGAAGTCACAGAATGGAGGTGTGTGAAATCAGAGAATGGATCTGTGTGAAGTCAAAAAGGTGGTGTGTAGAGTCACAAATGGAGGTGTGTGAACTCATAGAATGGAGGTGTGTGAAGTCAAAGAATGGAGTTGTGTGAAGGCATCGAATGGAGGTGTGAGAAGTCATGGAATGGAGGTGTGTGAAGTCACAGAATGGAGGTGTGTGAAGGCAGAATGGAGTTGTGTGAAGTCATAGAATGGAGGTGTGTGAAGTCAGAATGGAGGTGTGTGAACTCATAGAATGGAGGTGTGTGAAGTCAAAGAATGGAGGTGTGTGAAGGCATCGAATGGAGGTGTGTGAAGTCATGGAATGGAGGTGTGTGAAGTCACAGAATGGAGGTGTGTGAAGTCAGAATGGAGGTGTGTGAAGTCATAGAATGGAGGTGTGTGAAGTCAGAATGGAGGTGTGTGAACTCATAGAATGGAGGTGTGTGAAGTCACAATGGAGGTATGTGAAGTCATAGAATGGTGCTGTGTGAAGTCACAGAATGGAGGTGTGGAAGTCATAGAATGGAGGTGAGTGAAATCACAGAATGGAGGTGTGTGAAGTCATAGAATGGAGGTGTGTAAAGTCATAGAATGGAGGTGTTTGAACTCATAGAATGGAGGTGTGTGAAGTCATGGAATGGAGGTGTGTGAAGTCAAAGAATGGAGGTGTGTGAAGTCAAACAATAAAGGTGTGTGAAGTCACAGAATGGAGGTGTGTGAAATCACAGAATGGAGGTTTGTGAAGTCAAAAAGGTGGTGTGTAGAGTCACAAATGGAGGTGTGTGAACTCATAGAATTGAGGTGTGTGAAGTCAAAGAATGGAGGTGTGTGAAGTCATCGAATGGAACTGTGGGAAGTCATGGAATAGAGGTGTGTGAAGCAACAGAATGGAGGTGTGTGAAGTCAGAATGGAGTTGTGTGAAGTCATAGAATGGAGGTGTGTGAAGTCAGAATGGAGGTGTGTGAAGTCATAGAATGGAGGTGTGTGAAGTCAGAATGGACGCGTGTGAACTCATAGAATGGAGGTGTGTGAAGTCACAATGGAGGTGTGTGAAGTCATAGAATGGAGGTGTGTGAACTCAGAATGGAGGTGTGTGAAGTCACAGAATGGAGGTGTGTGAAGTCATAGATTGGAGGTGTGTGAAGTCAGAATGGAGGTGTGTGAAGTCATAGAATGGAGGTGTGTGAAGTCAGAATGGAGTTGTGTGAAGTCAAAGAATGGAGGTGTGTGAAGTCAAACAATAAAGGTGTGTGAAGTCACAGAAAGGAGGTGTGTGAAACCACAGAAAGGAGGTTTGTGAAGTCAAAGAGGTGGTGTGTAGAGTCACAAATGGAGGTGTGTGAACTCATAAAATGGAGGTGTGTGAAGTCAAAGAATGGAGGTGTGTGAAGTCATCGAATGGAACTGTGGGAAGTCATGGAATGGAGGTGTGTGAAGCAACAGAATGGAGGTGTGTGAAGTCAGAATGGACTTGTGTGAAGTCATAGAATGGAGGTGAGTGAGGTCAGAATGGAGGTGTGTGAAGTCATAGAATGGAGGTGTGTGAAGTCAGAATGGAGGTGTGTGAACTCATAGAATGGAGGTGTGTGAAGTCACAATGGAGGTGGGTGAAGTCATACAATGGAGGTGTGTGAAGTCACAGAATGGAGGTCTGTGAACTCAGAATGGAGGTGTGTGAAGTCACAGACTGGAGGTGTGTGAAGTCATAGAATGGAATTGTGTGAAGTTATAGAATGGAGGTGTGTGAAGCCAGAATTGAGGTGTGTGAAGTCACAGAATGGAGGTGTGTGAAGTCATAAAATGGAGCTGTGTGAAGTCAGAATGGAGGTGTGTGAAGTCATAGAATGGACGTGTGTGAAGTCAGAATGGAGTTGTGTGAAGTCATGGAATGGAGGTGTGTGAAGTCAGAATGGAGGTGTGTGAAGTCATAGAATGGAGGTGTGTGAAGTCAGAATGGAGGTGTGTGAACTCATAGAATGGAGGTGTGTGAAGTCACAATGGAGGTGTGTGAAGTCATAGAATGGAGGTGTGTGAAGTCACAGAATGGAGTTGTGTGAAGTCATAGAATGGAGCTGTGTGAAGTCAGATTGGAGGTGTGTGAAGTCACACAATGGAGGTGTGTGAAGTCCCAGAATGGATGTGTGTGAAGTCAAACAATAAAGGTGTGTGAAGTCACAGAATGGAGGTCTGTGAAGTCATAGAATGGAAGTGTGTTAAGTCACAGAATGGAGGTGTGTGAAGTCAGATAATGGAGGTGTCTGAACTCAGAATATAGGTGTGTGAAATCACAGAACGGAGATTTGTGAAGTCATAGAATGGAAGTGCGTGAAGTCATATAATGGATGTTTCTGAAGTAAGAATGAACGTGTGTGAAGTCATAGAATGGAGGTTTGTGAAGTCAAAATGGAGGTGTGTGAACTCATAAAATGGAGGTGTGTGAACTCATAGAATGGAGGTGAGTGAAGTCATGGAAAGGAGGTGTGTTAAGTCAAAAAATGGAGGTGTGTGAAGTCAAACAATAAAGGCGTGTAAAGTCACACAATGGAGGTGTGTGAAATCACAGAATGGAGGTGTGTGAAGTCAAAAAGGTTGTGTGTAGAGTCACAAATGGAGGTGTGTGAACTCATAGAATGGAGGTGTGTGAAGTCAAAGAATGGAGGTGTGTGAAGGCCTCAAATGGAGGTGTGTGAAGTCATGGAATGGAGGTGTGTGAAGTCACAAAGTGGAGGTGTGTGAAGTCAGAATGGAGTTGTGTGAAGTCATAGAATGGAGGTGTGTGAAGTCAGAATGGAGGTGTGTGAAGTCATAGAATGGAGGTGTGTGAAGTCAGAATGGAGGTGTGTGAACTCATAGAATGGAGGTGTGTGAAGTCACAATGGAGGTATGTGAAATCATAGAATGGTGGTGTGTGAAGTCACAGAATTGAGGTGTGGAAGTCATAGAATGGAGGTGTGTGAAATCAGAATGTAGGTGTGTGAAGTCATAGAATGGAGGTGTGTGAAGTCATAATGTAGGTGTGTGAAGTCACAGAATTGAGGTGTGTGAAGTCACAGAATGGAGGTGTGTAAAGTCATAGAATGGAGGTGTGTGAACTCATAGAATGGAGGTGTGTGAAGTCATGGAATGGAGGTGTGTGAAGTCAAAGAATGGAGGTGTGTGAAGTCAAACAATAAAGGTGTGTGAAGTCACAGAATGGAGGTGTGTGAAATCACAGAGTGGAGGTTTGTGAAGTCAAAAAGGTGGTGTGTAGAGTCACAAATGGAGGTGTGTGAACTCATAGAATGGAGGTGTGTGAAGTCAAAGAATGGAGGTGTGTGAAGTCATCGAATGGAACTGTGGGAAGACATGGAATGGAGGTGTGTTAAGCAACAGAATGGAGGTGTGTGAAGTCAGAATGGAGTTGTGTGAAGTCATAGAATGGAGGTGTGTGAAGTCAGAATGGAGGTGTGTGAAGTCATAGAATGGAGGTATGTGAAGTCAGAATGGAGGTGTGTGAACTCATAGAATGGAGGTGTGTGAAGTCACAATGGAGGGGTGTGAAGTCATAGAATGGAGGTGTGTGAAGTCACAGAATGGAGGTGTGTGAAGTCATAGAATGGAGGTGTGTGAACTCAGAATGGAGGTGTGTGAACTCATAGAATGGAGGTGTGTGAAGTCAGAATGGAGTTGTGTGAAGTCAAAGGATGGAGGTGTGTGAAGTCAAACAATAAGGGTGTGTGAAGTCACAGATTGGAGGTGTGTGAAACCACAGAATGGAGGTTTGTGAAGTCAAAAAGGTGGTGTATAGAGTCACAAATGGAGGTGTGTGAACTCATAGAATGGAGGTGTGTGAAGTCAAAGAATGGAGGTGTGTGAAGTCATCGAATGGAACTGTGGGAAGTCATGGAATGGAGGTGTGTGAAGCAACAGAATGGAGGTGTGTGAAGTCAGAATGGAGTTGTGTGAAGTCATAGAATGGAGGTGCGTGAAGTCAGAATGGAGGTGTGTGAACTCATAGAATGGAGGTGTGTGAAGTCACAATGGAGGTGTGTGAAGTCATAGAATGGAGGTGTGTGAACTCAGAATGGAGGTGTGTGAAGTCACAGAATGGAGGTGTGTGAAGTCATAGAATGGAGGTGTGTGAAGTCATAATGTAGGTGTGTGAAGTCACAGAA
This sequence comes from Megascapheus bottae, assembly GCA_024803745.1. Classification (NCBI taxonomy): domain Eukaryota; kingdom Metazoa; phylum Chordata; class Mammalia; order Rodentia; family Geomyidae; genus Megascapheus; species Megascapheus bottae. The sequence continues at coordinate 77,471 of JANJXV010001079.1, forward strand.
TTGAGATGTGTGAAGTCACAGAATGGAGGTGTGTGAAGTCACAGAATGGAGATGTGTGTAGTCACAGAATGGAGGTGTGTGAAGTCACAGAATGGAGGTGTGTGAACTCACAGAATGGAGATGTGTGAACTCACAATGGAGGTGTGTGAAGTCCCAGAATGGAGGTGTGTGAAGTGAAAAAATAAAGGTGTGTGAAGTCACAGAATGGAGGTCTGTGAAGTCATAGAATGGAGGTGTGTTAAGTCACAGAATGGAGGTGTGTGAAGTCAGATAATGGAGGTGTGTGAACTCAGAATGGAGGTGTGTGAAATCACAGAACGGAGATTTGTGAAGTCATAGAATGGAAGTGCGTGAAGTCATATAATGGATGTTTCTGAAGTAAGAATGAACGTGTGTGAATCATAGAATGGAGGTTTGTGAAGTCAAAATGGAGGTGTGTGAACTCATAGAATGGAGGTGTGTGAACTCATAGAATGGAGGTGTGTGAACTCATGGAAAGGAGGTGTGTGAAGTCAAAGAATTGAGGTGTGTGAAGTCAAAAAATAAAGGCGTGTGAAGTCACAGAATGGAGGTGTGTGAAATCACAGAATGGAAGTGTGTGAAGTCAAAAAGGTGGTGTGTAGAGTCAGAAATGGAGGTTTGTGAACTCATAGAATGGAGGTGTGTGAAGTCAAAGAATGGAGGTGTGTGAAGGCATCGAATGGAGGTGTGTGAAGTCATGGAATGGAGGTGAGTGAAGTCACAGAATGGAGGTGTGTGAAGTCAAAATGGAGTTGTGTGAAGTCATAGAATGGAGGTGTGTGAAGTCAGAATGGAGGTGTGTGAAGTCATAGAATGGAGGTGTGTGAAGTCAGAATGGAGGTGTGTGAACTCATAGAATGGAGGTGTGTGAAGTCACAATGGAGGGATGTGAAGTCATAGAATGGTGGTGTGTGAAGTCACCGAATGGAGGTGTGGAAGTCATAGAATGGAGGTGTGTGAAATCAGAATGGAGGTGTGTGAAGTCATAGAATGGAGGTGTGTGAAGTCATAATGGAGTTGTGTGAAGACATAGAATGGAGGTGTGTGAAGTCAGAATGGAGGTGTGTGAAGTCAGAATGGAGTTGTGTGAAGTCATAGAATGGAGGTATGTGAAGTCAGAATGGAGGTGTGTGAAGTCATAGAATGGAGGTGTGTGAAGTCAGAATGGAGGTGTGTGAACTCATAGAATGGAGGTGTGTGAAGTCACAATGGAGGTATGTGAAATCATAGAATGGTGGTGTGTGAAGTCACAGAATGGAGGTGTGGAAGTCATAGAATGGAGGTGTGTGAAATCAGAATGGAGGTGTGTGAAGTCATAGAATGGAGGTGTGTGAAGTCATAATGTAGGTGTGTGAAGTCACAGAATTGAGGTGTGTGAAGTCACAGAATGGAGGTGTGTAAAGTCATAGAATGGAGGTGTGTGAACTCATAGAATGGAGGTGTGGGAAGTCATGGAATGGAGGTGTGTGAAGTCAAAGAATGGAGGTGTGTGAAGTCAAACAATAAAGGTGTGTGAAGTCACAGAATGGAGGTGTGTGAAATCACAGAATGGAGGTTTGTGAAGTCAAAAAGGTGGTGTGTAAAGTCACAAATGGAGGTGTGTGAACTCATAGAATGGAGGTGTGTGAAGTCAAAGAATGGAGGTGTGTGAAGTCATCGAATGGAACTGTGGGAAGACATGGAATGGCGGTGTGTTAAGCAACAGAATGGAGGTGTGTGAAGTCAGAATGGAGTTGTGTGAAGTCATAGAATGGAGGTGTGTGAAGTCAGAATGGAGGTGTGTGAAGTCATAGAATGGAGGTATGTGAAGTCAGAATGGAGGTGTGTGAACTCATAGAATGGAGGTGTGTGAAGTCACAATGGAGGTGTGTGAAGTCATAGAATGGAGGTGTGTGAACTCAGAATGGAGGTGTGTGAAGTCACAGAATGGAGGTGTGTGAAGTCAAAATGGAGGTGTGTGAATCATAGAATGGAGGTGTGTGAACTCATAGAATGGAGGTGTGTGAAGTCATGGAATGGAGGTGTGTGAAGTCAAAGAATGGAGGTGTGTGAAGTCAAAAATTAAAGGTGTGAGAAGTCACAGAATGGAGGTGTGTGAACTCATAGAATGGAGTTGCATGCAGTCAAAGAATGGAGGTGTGTGAAGTCATCGAATGGATGTGTGTGAAGTCATGGAATGGAGGTGTGTGAAGTCAGATGGAGTTGTGTGAAGTCATAGAATGGAGGTGTGTGAAGTCAGAATGGAGGTGTGTGAAGTCATAGAATGGAGGTGTGTGAAGTCAGATGGAGTTGTGTGAAGTCATAGAATGGAGGTGTGTGAAGTCAGAATGGAGGTGTGTGAAGTCATAGAATGGAGGTGTGTGAAGTCATAATGGAGGTGTGTGAAGTCACAGAATTCAGGTGTGTGAAGTCACAGAATGGAGGTGTGTGAAGTCATAGAATGCAGGTGTGTGAAGTCAGAACGGAGGTGTGTGAACTCAGATTGGAGGTGTGGGAAGTCACAATGGAGACGTGTGAAGTTATAGAATGGAGGTGTGTGAAGTCACAGAATGGAGGGGTGTGAAGTCAAAGACTGGAGGTGTGTGAAGTCATAGAATGGAGGTGTGTGAACTCATAGAATGGAGGTGTGTGAAGTCATAGAATGGAGGTGTGTGAAGTCACAGAATGAAGGTGCGTTAAGTCACAGAATGGAGGTTTGTGAACGCAGACTGGAGGTGTGTGAAGTCACATAATGGAGGTGTGGGAAGTCATAGAATGGAGTTGTGTGAAGTCACAGAATGGAGTTGTGTGAATTAATAGAATGGAGATGTGAGAAATCATACAATGGAGGTGTGTGAAGTCACAGAATGGAGGTGTGTGAAGTCACAGAATGGAGGTATGTGAAGTCACAGAATGGAGGTGTGTGAACTCACAATGGAGGTGTGTGAACTCACAGAATGGAGTGTGTGAAGTCAAATGGGGGTGTGTGAAGTCATAGAATGGAGGTGTGTGAAATCATAGAATGGAGGTGTGGGAAGTCAGAGAATGGAGCTGTGTTAAGTCAGAATGGAGTTGTGCGAAGTCACAGAATGAAGGTGTGTGAAGTCATTTTATGGAGCTGTGTGAAGTCAGAATGGAGGTGTGTGAAGTCACAGAATGGAGGTGTGTGAAGTCAAAGACTGGAAGTGTGTGAAGTCATAGAATGGACGTGTGTGAACTGATAGAATGGAGGTGTGTGAAGTCATAGAATGGAGGTGTGTGAAGTCACAGAATGGAGGTGCGTTAAGTCACAGAATGGAGTTGTGTGAAGTCACACAATGGAGTTGTGTGAATTAATAGAATGGAGGTGTGAGAAATCATAGAATGGAGGTGTGTGAAGTCACAGAATGGAGGTGAGTGAAGTCACAGAAGGGAGGTATGTGAAGTCACCGAATGGAGGTGTGTGAACTCACAATGGAGTTGTGTGAAGTCAAAGAATGGAGTTGTGTGAAGTCATAGAATGGAATTGTGTGAAGTCATAGAATGGAGGTGTGTGAAGTGAGAATTGAGGTGTGTGAAGTCACGGAATTGAGGTGTGTGAACTCAGAATGGAGGTGCGTGAAGTCACAGAATGGAGGTTTGCGAAGTCATAGAATGGAGGTGTGTGAAGTCATAGAATGGATGTTTCTGAAGTAGAATGAAGGTGTGTGAAGTCATAGAATGGAGGTGTGTGAAGTCAAAATGGAGGTGTGTGAACTCATAAAATGGAGATGTGTGAAGTCATGGAATGGAGGTGTGTGAAGTCCAAGAATATAGGTTGTGAAGTCAAAAAATGGTGGTGTGTGAAGTCACAGAATGCAGGTGTGTCAAGTCAAAGAATGGAAGGGTGTGTAGTCAAAATGGAGGTGTGTGAAGTCACAGAATGGAGGTGTGTGAAGTCACAGAATGAAGGTGTTTGAAGTCAAAATTGTGGTGTGTGAAGTCACAAATGGAGGTGTCTGAAGTCAGAATGCAGCTGTGTGAAGCCATAGAAAGGAGGTGTATGAAGTCAGAATGGAGGTGTGTGAACTCATAGAATGGAGTGTGTGAAGTCACAATGGGGGTGTGTGAAGTCATAGAATGGGGGTGTGTGAAGTCAAATTGGAGGTGTGTGAAATCACAGAGTGGAAGTGTGTCAACTCAGAAATGAGGTGTGTGAAGTTGTAGAATGGAGGTGTGTGAATTCATAGAATGGAAGAGTGTGAAATCACAGAATGGAGGTGTGTGAAGTCAAAGAATTGAGGTTTGTGAAGTCAGAATGGAGGTGTGTGAAGTCAGGATGGAGGTGGGTGAAGTCACAGAATGGAGGTGTGGGAACTCAGAATGGAGGTGTGTGGTCACAGAACGGAGGTTTGGAAGTCATAGAATGGAGGTGCCTGAAGTCATAGAATGGATGTTTCTGAAGTGAGAACGAAGGTGTATGAAGTCAAAGAATGGAGGTGTGTGAAGTCAAAATGGAGGTGTGTGAATCATAGAATGGAGGTGTGTGAACTCATAGAATGGAGGTGTGTGAAGTCATGGAATGGAGGTGTGTGAAGTCAAAGAATGGAGGTGTGTGAAGTCAAACAATAAAGGTGTGTGAAGTCACAGAATGGAGGTGTGTGAACTCATAGAATGGAGTTGCATGCAGTCAAAGAATGGAGGTGTGTGAAGTCATCGAATGGATGTGTGTGAAGTCATGGAATGGAGGTGTGTGAAGTCAGATGGAGTTGTGTGAAGTCATAGAATGGAGGTGTGTGAAGTCAGAATGGAGGTGTGTGAAGTCATAGAATGGAGGTGTGTGAAGTCAGATGGAGTTGTGTGAAGTCATAGAATGGAGGTGTGTGAAGTCAGAATGGAGCTGTGTGAAGTCATAGAATGGAGGTGTGTGAAGTCATAATGGAGGCGTGTGAAGTCACAGAATTCAGGTGTGTGAAGTCACAGAATGGAGGTGTGTGAAATCATAGAATGCAGGTGTGTGAAGTCAGAACGGAGGTGTGTGAACTCAGATTGGAGGTGTGGGAAGTCACAATGGAGACGTGTGAAGTTATAGAATGGAGGTGTGTGAAGTCACAGAATGGAGGGGTGTGAAGTCAAAGACTGGAGGTGTGTGAAGTCATAGAATGGAGGTGTGTGAACTCAGAGAATGGAGGTGTGTGAAGTCATAGAATGGAGGTGTGTGAAGTCACAGAATGAAGGTGCGTTAAGTCACAGAATGGAGGTTTGTGAACGCAGACTGGAAGTGTGTGAAGTCACATAATGGAGGTGTGGGAAGTCATAGAATGGAGTTGTGTGAAGTCACAGAATGGAGTTGTGTGAATTAATAGAATGGAGATGTGAGAAATTATAGAATTGAGGTGTGTGAAGTCACAGAATGGAGGTGTGTGAAGTCACAGAATGGAGGTATGTGAAGTCACAGAATGGAGGTGTGTGAACTCACAATGGAGGTGTGTGAACTCACAGAATGGAGTGTGTGAAGTCACAATGGGGGTGTGTGAAGTCATAGAATGGAGGTGTGTGAAATCATAGAATGGAGGTGTGGGAAGTCAGAGAATGGAGCTGTGTGAAGTCAGAATGGAGTTGTGCGAAGTCACAGAATGAAGGTGTGTGAAGTCATTTTATGGAGCTGTGTGAAGTCAGAATGGAGGTGTGTGAAGTCACAGAATGGAGGTGTGTGAACTCAGAATGGAGGTGTGTGAAGTCACAGAATCTAGGTGTGTGAAGTCATAGAATGGAGGTGTGTGAAGTCATAGAATGGAGGTGTGTGAAGTCATAATGGAGGCGTGTGAAGTCACAGAATTCAGGAGTGTGAAGTCACAGAATGGAGGGGTGTGAAGTCAAAGACTGGAGGTGTGTGAAGTCATAGAATGGACGTGTGTGAACTCATAGAATGGAGGTGTGTGAAGTCATAGAATGGAGGTGTGTGAAGTCACAGAATGAAGGTGCGTTAAGTCACAGAATGGAGGTTTGTGAACTCAGAATGGAGGTGTGTGAAGTCACAGAATGGAGGTGTGGGAAGTCATAGAATGGAGTTGTGTGAAGTCACACAATGGAGTTGTGTGAATTAATAGAATGGAGGTGTGAGAAATCATAGAATGGAGGTGTGTGAAGTCACAGAATGGAGGTGAGTGAAGTCACAGAAGGGAGGTATGTGAAGTCACCGAATGGAGGTGTGTGAACTCACAATGGAGGTGTGTGAAGTCAAAGAATGGAGTTGTGTGAAGTCATAGAATGGAATTGTGTGAAGTCATAGAATGGAGGTGTGTGAAGTGAGAATTGAGGTGTGTGAAGTCACGGAATTGAGGTGTGTGAACTCAGAATGGAGGTGCGTGAAGTCACAGAATGGAGGTTTGTGAAGTCATAGAATGGAGGTGTGTGAAGTCATAGAATGGAGGTGTGTGAAGTCAAAATGGAGGTGTGTGAACTTATAAAATGGAGATGTGTGAAGTCATGGAATGGAGGTGTGTGAAATCCAAGAATATAGGTTGTGAAGTCAAAAAATGGTGGTGTGTGAAGTCACAGAATGCAGGTTTGTCAAGTCAAAGAATGGAAGGGTGTGAAGTCAAAATGGAGGTGTGTGAAGTCACAGAATGGAGGTGTGTGAAGTCACAGAATGAAGGTGTTTGAAGTCAAAATTGTGGTGTGTGAAGTCACAAATGGAGGTGTCTGAAGTCAGAATGAAGCTGTGTGAAGCCATAGAAAGGAGGTGTATGAAGTCAGAATGGAGGTGTGTGAACTCATAGAATGGAGTGTGTGAAGTCACAATGGGGGTGTGTGAAGTCATAGAATGGGGGTGTGTGAAGTCAAATTGGAGGTGTGTGAAATCACAGAATGGAGGTGTGTCAACTCAGAAATGAGGTGTGTGAAGTCGTAGAATGGAGGTGTGTGAATTCATAGAATGGAAGAGTGTGAAATCACATAATGGAGTTGTGTGAAGTCAAAGAATTGAGGTTTGTGAAGTCAGAATGGAGGTGTGTGAAGTCAGGATGGAGGTGGGTGAAGTCACAGAATGGAGGTGTGGGAACTCAGAATGGAGGTGTGTGGTCACAGAACGGAGGTTTGGAAGTCATAGAATGGAGGTGCCTGAAGTCATAGAATGGATGTTTCTGAAGTGAGAACGAAGGTGTATGAAGTCAAAGAATGGAGGTGTGTGAAGTCAAAATGGAGGTGTGTGAATCATAGAATGGAGGTGTGTGAACTCATAGAATGGAGGTGTGTGAAGTCATCGAATGGATGTGTGAAGTCATGGAATGGAGGTGTGTGAAGTCAGATGGAGTTGTGTGAAGTCATAGAATGGAGGTGTGTGAACTCAGAATGGAGGTGTGTGAAGTCATAGAATGGAGTTGTGTGAAGTCAGATGGAGTTGTGTGAAGTCATAGATTGGAGGTGTGTGAAGTCAGAATGGAGGTGTGTGAAGTCACAGAATGGAGGTATGTGAAGTCACAGAATGGAGGTGTGTGAACTCACAATGGAGGTGTGTGAACTCACAGAATGGAGTGTGTGAAGTCACAATGGGGGTGTGTGAAGTCATAGAATGGAGGTGTGTGAAATCATAGAATGGAGGTGTGGGAAGTCAGAGAATGGAGCTGTGTGAAGTCAGAATGGAGTTGTGCGAAGTCACAGAATGAAGGTGTGTGAAGTCATTTTATGGAGCTGTGTGAAGTCAGAATGGAGGTGTGTGAAGTCACAGAATGGAGGTGTGTGAACTCAGAATGGAGGTGTGTGAAGTCACAGAATCTAGGTGTGTGAAGTCATAGAATGGAGGTGTGTGAAGTCCTAGAATGGAGGTGTGTGAAGTCATAATGGAGGCGTGTGAAGTCACAGAATTCAGGAGTGTGAAGTCACAGAATGGAGGGGTGTGAAGTCAAAGACTGGAGGTGTGTGAAGTCATAGAATGGACGTGTGTGAACTCATAGAATGGAGGTGTGTGAAGTCATAGAATGGAGGTGTGTGAAGTCACAGAATGAAGGTGCGTTAAGTCACAGAATGGAGGTTTGTGAACTCAGAATGGAGGTGTGTGAAGTCACAGAATGGAGGTGTGGGAAGTCATAGAATGGAGTTGTGTGAAGTCACACAATGGAGTTGTGTGAATTAATAGAATGGAGGTGTGAGAAATCATAGAATGGAGGTGTGTGAAGTCACAGAATGGAGGTGAGTGAAGTCACAGAAGGGAGGTATGTGAAGTCACCGAATGGAGGTGTGTGAACTCACAATGGAGGTGTGTGAAGTCAAAGAATGGAGTAGTGTGAAGTCATAGAATGGAATTGTGTGAAGTCATAGAATGGAGGTGTGTGAAGTGAGAATTGAGGTGTGTGAAGTCACGGAATTGAGGTGTGTGAACTCAGAATGGAGGTGCGTGAAGTCACAGAATGGAGGTTTGTGAAGTCATAGAATGGAGGTGTGTGAAGTCATAGAATGGAGGTGTGTGAAGTCAAAATGGAGGTGTGTGAACTCATAAAATGGAGATGTGTGAAGTCATGGAATGGAGGTGTGTGAAGTCCAAGAATATAGGTTGTGAAGTCAAAAAATGGTGGTGTGTGAAGTCACAGAATGCAGGTTTGTCAAGTCAAAGAATGGAAGGGTGTGAAGTCAAAATGGAGGTGTGTGAAGTCACAGAATGGAGGTGTGTGAAGTCACAGAATGAAGGTGTTTGAAGTCAAAATTGTGGTGTGTGAAGTCACAAATGGAGGTGTCTGAAGTCAGAATGAAGCTTTGTGAAGCCATAGAAAGGAGGTGTATGAAGTCAGAATGGAGGTGTGTGAACTCATAGAATGGAGTGTGTGAAGTCACAATGGGGGTGTGTGAAGTCATAGAATGGGGGTGTGTGAAGTCAAATTGGAGGTGTGTGAAATCACAGAATGGAGGTGTGTCAACTCAGAAATGAGGTGTGTGAAGTCGTAGAATGGAGGTGTGTGAATTCATAGAATGGAAGAGTGTGAAATCACATAATGGAGGTGTGTGAAGTCAAAGAACTGAGGTTTGTGAAGTCAGAATGGAGGTGTGTGAAGTCAGGATGGAGGTGGGTGAAGTCACAGAATGGAGGTGTGGGAACTCAGAATGGAGGTGTGTGGTCACAGAACGGAGGTTTGGAAGTCATAGAATGGAGGTGCCTGAAGTCATAGAATGGATGTTTCTGAAGTGAGAACGAAGGTGTATGAAGTCAAAGAATGGAGGTGTGTGAAGTCAAAATGGAGGTGTGTGAATCATAGAATGGAGGTGTCTGAACTCATAGAATGGAGGTGTGTGAAGTCATCGAATGGATGTGTGAAGTCATGGAATGGAGGTGTGTGAAGTCAGATGGAGTTGTGTGAAGTCATAGAATGGAGGTGTGTGAAGTCAGAATGGAGGTGTGTGAAGTCATAGAATGGAGGTGTGTGAAGTCAGATGGAGTTGTGTGAAGTCATAGAATGGAGGTGTGTGAAGTCAGAATGGAGGTGTGTGAAGTCATAGAATGGAGGTGTGTGAAGTCATAATGGAGGCGTGTGAAGTCACAGAATTCAGGTGTGTGAAGTCACAAAATGGAGGTGTGTGAAGTCATAGAATGCAGGTGTGTGAAGTCAGAACGGAGGTGTGTGAACTCAGATTGGAGGTGTGGGAAGTCACAATGGAGACGTGTGAAGTTATAGAATGGAGGTGTGTGAAGTCACAGAATGGAGGGGTGTGAAGTCAAAGACTGGAGGTGTGTGAAGTCATAGAATGGAGGTGTGTGAACTCATAGAATGGAGGTGTGTGAAGTCATAGAATGGAGGTGTGTGAAGTCACAGAATGAAGGTGCGTTAAGTCACAGAATGGAGGTTGGTGAACGCAGACTGGAGGTGTGTGAAGTCACATAATGGAGGTGTGGGAAGTCATAGAATGGAGTTGTGTGAAGTCAAAGAATGGAGTTGTGTGAATTAATAGAATGGAGGTGTGAGAAATCATAGAATGGAGGTGTGTGAAGTCACAGAATGGAGGTGTGTGAAGTCACAGAATGGAGGTGTGTGAAGTCACAGAATGGAGGTGTGTGAACTCACAATGGAGGTGTGTGAAATCAAAGAATGGTGGTGTGTGAAGTCATAGAATGGAATTGTGTGAAGTCATAGAATGGAGATGTGTGAAATGACAATTGAGGTGTGTGAAGTCACGGAATTGAGGTATGTGAACTCAGAATGGAGGTGTGTGAAGTCACAGAATGGAGGTGTGTGAAGTCATAGAATGGAGGTGTATGAAGTCATAGAATGGATGTTTCTGAAGTAGAATGAAGGTGTGTGAAGTCATAGAATGGAGGTGTGTGAAGTCAAAATGGAGGTGTGTGAACTCATAAAATGTAGATGTGTGAAGTCATGGAATGGAGGTGTGTGAAGTCCAAGAATATAGGTGTGTGAACTCAAACAATGGTGGTGTGTGAAGTCACAGAATGAAGGTGTCTGAAGTCAGAATGCAGCTGTGTGAATCCATAGAATGGAGGTGTGTGACGTCAGAATGGAGGTGTGTGAACTCATGGAATGGAGTGTGTGAAGTCACAATGGGGGTGTGTGAAGTCATAGAATGGGGGTGTGTGAAGTCAAATTGGAGGTTTGTGAAATCACAGAATGGAGGTGTGTCAACTCAGAAATGAGGTGTGTGAAGTCATAAAATGGAGGTGTGTGAATTCATAGAATGGAAGTGTGTGAAATCATAGAATGGAGTTGTGTGAAGTAAAAGAATTGAGCATTGTGAAGTCAGAATGGAGGTGTGTGAAGTCAGGATGGAGGTGGGTGAAGTCACAGAATGGAGGTGTGGGAACTCAGAATGGAGGTGTGTGGTCACAGAACGGAGGTTTGTGAAGTCTTGGAATGGAGGTGCGTGAAGTCATAGAATGGATGTTTCTGAAGTGAGAACGAAGGTGTATGAAGTCAAAGAATGGAGGTGTGTGAAGTCAAAATGGAGATGTGTGAACTCATAGAATGGAGGTGTGTGAACTCATAGAATGGAGGTGTGTGAAGTCATGGAATGTAGGTGTGTGAAGTCAAAGAATGGAGGTGTGTGAAGACAAACAATAAAGGTGTGTGAAGTCACAGAATGGAGGCGTGTGAACTCATAGAATGGAGGTGCATGAAGACAAAAAATGGAGGTGTGTGAATTCATCGAATGGAGGTGTGTGAAGTCATGGAATGGAGGTGTGTGAAGTCAGATGGAGTTGTGTGAAGTCATAGAATAGAGGTGTGTGAAGTCAGAATGGAGGTGTGTGAAGTCATAGAATGGAGGTGTGTGAAATCAGAATGGAGGTGTGTGAACTCATAGAATGGAGGTGTGTGAAGTCACAATGCAGGAGTGCGAAGTCATATAATTGAGGTGTGTGAGGTCATAGAATGCAGGTGTGTGAAGTCACAGAATGGAGGTGTGTGAAGTCATAGAATGGAGGTGTGTGAAGTCACAGAATAGAGGTGTGTGAAATCACAAAATGGAGGTGTGTGAACTCATAATGGAGGAGTGTGAAGTCATAGAATGGAGGTGTGTGAAGTCATAGAATGGAGGTGTGTGAAGTCACACAATGGGGGTGTGTGAAGTCATAGAATGGAGGTGTGTGAAGTCATAGAATGGAGGTGTGTGAAGTCACAGAATGGAGGTGTTTGACGTCAGAGAATAGAGGTGTGTGAAATCAGAATGGAGGTGTGTGAAGTCACAGAATGGAGGTGTGTGAAGTCAGAATAGATGTGTGCGAAATCATAGAATGGAGCTGTGTGAAGCCAGAATGGAGCTGTGTGAAGTCATAGAATGGAGGTGAGTGAAGTCAGAATGGCGGTGTGTGAAATCATAGAATGATGGTGTGTGAAGTCACAATGGAGGTGTGTGAAGTCATAGAATGGAGGTTTTTGAAGTCACTGAACGGAAGTGTGTGAAGTCATAGAATGGAGGTGTGTGAAGTAAGAATGAAGGTGTGTGAACTCATAGAATGGAGGTGTGTGAAGTCACAATGGAGGTGTGTGAAGTCACAGAAGGGAGGTGTGTGAAGTCACAGAATGGAGGTGTGTGAAGTCATAGAAGCGAGCTGTGTGAAGTCAGATTGGAGGTGTGTGAAGTCACAGAATGGAGGTGCATGAACTTAGAATGGAGGTGTGTGAAGTCACAGAATGGAGGTGTGTGAAGTCATAGAATGGAGTTGTGGGAAGTCATAGAATGGATGTGTGTGAAGTCATAATGGAGGTGTGTGAAGTCACAGAATTGAGGTGTGTGAAGTCACAGAATGGAGGTGTGTGAAGTCATAGAATGGAGGTGTGTGAAGTCATAGAATGGAGGTGTGTGAAGTCATACAATGGATGTTTGTTAAGTAAGAATGAAGGTGTGTTAAGTCATAGAATGGAGGTGTGTGAAGGCACAGAATGGAGTTGTGTGTAGTCATAGAATGGAGCTGTGTGAAGTAAGAATGGAGGTGTGTGAAGTCACAGAATGGAGGTGTGCGAACTCAGAATGGAGGTGTGTGAAGTCACAGAATGGAGGTGTGTTAAGTCACAGAACGGAGGTGTTTGAACTCAGAATGGAGGTGTGTGAAGTCAGAGAATGGAGGTGTGTGAAGTCAAAATGGAGGTGTGTGAATCATAGAATGGAGGTGTGTGAACTCATAGAATGGAGGTGTGTGAAGTCATGGAATGGAGGTGTGTGAAGTCAAAGAATGGAGGTGTGTGAAGTCAAACAATAAAGTTGTTTGAAGTCACAGAATGGAGGTGTGTGAACTCATAGAATGGAGGTGCATGCAGTCAAAGAATGGAGCTGTGTGAATTCATCGAATGGAGGTGTGTGAAGTCATGGAATGGAGGTGTGTGAAGTCAGATGGAGGTGGGTGAAGTCATAAAATGGAGGTGTGTGAAGTCGGAATGGAGGTGTGTGATGTCATAGAATGGAGGTGTCTGAAGTCAGAATCGAGGTGTGTGAACTCATAGAATGGAGGTGTGTGAAGTCACAATGCAGGTGTGCGAAGTCATAGAATGGAGGTGTGTGAAGTCATAGAATGGAGGTGTGTGAAGTCACAGAATGGAGGTGTGTGAAGTCATAGAATGGAGGTGTGTGAAGTCATAGAATGGAGGTGTGTGAAGTCATAGAATGGATGTTTGTTAAGTAAGAATGAAGGTGTGTTAAGTCATAGAATGGAGGTGTGTGAAGGCACAGAATGGAGGTGTGTGTAGTCATAGAATGGAGCTGTGTGAAGTAAGAATGGAGGTGTGTGAAGTCACAGAATGGAGGTGTGCGAACTCAGAATGTAGGTGTGTGAAGTCACAGAATGGAGGTGTGTTAAGTTACAGAACGGAGGTGTTTGAACTCAGAATGGAGGTGTGTGAAGTCACAGAATGGAGTTTTGTGAAGTCATAGAATGGAGGTGTGTGAAATCACAGAATGGAGGTGTGGGAAGTCAGAGAATGGAGCTGTATGAAGTCATAATGGAGGTGTGCGAAGTCACAGAATGGAGGTGTGTGAAGTCATTTTATGTAGCTGTGTGAAGTCACAATGGAGGTGTGTGAAGTCACAGAATGGAGGTGTGTGAACTCAGAATGGAGGTGTGTGAAGTCACAGAATCTAGGTGTGTGAAGTCATAGAATGGAGGTGTGTGAAGTCATAGGATGGAGGTGTGTGAAGTCATAATGGAGGCGTGTGAATTCACAGAATTTAGGTGTGTGAAGTCAGAGAAGGGAGGTGTGTGAAGTCATAGAATGGAGGTGTGTGAAGTCAGAACAGAGGTGTGTGAACTCAGATTGGAGGTGTGGAAAGTCACAATGGAGGTGTGTGAAGTTATAGAATGGAGGTGTGTGAAGTCACAGAGTGGAGGGGTGTGAAGTCAAAGACTGGAGGTGTGTGAAGTCATAGAATTGAGGTGTGTGAACTCATAGAATGGAGGTGTGTGAAGTCATAGAATGGAGGTGTGTGAAGTCACAGAATGAAGGTGCGTTAAGTCACAGAATGGAGGTTTGTGAACTCAGACTGGAGGTGTGTGAAGTCACAGAATGGAGGTGTGGGAAGTCATAGAATGGAGTTGTGTGAAGTCACAGAATGGAGTTGTGTGAATTAATAGAATGGAGGTGTGAGAAATCATAGAATGGAGGTGTGTGAAGTCACAGAATGGAGGTGTGTGAAGTCACAGAATGGAGGTGTGTGAAGTCACAGAATGGAGGTGTGTGAACTCACAATGGAGGTGTGTGTGAAGTCAAAGAATGGAGTTGTGTGAAGTCATAGAATGGAATTGTGTGAAGTCATAGAATGGAGGTGTGTGAAGTGAGAATTGAGGTGTGTGAAGTCACGGAATTGAGGTGTGTGAACTCAGAATGGAGGTGTGTGAAGTCACAGAATTGAGGTTTGTGAAGTCATTGAATGGAGGTGTGTGAAGTCATAGAATGGATGCTTCTGAAGTAGAATGAAGGTATGTGAAGTCATAGAATGGAGGTGTGTGAAGTCAAAATGGAGGTGTGTGAACTCATATAATGGAGATGTGTGAAGTCAAGGAATGGAGGTGTGTGAAGTCCAAGAATATAGGTTGTGAAGTCAAACAATGGTGGTGTGTGAAGTCACAGAATGCAGGTGTGTGAAGTCAAAGAATGGAATTGTGTGAAGTCAAAATGGAGGTGTGTGAAGTCTCAGAATGGAGGTGTGTGAAGTCACAGAATGAAGGTGTTTGAAGTCAAAATTGTGGTGTGTGAAGTCACAAATGGAGTTGTCTGAAGTCAGAATGCAGCTGTGTGAAGCCATAGAATGGAGGTGTGTGAAGTCAGAATGGAGGTGTGTGAACTCATAGAATGGAGTGTGTGAAGTCACAATGGGGGTGTGTGAAGTCATAGAATGGGGATGTGTGAAGTCAAATTGGAGGTGTGTGAAATCACAGAATGGAGGTGTGTCAACTCAGAAATGAGGTGTGTGAAGTCGTAGAATGGAGGTGTGTGAATTCATAGAATGGAAGAGTGTGAAGTCATAGAATCAGGTGTGTGAAGTCAAAGAATTGAGGTTTGTGAAGTCAGAATGGAAGTGTGTGAAGTCAGGATGGAGGTGGATGAAGTCACAGAATGGAGGTGTGGGAAATCAGAATGGAGGTGTGTGGTCACAGAACGGAGGATTGTGAAGTCATAGAATGGAGGTGCCTGAAGTCATAGAATGGAAGTTTCTGAAGTGAGAACGAAGGTGTATGAAGTCAAAGAATGGAGGTGTGTGAAGTCAAAATGGAGGTGTGTGAATCGTAGAATGGAGGTGTGTGAACTCATAGAATGGAGGTGTGTGAAGTCATGGAATGGAGGTGTGTGAAATCAAAGAATGGAGGTGTGTGAAGTCAAACAATAAAGGTGTGTGAAGTCACAGAATGGAAGTGATTGAACTCATAGAATGGAGGTGCATGCAGTCAAAGAATGGAGGTGTGTGAAGTCATCGAATGGAGGTGTGTGAAGTCATGGAATGGAGGTTTGTGAAGTCAGATGGAGTTGTGTGAAGTCATAGAATGGAGGTGTGTGCAGCCAGAATGGAGGTGTATGAAGTCATAGAATGGAGGTGTGTGAAGTCAGAATGGAGGTGTGTGAACTCATAGAATGGAGGTGTGTGAAGTCACAATGCAGGTGTGCGAAGTCATAGAATGGAGGTGTGTGAGGTCATAGAATGGAGGTGTGTGAAGTACCAGAATGGAGGTGTGTGAAGTCATAGAATGGAGGTTTGTGAAGTCACAGAATGGAGGTGTGTGAAGTCATAGAATGGAGGTGTGTGAAGTCATAGAATTTAGGTGTGTGAAGTCATAGAATGGAGGTGTGTGAAGTCAGAGAATGGAGGTGTGAGAAATCAAAAAATGGAGGTGTGTGAACTCAGAATGGAGGTGTGTGAAGTCACAGAATGGAGGTGTGTGAAGTCATAGAATGGAGGGGTGTGAAGTCACACAATGGGGGTGTGTGAAGTCATAGAATGGAGGTGTGTGAAGTCATAGAATGGAGGTGTGTGAAGTCACAGAATGGAGGTGTGTGAAGTCATAGAATGGAGGTGTGTGAAGTCACACAATGGGGGTGTGTGAAGTCATAGAATGGAGGTGTGTGAAGTCATAGAATTGAGGTGTGTGAAGTCACAGAATGGAGGTGTTTGACGTCAGAGAATGGAGGTGTGTGAAATCAGAATTGAGGTGAGTGAAGTCAGAATAGATGTGTGCAAAGTCATAGAATGGAGCTGTGTGAAGTCAGAATGGAGCTGTGTGAAGTCATAGAATGGAGGTGAGTGAAGTCATAATGGCGGTGTGTGAACTCAGAGAATGATGGTGTGTGAAGTCACAATGGAGGTGTGTGAAGTCATACAATAGAGGTTTTTGAAGTCACAGAATGGAAGTTTGTGAAGTCATAAAATGGAGGTGTGTGAAGTCAGATTGGAGGTGTGTGAAGTCATAGAATGGAGGTGTGTCAACTCAGAAAGGAGGTGTGTGAAGTCATAGAATGGAGGTGTGTGAAGTCATAGAATGGAAGTGTGTGAAATCATAGAATGGAGTTGTGTGAAGTCACAGAGATGAGGTGTGTGAATTCAGAATGGAGGTGTGTGAAGTCACAATGTAGGTGTGTGAAGTCACAGAATGGAGCTGTGTGAAGTCATAGAATGGAGGTATGTGAAGTCAGAATGGAGGTGTGTGAACTCATAGAAGGGAGGTGTGTGAAGTCACAATGCAGGTGTGCGAAGTCATAGAATGGAGGTGTGTGAGGTCATAGAATGGAGGTGTGTAAAGTCACAGAATGGAGGTGTGTGAAGTCATAGAATGGAGGTGTGTGAAGTAACAGAATGGAGGTGTGTGAAGTCATAGAATAGAGGTGTGTGAAGTCATAGAATTTAGGTGTGTGAAATCATAGAATGGAGGTGTGTGAAGTCAGAGAATGGAGGTGTGTGAAATCACAAAATGGAGGTGTGTGAACTCAGAATGGAGGTGTGTGAAGTCACAGAATGGAGGTGTGTGAAGTCAGAGAATGGAGGTGTGTGAAATCACAAAATGGAGGTGTGTGAACTCAGAATGGAGGTGTGTGAAGTCACAGAATGGAGGTGTGTGAAGTCATAGAATGGAGGTGTGTGAAGTCACACAATGGGGGGTGTGTGAAGTCATAGAATGGAGGTGTGTGAAGTCATAGAATGGAGGTGTGTGAAGTCACAGAATGGAGGTGTGTGAAGTCATAGAATGGAGTTGTGTGAAGTCACAAAATGGGGGTGTGTGAAGTCATAGAATGGAGGTGTGTGAAGTCATAGAATGGAGGTGTGTGAAGTCACAGAATGGAGGTGTTTGACGTCAGAGAATGGAAGTGTGTGAAATCAGAATGGAGGTGAGTGAAGTCAGAATAGATGTGTGCAAAGTCATAGAATGGAGCTGTGTGAAGTCAGAATGGAGCTGTGTGAAGTCATGGAATGGAGGTGAGTGAAGTCAGAATGGCGGTGTGTGAACTCATAGAATGATGGTGTGTGAACTCACAATGGAGGTGTGTGAAGTCATACAATGGAGGTTTTTGAAGTCACAGAATGGAAGTTTGTGAAGTCATAAACTGGAGGTGTGTGAAGTCAGATTGGAGGTGTGTGAAGTCATAGAATGGAGGAGTGTCAACTCAGAAATGAGGTGTGTGAAGTCATAGAATGGAGGTGTGTGAAGTCATAGAATGGAGGTGTGTGAAATCATAGAATGGAGATGTGTGAAGTCACAGAATTGAGGTGTGTGAAGTCAGAATGGAGGTGTGTGAAGTCACAATGTAGGTGTGGGAAGTCACAGAATGGAGGTGTGTGAAGTCATAGAATGGAGGTGTGTGAAGTCACAGAATGGAGGTGTGTGAAGTCATATAATCGAGGTGTGTGAAGTCACAGAATGGAGGTGTGTGAAGTCAGAATGGAGTTGTGTGAAGTCATAGAATGGAGGTGTGTGAAGTCACAATGGAGGTGTGTGAAGTCATAGAATGGAGGTGTGTGAAGTCACAGAATGGAGGTGTGTGAGGTCATAGAATGGAGCTGTGTGAAGTCAGATTGGAGGTGTGTTAAGTCACAGAATGGAGGTGTGTGAACTCAAAATGGAGGTGTGTGAAGTCACAGAATGGAGGTGTGTGAAGTGATAGAATGGAGGTGTGTGAAGTCATAGAATGGATGTGTGTGAAGTCATAATGGAGGTGTGTTAAGTCACAGAATGGAGGTGTGTGAACTCAAAATGGAGGTGTGTGAAGTCACAGAATGGAGCTGTGTGAAGTCGGAATGGAGGTGTGCGAAGTCACAGAATGGAGGTGTGTGAAGTCATTTTATGGAGCTGTGTGAAGTCAGAATGGAGGCGTGTGAAGTCACAGAATGGAGGTGTGTGAACTCAGAATGAAGGTGTGTGAAGTCACAGAATCTAGGTGTGTGAAGTCATAGAATGGAGGTGTGTGAAGTCATAGAATGGAGGTGTGGGAAGTCACAATGGAGGTGTGTGAAGTTATAGAATGGAGGTGTGTGAAGTCACAGAATGGAGGGGTGTGAAGTCAAAGACTGGAGGTGTGTGAAGTCATAGAATGGAGGTGGGTGAACTCATAGAATGGAGGTGTGTGAAGTCATAGAATGGAGGTGTGTGAATTAATAGAATGGAGGTGTGAGAAATCATAGAATGGAGGTGTGTGAAGTCACAGAATGGAGGTATGTGAAGTCACAGAATGGAGGTGTGTGAACTCCAATGGAGGTGTGTGAAGTCAAAGAATGGAGGTGTGTGAAGTCATAGAATGGAATTGTGTGAAGTCATAGAATGGAGGTGTGTGAAGTGAGAATTGAGGTGTGTGAAGTCACGGAATTGAGGTGTGTGAACTCAGAATGGAGGTGTGTGAAATCTCAGAATGGAGGATTGTGAAGTCATAGAGTGGAGGTGTCTGAAGTCATAGAATGGATGTTTCTGAAGTAGAATAAAGGTGTGTGAAGTCATGGAATGGAGGTGTGCGAAGTCCAAGAATATAGGTTGTGAAGTCAAACAATGGTGGTGTGTGAAGTCACAGAATGGAGGTGTGTGAAGTCACAGAATGAAGGTGTTTGAAGTCAAAATTGTGGTGTGTGAAGTCACAAATTGAGGAGTCTGAAGTCAGAATGCAGCTGTGTGAAGCCATAGAATGGAGGTGTGTGAAGTCAGAATGGAGGTGTGTGAACTCATAGAATGGAGTGTGTGAAGTCACAATGGGGGTGTGTGAAGTCATAGAATGGAGGTGTGTGAAGTCATAGAATTTAGGTGTGTGAAGTCATAGAATGGAGGTGTGTGAAGTCAGAGAATGGAGGTGTGAGAAATCAAAAAATGGAGGTGTGTGAACTCAGAATGGAGGTGTGTGAAGTCACAGAATGGAGGTGTGTGAAGTCATAGAATGGAGGGGTGTGAAGTCACACAATGGGGGTGTGTGAAGTCATAGAATGGAGGTGTGTGAAGTCATAGAATGGAGGTGTGTGAAGTCACAGAATGGAGGTGTGTGAAGTCATAGAATGGAGGTGTGTGAAGTCACACAATGGGGGTGTGTGAAGTCATAGAATGGAGGTGTGTGAAGTCATAGAATTGAGGTGTGTGAAGTCACAGAATGGAGGTGTTTGACGTCAGAGAATGGAGGTGTGTGAAATCAGAATTGAGGTGAGTGAAGTCAGAATAGATGTGTGCAAAGTCATAGAATGGAGCTGTGTGAAGTCAGAATGGAGCTGTGTGAAGTCATAGAATGGAGGTGAGTGAAGTCATAATGGCGGTGTGTGAACTCATAGAATGATGGTGTGTGAAGTCACAATGGAGGTGTGTGAAGTCATACAATAGAGGTTTTTGAAGTCACAGAATGGAAGTTTGTGAAGTCATAAAATGGAGGTGTGTGAAGTCAGATTGGAGGTGTGTGAAGTCATAGAATGGAGGTGTGTCAACTCAGAAAGGAGGTGTGTGAAGTCATAGAATGGAGGTGTGTGAAGTCATAGAATGGAAGTGTGTGAAATCATAGAATGGAGTTGTGTGAAGTCACAGAGATGAGGTGTGTGAATTCAGAATGGAGGTGTGTGAAGTCACAATGTAGGTGTGTGAAGTC
Source organism: Megascapheus bottae (assembly GCA_024803745.1). Classification (NCBI taxonomy): domain Eukaryota; kingdom Metazoa; phylum Chordata; class Mammalia; order Rodentia; family Geomyidae; genus Megascapheus; species Megascapheus bottae. The sequence continues at coordinate 97,450 of JANJXV010001079.1, forward strand.
ACAGAATGGAGCTGTGTGAAGTCATAGAATGGAGGTATGTGAAGTCAGAATGGAGGTGTGTGAACTCATAGAAGGGAGGTGTGTGAAGTCACAATGCAGGTGTGCGAAGTCATAGAATGGAGGTGTGTGAGGTCATAGAATGGAGGTGTGTAAAGTCACAGAATGGAGGTGTGTGAAGTCATAGAATGGAGGTGTGTGAAGTAACAGAATGGAGGTGTGTGAAGTCATAGAATAGAGGTGTGTGAAGTCATAGAATTTAGGTGTGTGAAATCATAGAATGGAGGTGTGTGAAGTCAGAGAATGGAGGTGTGTGAAATCACAAAATGGAGGTGTGTGAACTCAGAATGGAGGTGTGTGAAGTCACAGAATGGAGGTGTGTGAAGTCATAGAATGGAGGTGTGTGAAGTCACACAATGGGGGTGTGTGAAGTCATAGAATGGAGGTGTGTGAAGTCATAGAATGGAGGTGTGTGAAGTCACAGAATGGAGGTGTGTGAAGTCATAGAATGGAGTTGTGTGAAGTCACAAAATGGGGGTGTGTGAAGTCATAGAATGGAGGTGTGTGAAGTTATAGAATGGAGGTGTGTGAAGTCACAGAATGGAGGTGTTTGACGTCAGAGAATGGAGGTGTGTGAAATCAGAATGGAGGTGAGTGAAGTCAGAATAGATGTGTGCAAAGTCATAGAATGGAGCTGTGTGAAGTCAGAATGGAGCTGTGTGAAGTCATGGAATGGAGGTGAGTGAAGTCAGAATGGCGGTGTGTGAACTCATAGAATGATGGTGTGTGAACTCACAATGGAGGTGTGTGAAGTCATACAATGGAGGTTTTTGAAGTCACAGAATGGAAGTTTGTGAAGTCATAAACTGGAGGTGTGTGAAGTCAGATTGGAGGTGTGTGAAGTCATAGAATGGAGGAGTGTCAACTCAGAAATGAGGTGTGTGAAGTCATAGAATGGAGGTGTGTGAAGTCATAGAATGGAGGTGTGTGAAATCATAGAATGGAGATGTGTGAAGTCACAGAATTGAGGTGTGTGAAGTCAGAATGGAGGTGTGTGAAGTCACAATGTAGGTGTGGGAAGTCACAGAATGGAGGTGTGTGAAGTCATAGAATGGAGGTGTGTGAAGTCACAGAATGGAGGTGTGTGAAGTCATATAATCGAGGTGTGTGAAGTCACAGAATGGAGGTGTGTGAAGTCAGAATGGAGTTGTGTGAAGTCATAGAATGGAGGTGTGTGAAGTCACAATGGAGGTGTGTGAAGTCATAGAATGGAGGTGTGTGAAGTCACAGAATGGAGGTGTGTGAGGTCATAGAATGGAGCTGTGTGAAGTCAGATTGGAGGTGTGTTAAGTCACAGAATGGAGGTGTGTGAACTCAAAATGGAGGTGTGTGAAGTCACAGAATGGAGGTGTGTGAAGTGATAGAATGGAGGTGTGTGAAGTCATAGAATGGATGTGTGTGAAGTCATAATGGAGGTGTGTTAAGTCACAGAATGGAGGTGTGTGAACTCAAAATGGAGGTGTGTGAAGTCACAGAATGGAGCTGTGTGAAGTCGGAATGGAGGTGTGCGAAGTCACAGAATGGAGGTGTGTGAAGTCATTTTATGGAGCTGTGTGAAGTCAGAATGGAGGCGTGTGAAGTCACAGAATGGAGGTGTGTGAACTCAGAATGAAGGTGTGTGAAGTCACAGAATCTAGGTGTGTGAAGTCATAGAATGGAGGTGTGTGAAGTCATAGAATGGAGGTGTGGGAAGTCACAATGGAGGTGTGTGAAGTTATAGAATGGAGGTGTGTGAAGTCACAGAATGGAGGGGTGTGAAGTCAAAGACTGGAGGTGTGTGAAGTCATAGAATGGAGGTGGGTGAACTCATAGAATGGAGGTGTGTGAAGTCATAGAATGGAGGTGTGTGAATTAATAGAATGGAGGTGTGAGAAATCATAGAATGGAGGTGTGTGAAGTCACAGAATGGAGGTATGTGAAGTCACAGAATGGAGGTGTGTGAACTCCAATGGAGGTGTGTGAAGTCAAAGAATGGAGGTGTGTGAAGTCATAGAATGGAATTGTGTGAAGTCATAGAATGGAGGTGTGTGAAGTGAGAATTGAGGTGTGTGAAGTCACGGAATTGAGGTGTGTGAACTCAGAATGGAGGTGTGTGAAATCTCAGAATGGAGGATTGTGAAGTCATAGAGTGAAGGTGTCTGAAGTCATAGAATGGATGTTTCTGAAGTAGAATGAAGGTGTGTGAAGTCATGGAATGGAGGTGTGCGAAGTCCAAGAATATAGGTTGTGAAGTCAAACAATGGTGGTGTGTGAAGTCACAGAATGGAGGTGTGTGAAGTCACAGAATGAAGGTGTTTGAAGTCAAAATTGTGGTGTGTGAAGTCACAAATTGAGGAGTCTGAAGTCAGAATGCAGCTGTGTGAAGCCATAGAATGGAGTTGTGTGAAGTCAGAATGGAGGTGTGTGAACTCATAGAATGGAGTGTGTGAAGTCACAATGGGGGTGTGTGAAGTCATAGAATGGGGGTGTGTGAAGTCAAATTGGAGGTGTGTGAAATCACAGAATGGAGGTTTGTCAACTCAGAAATGAGGTGTGTTAAGTCGTAGAATGGAAGTGTGTGAATTCATAGAATGGAAGAGTGTGAAATCATAGAATGGAGGTGTGTGAAGTCACAGAATGGAGGAGTGGGAACCCAGAATGGAGGTGTGTGGTCACAGAACGGAGGTTTGTGAAGTCATAGAATGGAGGTGCCTGAAGTCATAGAATGGATGTTTCTGAAGTGAGAACGAAGGTGTATGAAGTCAAAGAATGGAGGTGTGTGAAGTCAAAATGGAGGTGTGTGAATCATAGAATGGAGTTGTGTGAACACACAGAATGGAGGTGTGTGAAGTCATGGAATGGAGGTGTGTGAAGTCAAAGAATGGAGGTGTGTGAAGTCAAACAATAAAGGTGTGTGAAGTCACAGAATGCAGGTGTGTGAACTCATAGAATGGAGGTGCATGCAGTCAAAGAATGGAGGTGTGTGAAGTCATCGAATGGAGGTGTCTGAAGTCATGGAATGTAGGTGTGTGAAGTCAGATGGAGTTGTGTGAAGTCATAGAATGTAGGTGTGTGAAGTCATAATGGAGGTGTGTGAAGTCATAGAATGGAGGTGTGTGAAGTCAGAATGGAGGTGTGTGAAATCATAGAATGGAGGTGTGTGAAGTCACAATGCAGGTGTGCGAAGTCATACAATGGAGGTGTGTGAGGTCATAGAATGGAGGTGTGTGAAGTCACAGAATGGAGATGTGTGAAGTCATAGAATGGAGGTGTGTGAAGTCACAGAATGGAGATGTGTGAAGTCATAGAATGGAGGTGTGTGAAGTCATAGAATTTAGGTGGTTGAAGTCATAGAATGGAGGTGTGTGAAGTCAGAGAATGGAGGTGTGTGAAATCACAAAATGGAGGTGTGTGAACTCAGAATGGAGGTGTGTGAAGTCACAGAATGGAGATGTGTGAAGTCATAGAATGGAGGTGTGTGAAGTCACACAATGGGGGTGTGTGAAGTCATAGAATGGAGGTGTGTGAAGTCATAGAATGGGGGTGTGTGAAGTCACAGAATGGAGGTGTTTGACGTCAGAGAATGGAGTTGTGTGAAATCAAAATGGAGGTGAGTGAAGTCAGAATAGATGTGTGAGAAGTCATAGAATGGAGCTGTGTGAAGTCATAGAATGGAGGTGAGTGAAGTCAGAATGGCGGTGTGTGAACTCATAGAATGATGGTGTGTGAAGTCACAATGGAGGTGTGTGAATTCATAGAATGGAGGTTTTTGAAGTCACAGAATGGAAGTTTGTGAAGTCATAAAATGGAGGTGTGTGAAGTCAGATTGGAGGTGTGGGAAGTCATAGAATGGAGGTGTGTCCACTCAGAAAGGAGGTGTGTGAAGTCATGGAATGGAGGTGTGTGAAGTCATAGAATGGAGGTGTGTGAAATCATAGAATGCAGTTGTGTGAAGTCACAGAATTGAGGTGTGTGAAGTCAGAAAGGAGGTGTGTGAAGTCACAATGTAGGTGTGTGAAGTCACAGAATGGAGGTGTGTGAAGTCATAGAATGGAGGTGTGTGAAGTCACAGAATGGAGGTGTGTGAAGCCAGAATGGAGTTGTGTGAAGTCATAGAATGGAGGTGTGTGAAGTCACAATGGAGGTGTGTGAAGTCATATAATGGAGGTGTGTGAAGTCACAGAATGGAGGTGTGTGAAGTCATAGAATGGAGTTTGTGAAGTCAGATTGGAGGTGTGTGAAGTCACAGAATGGAGGTGTGTGAAGTCACAGAATGGAGGTGTGTGAAGTGATAGAATGGAGGTGTCTGAAGTCATAGAATGGATGTGTGTGAAGTCATAATGGAGGTGTGTGAAGTCACAGAATTGAGGTGTGTGAAGTCACAGAATGGAGGTGTGTGAAGTCATAGAATGGAGCTGTGTGAAGTCATAGAATGGAGGTGTGTGAAATCATAGAATGGATGTTTGTTAAGTAAGAATGAAGGTGTGTTAAGTCATACAATGGAGGTGTGTGAAGGCACAGAATGGAGGTGTGTGAAGTAATAGAATGGAGCTGTGTGAAGTCAGAATGGAGGTGTGTGAAGTCACAGAATGGAGGTGTGCGAACTCAGAATGGAGGTGTGTGAAGTCACAGAATGGAGGTGTGTGAAGTCATAGAATGGAGGTGTGTGAAATCATAGAATGGAGGTGTGGGAAGTCAGAGAATGGAGCTGTGTGAAGTCAGAATGGAGGTGTGCGAAGTCACAGAATGGAGGTGTGTGAAGTCATTTTATGGAGCTGTGTGAAGTCAGAATGGAGGTGTGTGAAGTCACAGAATGGAGGTGTGTGAACTCAGAATGAAGGTGTGTGAAGTCACAGAATCTAGGTGTGTGAAGTCATAGAATGGAGGTGTGTGAAGTCATAGAATGGAGGTGTGTGAAGTCATAATAGAGGCGTGTGAAGTCACAGAATTCAGGTGTGTGAAGTCACAGAATGGAGGTGTGTGAAGTCAGAGAATGGAGGTGTGTGAAGTCAGAACGTAGGTGTGTGACCTCAGATTGGAGGTGTGGGAAGACAAAATGGAGGTGTGTGAAGCTATAAAATGGAGGTGTGTGAAGTCACAGAATGTAGGGGTGTGAAGTCAAAGACTGGAGGTGTTTGAAGTCATAGAATGGAGGTGTGTGAATTAATAGAATGGAGATGTGAGAAATCATAGAATGGAGGTGTGTGAAGTCACAGAATGGAGGTGTGTGAAGTCACAGAATGGAGGTTTGTGAAGTCATAGAGTGGAGGTATGTGAAATCATAGAATGGATGTTTCTGAAGTAGAATGAAGGTGTGTGAAGTCATAGAATGGAGGTGTGTGAAGTCAAAATGGATGTGTGTGAACTCATAAAATGGAGATGTGTGAAGTCATGGAATGGAGGTGTGCGAAGTCCAAGAATATAGGTTGTAAAGTCAAACAATGGTGGTGTGTGAAGTCACAAAATGCAGGTGTGTTAATTCAAAGAATGGAAGGGTGTGAAGTCAAAATGGAGGTGTGTGAAGTCACAGAATGGAGGTGTGTGTAGTCACAGAATGTAGGTGTTTGAAGTCAAAATTGTGGTGTGTGAAGTCACAAATTGAGGAGTCTGAAGTCAGAATGCAGCTGTGTGAAGCCATAGAATGGAGGTGTGTGAAGTCAGAATGGAGGTGTGTGAACTCATAGAATGGAGTGTGTGAAGTCACAATGGGGGTGTGTGAAGTCATAGAATGGGGGTGTGTGAAGTCAAATTGGAGGTATGTGAAGTCACAGAATGGAGGTTTGTCAACTCAGAAATGAGGTGTGTTAAGTCGTAGAATTGAGGTGTGTGAATTCATAGAATGGAAGAGTGTGAAATCATAGAATGGAGGTGTGTGAAGTCAAAGAATTGAGGTTTGTGAAGTCAGAATGGAGGTGTGTGAAGTGAGGATGGAGGTGGGTGAAGTCACAGAATGGAGGTGTGGGAACCCAGAATGGAGGTGTGTGGTCACAGAACGGAGGTTTGTGAAGTCATAGAATGGAGGTGCCTGAAGTCATAGAATGGATGTTTCTGAAGTGAGAACGAAGGTGTATGAAGTCAAAGAATGGAGGTGTGTGAAGTCAAAATGGAGGTGTGTGAATCATAGAATGGAGGTGTGTGAACACATAGAATGGAGGTGTGTGAAGTCATGGAATGGAGGTGTGTGAAGTCAAAGAATGGAGGTGTGTGAAGTCAAACAATAAAGGTGTGTGAAGTCACAGAATGGAGGTGTGTGAACTCATAGAATGGAGGCGTGTGAAGTCACAATGGAGGTGTGTGAAGTCATAGAATGGAGGTGTGTGAAGTCACAGAATGGAGGTGTGTGAAGTCATAGAATGGAGCTGTGTGAAGTCAGATTGGAGGTGTGTGAAGTCACAGAATGGAGGTGTGTGAACTCAAAATGGAGGTGTGTGAAGTCACAGAATGGAGGTGTGTGAAGTGATAGAATGGAGGTGTGTGAAGTCATAGAATGGATGTGTGTGAAGTCACAATTGAGGTGTGTGAAGTCACAGGATTGAGGTGTGTGAAGTCACAGAATGGAGGTGTGTGAAGTCATAGAATGGAGCTGTGTGAAGTCATAGAATGGAGGTGTGTGAAATCATAGAATGGATTTTTGTTAAGTAAGAATGAAGGTGTGTTAAGTCATACAATGGAGGTGTGTGAAGGCACAGAATGGAGGTGTGTGAAGTCATAGAATGGAGCTGTGTGAAGTCAGAATGGAGGTGTGTGAAGTCACAGAATGGAGGTGTGCGAACTCAGAATGGAGGTGTGTGAAGTCACAGAATGGAGGTGTGTGAAGTCATAGAATGGAGGTGTGTGAAATCATAGAATGGAGGTGTGGGAAGTCAGAGAATGGAGCTGTGTGAAGTCAGAATGGAGGTGTGCGAAGTCACAGAATGGAGGTGTGTGAAGTCATTTTATGGAGCTGTGTGAAGTCAGAATGGAGGTGTGTGAAGTCACAGAATGGAGGTGTGTGAACTCAGAATGAAGGTGTGTGAAGTCACAGAATCTAGGTGTGTGAAGTCATAGAATGGAGGTGTGTGAAGTCATAGAATGGAGGTGTTTGAAGTCATAATAGAGGCGTGTGAAGTCACAGAATTCAGGTGTGTGAAGTCACAGAATGGAGGTGTGTGAAGTCAGAGAATGGAGGTGTGTGAAGTCAGAACGTAGGTGTGTGAACTCAGATTGGAGGTGTGGGAAGTCACAATGTAGGTGTGTGAAGTTATAAAATGGAGGTGTGTGAAGTCACAGAATGGAGGGGTGTGAAGTCAAAGACTGGAGGTGTGTGAAGTCATAGAATGGAGGTGTGTGAACTCATAGAATGGAGGTGTGTGAAGTCATAGAATGGAGGTGTGTGAATTAATAGAATGGAGGTGTGAGAAATCATAGAATGGAGGTGTGTGAAGTCACAGAATGGAGGTGTGTGAAGTCACAGAATGGAGTTGAGTGAACTCCAATGGAGGTGTGTGAAGTCAAAGAATGTAGGTGTGTGAAGTCATAGAATGGAATTGTGTGAAGTCATAGAATGGAGGTGGTGAAGTGAGAATTGAGGTGTGTGAAGTCACGGAATTGAGGTGTGTGAACTCAGAATGGAGGTGTGTGAAGTCACAGAATGGAGGTTTGTGAAGTCATAGAGTGGAGGTGTGTGAAATCATAGAATGGATGTTTCTGAAGTAGAATGAAGGTGTGTGAAGTCATAGAATGGAGGTGTGTGAAGTCAAAATGGATGTGTGTGAACTCATAAAATGGAGATGTGTGAAGTCATGGAATGGAGGTGTGCGAAGTCCAAGAATATAGGTTGTAAAGTCAAACAATGGTGGTGTGTGAAGTCACAGAATGCAGGTGTGTTAATTCAAAGAATGGAAGGGTGTGAAGTCAAAATGGAGGTGTGTGAAGTCACAGAATGGAGGTGTGTGTAGTCACAGAATGTAGGTGTTTGAAGTCAAAATTGTGGTGTGTGAAGTCACAAATTGAGGAGTCTGAAGTCAGAATGCAGCTGTGTGAAGCCATAGAATGGAGGTGTGTGAAGTCAGAATGGAGGTGTGTGAACTCATAGAATGGAGTGTGTGAAGTCACAATGGGGGTGTGTGAAGTCATAGAATGGGGGTGTGTGAAGTCAAATTGAAGGTGTGTGAAGTCACAGAATGGAGGTTTGTCAACTCAGAAATGAGGTGTGTTAAGTCGTAGAATTGAGGTGTGTGAATTCATAGGATGGAAGAGTGTGAAATCATAGAATGGAGGTGTGTGAAGTCAAAGAATTGAGGTTTGTGAAGTCAGAATGGAGGTGTGTGAAGTCAGGATGGAGGTGGGTGAAGTCACAGAATGGAGGTGTGGGAACCCAGAATGGAGGTGTGTGGTCACAGAACGGAGGTTTGTGAAGTCATAGAATGGAGGTGCCTGAAGTCATAGAATGGATGTTTCTGAAGTGAGAACGAAGGTGTATGAAGTCAAAGAATGGAGGTGTGTGAAGTCAAAATGGAGGTGTGTGAATCATAGAATGGAGGTGTGTGAACACATAGAATGGAGGTGTGTGAAGTCATGGAATGCAGGTGTGTGAAGTCACAGAATGGATGTGTGTGAACTCATAGAATGGAGGTGCATGCAGTCAAAGAATGGAGGTGTGTGAAGTCATCGAATGGAGGTGTCTAAAGTCATGGAATGGAGGTGTGTGAAGTCAGATGGAGGTGTGTGAAGTCATAGAATGGAGGTGTGTGAAGTCAGAATGGAGGTGTGTGAAGTCATAGAATGGAGGTGTGTGAAGTCAGAATGGAGGTGTGTGAAATCATAGAATGGAGGTGTGTGAAGTCACAATGCAGGTGTGCGAAGTCATAGAATGGAGGTGTGTGAGGTCATAGAATGGAGGTGTGTGAAGTCACAGAATAGAGGTGTGTGAAGTCAGAGAATGGAGGTGTGTGAAATCGCAAAATGGAGGTGTGTGAAGTCAGAATGGAGGTGTGTGAAGTCACAGAATGGAGATGTGTGAAGTCATAGAATGGAGGTGTGTGAAGTCACACAATGGGGGTGTGTGAAGTCATAGAATGGAGGTGTGTGAAGTCATAGAATGGAGGTGTGTGAAGTCACAGAATGGAGGTGTGTGAAGTCAGATTAGATGTGTGCGATGACATAGAATGGAGCTGTGTGAAGTCATAGAATGGAGGTGAGTGAAGTCAGAATGGCGGTGTGTGAAATCATAGTACGATGGTGTGTGAAGTCACAATTGAGGTGTTTGAAGTCATAGAATGGCGGTGTCTGAAGTCACAGAATGGAGGTGTGTGAAGTCATAGAATGGGCGTGTGTGAAGTCAAATTGGAGGTGAGTGAAATCACAGAATGGAGGTGTGACAACTCAGAAATGAGGTGTGTGAAGTCATAGAATGGAGGTGTGTGAATTCATGGAATGGTAGAGTGTGAAATCATAGAATGGAGGTGTGTGAAGTCAAAGAATTGAGGTTTGTGAAGTCAGAATGGAGGTGTGTGAAGTCAGGATGGACGTGAGTGAAGTCACAGAATGGAGGAGTGGGAACTCAGAATGGAGGTGTGTGGTCACAGAACGGAGGTTTGTGAAGTCATAGAACGGAGTTGCCTGAAGTCATAGAATGGATGTTTCTGAAGTGAGAACGAACGTGTATGAAGTCAAAGAATGGAGGTGTGTGAAGTCAAAATGGAGGTGTGTGAATCATAGAATGGAGGTGTGTGAACTCATAGAATGGAGGTATGTGAAGTCATGGAATGTAGGTGTGTGAAGTCAAAGAATGGAGATGTGTGAAGTCAAACAATAAAGGTGTGTGAAGTCACAGAATGGAGGTGTGTGAACTCATAGAATGGAGGTGCATGCAGTCAAAGAATGGAGGTGTGTGAAGTCATCGAATGAGGTGTGTAAAGTCATGGAATGGAGGTGTGTGAAGTCAGATCGAGTTGTGTGAAGTCATAGAATGGAGGTGTGTGAAGTCAGAATGGAGGTGTGTGGAGTCATAGAATGGAGGTGTGTGAAGTCATGATGGAGGCGTGTGAAGTCACAGAATTCAGGTGTGTGAAGTCACAGAATGGAGGTGTGTGAAGTCATAGAATGGAGGTGCGTGAAGTCATAATGGAGGCGTGTGAAGTCACAGAATTCAGGTGTGTGAAGTCACGGAATGGAGGTGTGGGAAGTCACGGAATGGAGGTGTGTGAAGTCACAGAATGTAGGTGTGTGAAGTCAAAGAATGGAAGAGTGTGAAGTCAAAATGGATGTGTGTGAAGTCACAGAACTGAGGTGTGTGAAGTCACAGAATGGAGGTGTGTGAAGTCAAAATTGTGGAGTGTGAAGTCACAAATGGAGGTGTGAAGTCAGAATTTAGCTGTGTAAAATCATAGAATGGAGGTGTGTGAAGCCAGAATGGAGGTGTGTGAAGTCACAATGGAGGTGTGCGAAGTCATAGAATGGAGGTGTGTGAAGTCAGATTGGAGGTGTGTGAAATCACAGAATGGAGGTGTGTCAACTCAGAAATGAGGTGTGTGAACTCATAGAATCTAGGTGTGTGAAGTCATAGAATGGAAGTGTGTTAAATCATAGAATGGAGGTGTGTGAAGTCACAGAACTGAGGCGTGTGAAGTCAAAATGGAGGTGTGTGAAGTCAGAATGTTGGTGGGTGAAGTCATAGAATGGAGGTGTGTGAAGTCACAATGCATGTGTGTGAACTCATAGAATGAAGGTGTGAAGTCACAATGTAGGTGTGTTTAGTTATAGAATTGAGGTGTGTGAAGTCATAGAATGGAGGTGTGTGAAGTCACAGAATGGAGGTGTGTGAAATCATAGAATGGAGGTGTGTGAAGTCACAGAATGGAGGTGTGTGAAGTCATAGAATGGAGGTGTGTGAAGTCATAGAATGGAGGTGTGTGAAGTCACAGAATGGAGGTGTGTGAAGTTATAGAATGGAGGTTTGTGAAGTCACAGAATGGAGGTGTGTGAAATCATAGAATGGAGGTGTGTGAAGTCACAGAATGGAGGTGTGTGAAGTCACAGAATGGAGGTGTGTGAAATCATAGAATGGAGGTGTGTGAAGTCACAGAATGGAGGTGTGTGAAGTCATAGAATGGAGGTGTGTGATGTCATAGAATGGAGGTGTGTGAAGTCACAGAATTGAGTTGTGTGAAGTTATAGAATGGAGGTGTGTGAAGTCACAGATTGGAGGTATGTGAACCCAGAATGGAGGTGTGTGAAGTCACAGAATGGAGATGTGTGAAGTCATAGAATGGAGGTGTGTGAAGTCACAGAATGGAAGTGTGTGAAGTCACAGATTGGAGGTGTGTGAAGTCACAGAAAGGAAGTGTGTGATGTCATAGAATGGAGGTGTGTGAAGTCAGAATGGAGGTGTGTGAAGTCACAGAATGGAGGTGTGTGACCTCAAAATAAAGGTGTGTGAGGTCACAGAACGGAGGTTTGTGAAGTCATGGAATGGAGGTGTGTGAAGTCATAGAATGGATGATTCTGAAGTAATAATTAAGGTGTGTCAAGTCATAGAATGGAGGTGTGTGAAGTCAGAATGGCGGTGTGTGAACTCATAGAATGATGGTGTGTGAAGTCACAATGGAGGTGTGTGAAGTCATAGAATGGATGATTCTGAAGTAATAATTAAGGTGTGTGAAGTCATAGAATGGAGGTGAGTGAAGTCAGAATGGCGGCGTGTGAACTCATAGAATGATGGTGTGTGAAGTCACAATGGAGGTGTGTGAAGTCATAGAATGGAGGTTTTTGAAGTCACAGAATGGAGGTGTGTGAAGTCATAGAATGGAGGTGTGTGAAGTCACAGAATGGAGGTGTGTGACGTCATATATTGGAGGTTTGTGAAGTCATAGAATGGAGGTGTGTGAAGTAATAGAATGGAGGTGTGTCAAGTCACAGATTGAAGGTGTGTGAAGTCACAGAATTGGGGTGTGTGAACTCAGAATGGAGGTGAGTGAAGTCACAGAATGGAGGTTTGTGAAGTCATGAAATGGATGTTTCTGAAGTAAGAATGAAGGTGTGTGAAGTCATAGAATGGAGGTGTGTGAAGTCAAAATGGTGGTGTGTGAACTAATAGAATGGAGGTGTGTGAACTCATGGAATGGAGGTGTGTGAAGTCATGGATGAGGTGAGTGAAGTCACAGACTGGAGGTGTGTGAAGTCACAGAATGGAGGAGTTTGAAGTGACAGAATGCAGGTGTGTGAAATCACAATGGAGGTGTGTGAATTCACAGAAAGGAGGTGTGTGAAGTCATAGAATGGAAGTGTGTGAAGTCGTAGAATGGAGGTGTGTGAAGTCAGAATGGAGGTGTGTGAAGTCACAGAATGGAATTTTGTGAAATCATAGAATGGAGGTGTGTGAAGTCATAGAATGGAAGTGTGTGAAGTCATAGAATGGAGGTGTGTGAAGTCACAATGTAGGTGTGTGAACTCATAGAATGGTGGTGTGTAATCTCATAGAATGGAGGTGTGTGAAGTCATGGAATGGAGGTGTGTGAAGTCACAGAATGGAGGTGTGTGAAGTCAAGGAATGGAAGTGTGTGAAGTCAAAATGGATGTGTGTGAAGTCACAGAATGGAGGTGTGTGAAGTCACAGAATTGAGGTGTGTGAAGTCAAAATTGTGGAGTGTGAAGTCACAAATGAACGTTTGAAGTCAGAATTTAGCTGTGTGAAGTCATAGAATGGAGGTGTGTGAAGTCAGAATGGAGGTGTGTGAACTCATAGAATGGAGGTGTGTGAAATCACAATGGAGGTGTGTGAAGTCATAGAATGGAGGTGTGTGAAGTCAGATTGGAGGTGTGTGAAATCACAGAATGGAGGTGTGTCAACTCAGAAATGAGGTGTGTGAAGTCATAGAATCTAGGTGTGTGAAGTCATAGAATGGAAGTGTGTGAAATCATAGAATGGAAGTGTGTGAAGGCACAGAACTGAGGCATGTGAAGTCAAAATGGAGGTGTGTGAAGTCGGAATGTTGGTGGGTGAAGTCAGAGAATGGAGGTGTGTGAAGTCACAATGCAGGTGTGTGAACTCATAGAATGGAGGTGTGTGAAGTCACAATATAGGTGTGTTAAGTTATAGAATGGAGGTGTGTGAAGTCACAGAATGGAGGTGTGTGAAGTTATAGAATGGAGGTGTGTGAAGTCACAGAATGGAGGTGTGTAAAATCATAGAATGGACGTGTGTGAACTCATAGAATGGAGGTGTGTGAAGTCATAGAATGGAGGTGTGTGAAGTCACAGAATGGAGGGGTGTGAAGTCACAGATTGGAGGTGTGTGAACCCAGAATGGAGGTGTGTGAAGTCACAGAATGGATGTGTGTTAAGTCACAGAATGGAGCTGTGTGAAGTCACAGAATGGAGGTGTGTGAAGTCACAGAATGGAGGTGTGTGAAGTCACAGAATGGAGGTGTGTGAAGTCACAGAAAGGAAGTGTGTGAAGTCATAGAATGGAGGTGTGTTAAGTCAGAATGGAGGTGTGTGAAGTCACAGAATGGAGGTGTGTGACCTCAAAATGTAGGTTTGTGGGGTCACAGAACGGAAGTTTGTGAAGTCATAGAATGGAGGTGTGTGAAGTCATAGAATGGATGATTCTGAAGTAATAATGAAGGTGTGTGAAATCATAGAATGGAGGTGTGTGAAGTCAAATGTAGGTGTGTGAACTCATAGAATGGTGGTGTGTAATCTCATAGAATGGAGGTGTGTGAAGTCATGGAATGGAGGTGTGTGAAGTCACAGAATGGAGGTGTGTGAAGTCATAGAATGGAAGTGTTTGAAGTCAAAATGGATGTGTGTGAAGTCACAGAATGGATGTGTGTGAAGTCACAGAATGGAGGTGTGTGAACTCAAAATTGTGGAGTGTGAAGTCACAAATGGAGGTGTGAAGTCAGAATTTAGCTGTGTGAAGTCATAGAATGGAGGTGTGTTAAGTCAGAATGGAGGAGTGTGAACTGATAGAATGGAAGTGTGTGAAGTCACAATGGAGGTGTGTGAAGTCATAGAATGGAGGCGTGTGAAGTCAGATTGGAGGTGTGTGAAATCACAGAATGGAGGTGTGACAACTCAGAAATGAGGTGTGTGAAGTCATAGAATCTAGGTGTGTGAAGTCATAGAATGGAAGTGTGTGAAATCATAGAATGGAGTTGTGTGAAGGCACAGAACTGAGGCATGTGAAGTCAAAACGGAGGTGTGTGAAGTCGGAATGTGGGTGGGTGAAGTCATAGAATGGAGGTGTGTGAAGTCACAATGCAAGTGTCTGAAGTCATAGAATGGAGGTTTGTGAAGTCACAATATAGGTGTGTTAAGTTATAGAATGGAGGTGTGGGAAGTCATAGAATGGAGGTGTGTGAAGTCACAGAATGGAGGTGTGTGAAATCAGACTAGAAGTGTGCGAAGTCATAGAATGGAGCTGTGAGAAGTCAGAATGGAGCTGTGTGAAGTCATAGAATGGAGGTGAGTGAAGTCAGAATGGCGGTATGTGAACTCATAGAATGATGGTGTGTGAAGTCACCATGGAGGTGTGTGAAGTCATGGAATGGAGGTGTGTGAAGTCAGATTGGAGGTGTGTGAAGTCATAGAATGGAGGGGTGTGAAATCATAGAATGGAGTAGTGTGAAGTCACAGAATTGAGGTGTGTGAAGTCAGAATGGAGGTGTGTGAAGTCAGAATGGAGGTGTGTGAAGTCATAGAATGGAGGTGTGTGAAATCACAATGCATTTGTGTGAACTCATAGAATGGAGGTCTGTGAAGTCACAATGTAGGTGTGTGAAGTCACAGAATGGAGGTGTGTGAACTCATAGAATGGAGGTTTGTGAAGTCACAGAATGGAGGTGTGTGAAGTCATATATTGGAGGTTTGTGAAGTCATAAAATAGAGGTGTGTGAAGTAATAGAATGGAGGTGTGTCAAGTCACAGATTGAAGGTGTGTGAAGTCACAGAATGGGGGTGTGTGAACTCAGAATGGAGGTGTGTGAAGTCACAGAATGGAGGTGTGTGAATTCATGGAGTGGATGTTTCTGAAGTAAGAATGAAGGTGTGTGAAGTCATAGAATGGAGGTGTGTGAAGTCAAAATGTTGGTGTGTGAACGCATAGAATGGAGGTGTGTGAACTCATGGAATGGAGGTGTGTGAAGTCATGGAATGGAGGTGTGTGAAGTCACAATGTAGGTGTGTAAACTCACAGAATGGTGGTGTGTAATCTCATAGAATGGAGGTGTGTGAAGTCATGGAATGGAGGTGTGTGAAGTCACAGAATTGAGGTGTGTGAAGTCAAAGAATGGAAGTGTGTGAAGTCAAAATGGATGTGTATAAAGTCACAGAATGGAGGTGTGTGAAGTCACAGAATGGAGGTGTGTTAAGTCAAAATTGTGGAGTGTGAAGTCACAAATGGAGGTGTGTGAACTCGTAGAATGGAGGTGTGTGAAGTCACAATGGAGGTGTGTGAAGTCATAGAATGGAGGTGTGTGAAGTCAGATTGGAGGTGTGTGAAATCACAGAATGGAGGTGTGTCAACTCAGAAATGAGGTGTGTGAAGTCATAGAATCTAGGTGTGTGAAGTCATAGAATGGAAGTGTGTTAAATCATAGAATGGAGGTGTGTGAAGTCACAGAACTGAGGCGTGTGAAGTCAAAATGGAGGTGTGTGAAGTCAGAATGTTGATGGGTGAAGTCATAGAATGGATGTGTGTGAAGTCAAAATGCATGTGTGTGACCTCATAGACTGGAGGTGTGAAGTCACAATGTAGGTGTGTTAAGTTATAGAATGGAGGTGTGTAAAGTCATAGAATGGAGGTGTGTGAAGTCACAAAATGGAGGTGTGTGAAATCAGAGAATGGAGGTGTGTGAAGTCACAGAATGGAGGTGTGTGAAGTCATAGAATGGAGGTGTGTGAAGTCACAGAATGGAGGTGTGTGAAGTCACAGAATGGAGCTGTGTGAAGTTATAGAATGGAGGTGTGTGAAGTCACAGAATGGAGGTGTGTAAAATCATAGAATGGAGGTGTGTGAAGTCATAGAATGGATGATTCTGAAGTAATAATTAAGGTGTGTGAAGTCATAGAATGGAGGTGTGTGAAGTCACAATGCAGGTGTGTGAACTCATAGAATGGAGGTGTGTGAAGTCACAGAATGGAGGTGTGTTAAGTCACAGAATGGAGGTGTGTGAAGTCATAGAATGGAGGTGTGTGAAGTCACAGAATGGAGGTGTGTGAAGTCACAGAAAGGAAGTGTGTGAAGTCATAGAATGGAGATGTGTGAAGTCAGAATGGAGGTGTGTGAAGTCACAGAATGGAGGTGTGTGACCTCAAAATGAAGGTGTGTGAGGTCACAGAACGTAGGTTTGTGAAGTCATACAATGGAGGTGTGTGAAGTCATAGAATGGAACTTTCTGAAGTAAGAATGAAGGTGTGTGAAGTCATAGAATGGAGGTGTGTGAAGTCAAAATGGAGGTGTGTGAACTCATAGAATGGAGGTGTGTGAACTCATAGAATGGAGGTGTGTGAAGTCATTGAATGGAGGTGTGTGAAGTCAAACAATAGAGGAGTGTGAAGTCACAGAATATAGGTGTGTGAAGTCACAGAATGGAGGTGTGTGAAGTCACAGAATGGAGGTGTGTGAAGACAAAACGGAGGTGTGTGAAGTCACAGAATGGAGGTGTGTGAAGTCACAGAATGGAGGTGTGTGAAGTCAAAAATGTGGTGTGTGAAGTCACAAATGGAGGTGTGTGAAGTCACAGAGTGGAGGTGTGTGAAGTCAAAATGGTGGTGTGTGAAGTCATCGAATGGAGGTATGTGAAGTCATGGAATGGAGGTGTGTGAAGTCACAGAATGGAGGAGTGTGAAGTTAGAATGGTGGTGTTCGAAGTCATAGAATGGAGGTGTGTGAAGTCAGAATGTAGGTGTGTGAAGTCATAGAATGGAGTGGTGTGAAGTCAGAATGGAGGTGTGTGAACTCATAGAATAGAGGTGTGTGAAGTCACAATGGAGGTGTGTGAAGTCATAGAATGGTGATGTGTGAAGTCACAGAATGGAGGTGTGGAAGTCATAGAATGGAGGTGTGTGAAGTCACAGAATTGAGGTGTTTGAAGTCATATATTGGAGGTGTGTGAAGTCATAGAATGGAGGTGTGTGAAATCATAGAATGGATGTGGGTGAAGTCACAGAATGGAGGTGTGAAGTCAGAATGGAGGTTTGTGAAGTCATAGAATTAAGGTGTGTGAAGTCAGAATGGAGGTATGTGAACTCATAGAATGGAGGTGTGTGAAATCACAATCGAGGTGTGTGAAGTCATAAAATGGAGGTGTGTGAAGTCACAGAATGGAGGTGTGTGAAGTCATAGAATGGAAGTGTGTGAAGTCAAAATGGATGTGTGTGAAGTCGCAGAATGGAGGTGTGTGAAGTCACAGAATGGAGGTGTTTGAACTCAAAATTGTGGAGTGTGAAGTCACAAATGGAGGTGTGAAGTCAGAATTTAGCTGTGTGAAGTCATAGAATGGAGGTGAGTGAAGTCAGAATGGAGGAGTGTGAACTCATAGAATGGAGGTGTGTGAAGTCATAGAATGGAACTTTCTGAAGTAAGAATGAAGGTGTGTGAAGTCATAGAATGGAGGTGTGTGAAGTCAAAATGGAGGTGTGTGAACTCATAGAATGGAGGTGTGTGAACTCATAGAATGGAGGTGTGTGAAGTCATTGAATGGAGGTGTGTGAAGTCAAACAATAGAGGAGTGTGAAGTCACAGAATATAGGTGTGTGAAGTCACAGAATGGAGGTGTGTGAAGTCACAGAATGGAGGTGTGTGAAGACAAAACGGAGGTGTGTGAAGTCACAGAATGGAGGTGTGTGAAGTCACAGAATGGAGGTGTGTGAAGTCAAAAATGTGGTGTGTGAAGTCACAAATGGAGGTGTGTGAAGTCACAGAGTGGAGGTGTGTGAAGTCAAAATGGAGGTGTGTGAAGTCATCGAATGGAGGTATGTGAAGTCATGGAATGGAGGTGTGTGAAGTCACAGAATGGAGGAGTGTGAAGTTAGAATGGTGGTGTTCGAAGTCATAGAATGGAGGTGTGTGAAGTCAGAATGTAGGTGTGTGAAGTCATAGAATGGAGTGGTGTGAAGTCAGAATGGAGGTGTGTGAACTCATAGAATAGAGGTGTGTGAAGTCACAATGGAGGTGTGTGAAGTCATAGAATGGTGATGTGTTAAGTCACAGAATGGAGGTGTGGAAGTCATAGAATGGAGGTGTGTGAAGTCACAGAATTGAGGTGTTTGAAGTCATATATTGGAGGTGTGTGAAGTCATAGAATGGAGGTGTGTGAAATCATAGAATGGATGTGGGTGAAGTCACAGAATGGAGGTGTGAAGTCAGAATGGAGGTTTGTGAAGTCATAGAATTAAGGTGTGTGAAGTCAGAATGGAGGTATGTGAACTCATAGAATGGAGGTGTGTGAAATCACAATCGAGGTGTGTGAAGTCATAAAATGGAGGTGTGTGAAGTCACAGAATGGAGGTGTGTGAAGTCATAGAATGGAAGTGTGTGAAGTCAAAATGGATGTGTGTGCAGTCGCAGAATGGAGGTGTGTGAAGTCACAGAATGGAGGTGTGTGAACTCAAAATTGTGGAGTGTGAAGTCACAAATGGAGGTGTGAAGTCAGAATTTAGCTGTGTGAAGTCATAGAATGGAGGTGAGTGAAGTCAGAATGGAGGAGTGTGAACTCATAGAATGGAGGTGTGTGAAGCCACAATGGAGGTGTGTGAAGTCATAGAATGGAGGTGTGTGAAGTCAGATTGGAGGTGTGTGAAATCACAGAATGGAGGTGAGTCAACTCAGAAATGAGGTGTGTGAAGTCATAGAATCTAGGTGTGTGAAGTCATAGAATGGAAGTGTGTGAAATCATAGAATGGAGTTGTGTGAAGGCACAGAACTGAGGCATGTGAAGTCAAAACGGAGGTGTGTGAAGTCGGAATGTGGGTGGGTGAAGTCATAGAATGGAGGTGTGTGAAGTCACAATGCAGGTGTCTGAAGTCATAGAATGGAGGTTTGTGAAGTCACAATATAGGTGTGTTAAGTTATAGAATGGAGGTGTGTGAAGTCATAGAATGGAGGTGTGTGAAGTCACAGAATGGAGGTGTGTGAAATCAGACTAGAAGTGTGCGAAGTCATAGAATGGAGCTGTGAGAAGTCAGAATGGAGCTGTGTGAAGTCATAGAATGGAGGTGAGTGAAGTCAGAATGGCGGTATGTGAACTCATAGAATGATGGTGTGTGAAGTCACCATGGAGGTGTGTGAAGTCATAGAATGGAGGTGTGTGAAGTCAGATTGGAGGTGTGTGAAGTCATAGAATGGAAGTGTGTCAACTCTGAAAGGAGGTGTGTTAAGTCATAGAATGGAGGTGTGTGAAGTCATAGAATGGAGGGGTGTGAAATCATAGAATGGAGTTGTGTGAAGTCACAGAATTGAGGTGTGTGAAGTCAGAATGGAGGTGTGTGAAGTCAGAATGGAGGTGTGTGAAGTCATAGAATGGAGGTGTGTGAAATCACAATGCATTTGTGTGAACTCATAGAATGGAGGTCTGTGAAGTCACAATGTAGGTGTGTGAAGTCTCAGAATGGAGGTGTGTGAACTCATAGAATGGAGGTTTGTGAAGTCACAGAATGGAGGTGTGTGAAGTCATATATTGGAGGTTTGTGAAGTCATAAAATAGAGGTGTGTGAAGTAATAGAATGGAGGTGTTTCAAGTCACAGATTGAAGGTGTGTGAAGTCACAGAATGGGGGTGTGTGAACTCAGAATGGAGGTGTGTGAAGTCACAGAATGGAGGTGTGTGAAGTCATGGAATGGATGTTTCTGAAGTAAGAATGAAGGTGTGTGAAGTCATAGAATGGAGGTGTGAGAAGTCAAAATGTTGGTGTGTGAACTCATAGAATGGAGGTGTGTGAACTCATGGAATGGAGGTGTGTGAAGTCATGGAATGGAGGTGTGTGAAGTCACAATGTAGGTGTGTAAACTCATAGAATGGTGGTGTGTAATCTCATAGAATGGAGGTGTGTGAAGTCATGGAATGGAGGTGTGTGAAGTCACAGAATGGAGGTGTGTGAAGTCAAAGAATAGAAGTGTGTGAAGTCAAAATGGATGTGTATAAAGTCACAGAATGGAGGTGTGTGAAGTCACAGAATGGAGGTGTGTTAAGACAAAATTGTGGAGTGTGAAGTCACAAATGGAGGTGTGTGAACTCATAGAATGGAGGTGTGTGAAGTCAAAATGGAGGTGTGTGAAGTCATAGAATGGAGGTGTGTGAAGTCAGATTGGAGGTGTGTGAAATCACAGAATGGAGGTGTGTCAACTCAGAAATGAGGTGTGTGAAGTCATAGAATCTAGGTGTGTGAAGTCATAGAATGGAAGTGTGTTAAATCATAGAATGGAGGTGTGTGAAGTCACAGAACTGAGGCGTGTGAAGTCAAAATGGAGGTGTGTGAAGTCAGAATGTTGATGGGTGAAGTCATAGAATGGATGTGTGTGAAGTCACAATGCATGTGTGTGAACTCATAGACTGGAGGTGTGAAGTCACAATGTAGGTGTGTTAAGTTATAGAATGGAGGTGTGTAAAGTCATAGAATGTAGGTGTGTGAAGTCACAGAATGGAGGTGTGTGAAATCAGAGAATGGAGGTGTGTGAAGTCACAGAATGGAGGTGTGTGAAGTCATAGAATGGAGGTGTGTGAAGTCACAGAATGGAGGTGTGTGAAGTCACAGAATGGAGGTGTGTGAAGTTATAGAATGGAGGTGTGTGAAGTCACAGAATGGAGGTGTGTAAAATCATAGAATGGAGGTGTGTGAAGTCATAGAATGGATGATTCTGAAGTAATAATTAAGGTGTGTGAAGTCATGGAATGGAGGTGTGTGAAGTCACAATGCAGGTGTGTGAACTCATAGAATGGAGGTGTGTGAAGTCACAGAATGGAGGTGTGTTAAGTCACAGAATGGAGGTGTGTGAAGTCATAGAATGGAGGTGTGTGAAGTCACAGAATGGAGGTGTGTGAAGTCACAGAAAGGAAGTGTGTGAAGTGATAGAATGGAGATGTGTGAAGTCAGAATGGAGGTGTGTGAAGTCATAGAATGGAGGTGTGTGAAATCACAATGCATTTGTGTGAACTCATAGAATGGAGGTCTGTGAAGTCACAATGTAGGTGTGTGAAGTCACAGAATGGAGGTGTGTGAACTCATAGAATGGAGGTTTGTGAAGTCACAGAATGGAGGTGTGTGAAGTCATATATTGGAGGTTTGTGAAGTCATAAAATAGAGGTGTGTGAAGTAATAGAATGGAGGTGTGTCAAGTCACAGATTGAAGGTGTGTGAAGTCACAGAATGGGGGTGTGTGAACTCAGAATGGAGGTTTGTGAAGTCACAGAATGGAGGTGTGTGAAGTCATGCAATGGATGTTTCTGAAGTAAGAATGAAGGTGTGTGAAGTCATAGAATGGAGGTGTGTGAAGTCAAAATGTTGGTGTGTGAACTCATAGAAGGGAGGTGTGTGAACTCATGGAATGGAGGTGTGTGAAGTCATGGAATGGAGGTGTGTGAAGTCACAATGTAGGTGTGTAAACTCACAGAATGGTGGTGTGTAATCTCATAGAATGGAGGTGTGTGAAATCATGGAATGGAGGTGTGTGAAGTCACAGAATTGAGGTGTGTGAAGTCAAAGAATGGAAGTGTGTGAAGTCAAAATGGATGTGTATATAGTCACAGAATGGAGGTGTGTGAAGTCACAGAATGGAGGTGTGTTAAGTCAAAATTGTGGAGTGTGAAGTCACAAATGGAGGTGTGTGAACTCATAGAATGGAGGTGTGTGAAGTCACAATGGAGGTGTGTGAAGTCATAGAATGGAGGTGTGTGAAGTCAGATTGGAGGTGTGTGAAATCACAGAATGGAGGTGTGTCAACTCAGAAATGAGGTGTTTGAAGTCATAGAATCTAGGTGTGTGAAGTCATAGAATGGAAGTGTGTTAAATCTTAGAATGGAGGTGTGTGAAGTCACAGAACTGAGGCGTGTGAAGTCAAAATGGAGGTGTGTGAAGTCAGAATGTTGATGGGTGAAGTCATAGAATGGATGTGTGTGAAGTCACAATGCATGTGTGTGACCTCATAGACTGGAGGTGTGAAGTCACAATGTAGGTGTGTTAAGTTATAGAATGGAGGTGTGTAAAGTCATAGAATGGAGGTGTGTGAAGTCACAGAATGGAGGTGTGTGAAATCAGAGAATGGAGGTGTGTGAAGTCACAGAATGGAGGTGTGTGAAGTCATAGAATGGAGGTGTGTGAAGTCACAGAATGGAGGTGTGTAAAATCATAGAATGGAGGTGTGTGAAGTCATAGAATGGATGATTCTGAAGTAATAATTAAGGTGTGTGAAGTCATAGAATGGAGGTGTGTGAAGTCACAATGCAGGTGTGTGAACTCATAGAATGGAGGTGTGTGAAGTCACAGAATGGAGGTGTGTTAAGTCACAGAATGGAGGTGTGTGAAGTCATAGAATGGAGGTGTGTGAAGTCACAGAATGGAGGTGTGTGAAGTCACAGAAAGGAAGTGTGTGAAGTCATAGAATGGAGATGTGTGAAGTCAGAATGGAGGTGTGTGAAGTCACAGAATGGAGGTGTGTGACCTCAAAATGAAGGTGTGTGAGGTCACAGAACGGAGGTTTGTAAAGTCATACAATGGAGGTGTGTGAAGTCATAGAATGGAACTTTCTGAAGTAAGAATGAAGGTGTGTGAAGTCATAGAATGGAGGTTTATGAAGTCAAAATGGAGGTGTGTGAACTCATAGAATGGAGGTGTGTGAACTCATAGAATGGAGGTGTATGAAGTCATAGAATGGAGGTGTGTGAAGTCAAACAATAGAGGAGTGTGAAGTCACAGAATATAGGTGTGTGAAGTCACAGAATGGAGGTGTGTGAAGTCACAGAATGGAGGTGTGTGAAGACAAAACGGAGGTGTGTGAAGTCACAGAATGGAGGTGTGTGAAGTCACAGAATGGAGGTGTGTGAAGTCAAAATGTGGTGTGTGAAGTCACAAATGGAGGTGTGTGAAGTCACAGAGTGGAGGTGTGTGAAGTCAAAATGGAGGTGTGTGAAGTCATCGAATGGAGGTATGAGAAGTCATGGAATGGAGGTGTGTGAAGTCACAGAGTGGAGGAGTGTGAAGTTAGAATGTTGGTGTTCGAAGTCATAGAATGGAGTGATGTGAAGTCAGAATGGAGGTGTGTGAACTCATAGAATAGAGGTGTGTGAAGTCACAATGGGGGTGTGTGAAGTCATAGAATGGTGGTGTGTGAAGTCACAGAATGGAGGTGTGGAAGTCATAGAATGGAGGTGTGTGAAGTCACAGAATTGAGGTGTTTGAAGTCATATATTGGAGGTGTGTGAAGTCATAGAATGGAGGTGTGTGAAATCATAGAATGGATGTGGGTGAAGTCACAGAATGGAGGTGTGAAGTCAGAATGGAGGTTTGTGAAGTCATAGAATTAAGGTGTGTGAAGTCAGAATGGAGGTATGTGAACTCATAGAATGGAGGTGTGTGAAATCACAATCGAGGTGTGTGAAGTCATAAAATGGAGGTGTGTGAAGTCACAGAATGGAGGTGTGTGAAGTCATAGAATGGGGCTAGGTGAAGTCAGAATGGAGGTGTGTGAAGTCACAGAATGGAGGTGTGTAAAGTCATAGAATGGAGGTGTGTGAAGTCATAGAATGGAGGTGTGTTAAGTCAAAATGGAAGTGTGTGAAGTCACAGAATTGAGGTGTTTGACGTCACAGAATGGTGGTGTGCGAATTCACAGAATGGAGGTGGGCGAAGTCATAGAATGGATGTTTCTGAAGTAACAATGAAGGTGTGTGAAGTCATAGAATGGAGGTGTGTGAAGCCACCGAATGGAGGTGTGTGAAGTCATACAATGGAGATGTGTAAAGTCAGAATGGAGGTGTGTGAAGTCACAGAATGGAAGTGTGTGAACTCAGAATGGAGGTGTGTGAAGTCCTAGAATAGAGCTGTGTGAAGTCATAGAATGGAGGTGTGTGAAGTCAGCATGGAGGTGTGTGAAGTCAAGAAATGAGGTGTGTGAAGTCAAAATGGAGGTGTGTGAAGTCAGAATGGAGGTGTGTTGAGTCACAGAATGGAGGTATGTGAACTCAGAATGGAGGTATGTGAAGTCACAGAATGGAGGTGTGTGAAATGATAGCACGGAGGTATGTGAAATCATAGAATGGAAGTGTGTGAAGTCATAGAATGGAGGTGTGTGAAGTCATAGAATGTAGATGTGTGAAGTCATAGAATGGAGGTGTGTGAAGTCACCGAAGGGAGGATTGTGAAGTCACATAATGGAGGTGTGTGAAGTCACGGATTGTAGGTGTGTGAACTTAGAATGGAGGTGTTTGACATCACAGAATGGAGGTGTGTGAAGTCATAGAATGGAAGTGTGTGAAGTCATAGAATGGAGGTGTGTGAAGGCACAGAATGGAGGTGTGTGAAGTAACCGAATGGAGTTGTGTGAACTCAGAATGGAGGTGTGTGAAGTCACAGAATGGAGGTTTGTGAAGTCATAGAATGGATGTTTCTGAAGTAAGGACGGAGGTGTGTGAAGTCACAGAATGGAGGTGTGTGAACTCATAGAATAGAGATGTGTGAAATCACAGAATGCAGGTGTGTGAAGTCAGAATGGAGGTGTGTAGTCATAGATTGGAGGTGGGTGAAGTCATAAAAAGGAGGTGTGGGAAATCATAGAATGGAGGAGTGTGAAGTAATAGAGTAGAGGTGAGTGAAGTCAAAGATTCGAGGTCTGTGAAGTCATAGAATGGAGGTGTGTGATGTAAAAATGGAGTGTGCGAAGTCATAGAATAGAGGTGTGTGAAGTCAGAATTGAGGTGTGTGAAGTAATAGATGGAGTTGAGTGAAGTCATAGTATGGAGGTGTGTGAAATCATAGAATGGAGTTTTGTGAAGTCACAGAATGGAGCTGTGTGAATTCAGAATGGACGTGTGTGAAGTCATAGAATGACGGTGTGTGAAGTCAGAATGGAGATGTGTGAACTCATAGAATGGAGGTGTGTGACGTCACAATGGAAGTGTGTGAAGCCATAGAATGGAGGTGTGTGAAGTCACAGAATGGCGGTGTGTGAAGTCATGAAATAGAGTTTTGTGAAGTCATAGAATGGAGCTGTGTGAAGTCAGAATGGAGGTGTGTGAAGTCACAGAATGGAGATGTGTCAACCCAGAGTTTAGGTGTGTGAAGTCAAAGAATGGAGGTGTGCGAAGTCATAGAAGGGAGGTGTGTGAAGTCATAGAATGGAGGTGTGTGAAGTCAAAATGGAGGTGTGTGAAGTCACAGAATTGAGGTGTGTGAACACAGAATGGAGGTGTGTGAAGTCAAACAATGGAGGTGTGTGAAGTCATAGTATGGAGGTGTGAGAAGTCATAGAATATATGTTTGTGAAGTAAGAATGAAGGTGTGTGAAGTCACAGAATTGAGGTGTGTGAAGTCACATTATGGAGGTGTGTGAAGTCATAGAATGGAGGTGTGTGAAGTCAGAATGGAGGTGAGTGAAGTCACCGAATGGAGGTGTGTGAACTCAGAATGGAGGTGTGTGAAGTCACAGAATGAAGGTTTGCGAAGTCACAGAATGGAGTTGCGGGAAGTCATAAAATGGATGGTTCTGAATTAAGAATGAAGGTGGGTGAAGTCATAGAATGCAGGTGTGTGAAGACAAAATTGTGGTGTGTGAATTCATAGAATGGATGTGTGTGAACTCATCGAATGGAGGTGTGTGAAGTCGTGGAATGGAGGTGTGTGAAGTCAAAGAATGGAGGTGTGTGAAGTCAAACCATAGTGGTGTGTGAAGTCACAGAATGGAGGTATGTGAAGTCACAGAATGGAAGTGTGTGAAGTCAAAATAGAGGTGTGTGAAGTCAAAGAATGGAGGTGTGTGAAGTCACAGAATGGAGGTGTGTGAAGTCATAAAATGGAGGTGTGTGATGTCATAGAATGGAGGTGTGTGAAGTCATAGAATGGAGGTGTGTGAAGTCACGTAAGGGAGGTGTGTGAAGGCACAGAGTGGAGATGTGTGCATTCAGAGTGGAGGTGTGTGAAGTCATAGAAAGGAGGTTTGTGAAGTCACAGAATGTAGGTGTGTGAAGTCAGAATGGAGGTGTGTGAACTCATAGAATGGGGTGTGTGAAGTCACAGAATGGAGGTGTGTGAAGTCAAATTGGAGTTGTGTGAAGTCATATAATGGAGGTGTGTCAACTCAGAAAGTAGTTGTGTGAAGTCATAGAATGGAGGTGTGTGAACTCATAGAATGGAGGTGTGTGAAGTCACAATGTATGTGTGTGAAGTCATAGAATGGAGGTGTATGAAGTCACAATGTATGTGTGTGAAGTCATAGAATGGAGGTGTGTGAAGTCATAGAAGGGAGGTGTGTGAAGTCACAGAATGGAGGTGTGTGAAGTCATAGAATGGAGGTGTGTGAAGTCAGAATGGAGCTGTGTGAAGACATAGAATGGAGGTGTGTGAAGTCAGAATGGAGGTGTGTGAACTCATAGAATGGAGGTGTGTGAAGTCACAATGTATGTGTGTGAAGTCATAGAATGGAGGTGTATGAAGTCACAATGTATGTGTGTGAAGTCATAGAATGGAGGTGTGTGAAGTCATAGAATGGAGGTGTGTGAAGTCAGAATGGAGCTGTGTGAAGTCACAGAATGGAGGTGTGTGAAGTCATATTGGAGTTGTGTGAAGTCATATAATGGAGGTGTGTTAACTCAGAAAGGAGGTGTGTGAAGTCATTGAATGGAGGTGTGTGAAGTCATAGAATGGAGTTGTGTGAAATCATAGAATGGAGGTGTGTGAATTCACAGAATTTAGGTTTGTGAAGTCAGAATGGAGGTGTGTGAGGTCAGAATGGAGGTGAGTGAAGTCATAGAATGGAGGTGTGTGAACTCATAGAATGGAGGTGTGTGAAGTCACAATGTAGGTGTGTGAAGTCATAGAATGGAAGTGTGTGAAGTCATAGAATGGAGGTGTGTGAAGTCACAGAATGGAGGTGTGGGAAGTCATAGAATGGAGGTGTGTGAAGTCACAGAATGGAGGTGTGTGAAATCATAGAATGGAGCTGTGTGAAGTCACAGAATGGAGGTGTGTGAACTCATAGAATGGAGGTGTGTGAAGTCACAGAATTCAGGTTTGTGAAGTCAGAATGGAGGTGTGTAGTCATAGATTGGAGGTGGGTGAAGTCGTAAAAAGGAGGTGTGGGAAATCATAGAATGGAGGAGTGTGAAGTCATAGAGTGCAGGTGAGTGAAGTCACAGATTCGATGTCTATGAAGTCATAGAATGGAGGTGTGTGAATTCACAGAATTTAGGTTTGTGAAGTCAGAATGGAGGTGTGTGATGTCAAAATGGAGGTGTGTGAAGTCACAGAACGGAGGTGTGTCAACTCAGAATTTAGGTGTGTGAAGTCAAAGAATGGAGGTGTGCGAAGTCAAAGAAGGGAGGTGTGTGAAGTCATAGAATGGAGGTGTGTGAAATCAGAATGGAGGTTTGTGAAGTCATAGATTTGAGGTGTGTGAACACAGAATGGATGTGTGTGAAGTCACAGAATGGAGGTGTGTGAAGTCATAGTATGGAGGTGTGTGAAGTCAGATTGGAGGTGTATGAAGTGACCGAATGGACTTGTGTGAACTCAGAATGGAGGTGCGTGAAGCCACAGAATTGAGGTTTGCGAAGTCATAGAATGGAGGTGTGTGAAGTCTTAGAATGGATGTTTCTGAATTAAGAATTAAGGTGTGTGAAGTCATAGAATGGATGTGTGTGAAGACAAAATTGTGGTGTGGGAACTCATAGAATGGATGTGTGAGAACTCATAGAATGGAGATGTGTGAAGTCGTGGAATGGAGGTGTGCGAAGTCAAAGAATGGAGGTGTGTGATGTCAAACAATGGTTCTGTGTGAAGTCACAGAATGGAGGTGTGTGATATCACAGAATGGAAGTGTGTGAAGTCAAAATGGAGGTGTGTGAAGTCACAGAATGGAGGTGTGTGAAGTCACAGAATGGAGATGTGTGAAGTCAAAATGGTGGTGTGTGAAGTCACAAATGGAGGTGTGTGAAGTCACAGAATGTAGGTGTGTGAAGTCAAAATGGAGGTGTGTGAAGTCAAGGAATGGAGGTGTGTTAACTCATAGAATGGAGGTGTGTGAAGTCATGGAATGGAGGTTTGTGAAGTCAATCATTGGAAGTGTGTGAAATTACAGAAAGGAAAGGTGTGAAGTCATAGAATGGAGGAGTGTGAAGTCATAGAATGGAAGTGTGTGAAGTCATAGTATGGAGGTGTGTGATGTCATAGAATGTAGGTGTGTGAAGTCATACAATGGAGATGTGTGAAGTCACGGAAGTGAGGTGTGTGAAGTCACAGAATGGAGGTGTGTGAAGTCACAATGGAGGTGTGTGAAGTCATAGAATGGAGTTGTGTGAAGTCAAAGAATGGAGGTGTGTGAAGTCATAGAATGGAGGTGTGTGAAATCACAGAATGGAGGTGTGTGAATTCGCAGAATGGAGGTGTGTAAAGTCACAGAGTGGAGATGTGTGAAGTCCCAGAGTGGAGGTGTGTGAAGTCATAGAAGGGAGGTTTGTGAAGGCATAGAATGGAGGTATGTGAAGTCAGAATAGAGGTGTGTAAAGTCATATAATTGAGGTGTGTGAAGTCAGAATGGAGCTGTGTGAAGTCATAGAATGGAGGTGTGTGAAGTCAAAATGGCAGTGTGTAAACTCATAGAATGGAGGTGTGTGAAGTCACAGAATGGAGGTGTGTGAATTCAGATTGGAGTTGTGTGAAGTCATAGAATGGAGGTGTGTCAACTCATATAGTATGTCTGTGACGTCATAGAATGGAGTTGTGTGAAGTCATAGAATGGAGGTGTGTGAAGTCACAGAATTTAGGTGTGTGAAGTCAGTATGGAGGTGTGTGAGGTCAGAATGGAGATGTGTGAAGTCATAGAATGGAGGTGCGTGAAGTCACAATGCAGGTGTGTGAACTCATAGAATGGAGGTGTGTGAAGTCACAATGTAGGTGTGTGAAGTCATAGAATGGAGGTGTGTGAAGTCATAGAATGGAGGTGTGTGAAGTCACAGAATGGAGGTGTGTGAAGTCAAAATGGTGGTGTGTGAAGTCACAAATGGAGGTGTGTGAAGTCACAGAATGTAGGTGTGTGAAGTCAAAATGGAGGTGTGTGAAGTCAAAGAATGGAGGTGTGTGAAGTCATAGAATGGAGGTGTGTGAAGTCATGGAATGGAGGTTTGTGAAGTCAAACATTGGAAGTGTGGGAAGTTACAAAAAGGAGATGTGTGAAGTCACAGAATGGAGGTGTGTGAAGTCATAGAATGTTGGTGTATGAAGTCATAGAAGGGAGGTGTATGAAGTCATAGAATGGAGGTATGTGAAGTCAGAGTCCGGTGTGTGAAGTCATAGAATGGAGGTTTGTGAAGTCATAGACTGGAGCTGTGTGAAGTCATAGAATGGAAGTGTGTGAAGTCATATAATGGAGGTCTGTGATGATATAGAATGGAGGTGTGTGAAGTCACAGAATGGACGTGTGTGAAGTCACAATGGAGGTTTGTGAAGTCAAAGAATGGAGGTGTGTGAAGTCATAGAATGGACGTGTGTGAAGTCATGAAATGGAGGTTTGTGAAGTCAAACATTGGAAGTGTGGGAAGTTCCAAAAAGGAGATGTGTGAAGTCACAGAATGGAGGTGTGTGAAGTCATAGAATGGAGGAGTGTGAAGTCAGAATGGAGATTTGTGAAGTCACAGAATGGAGGTGTGTGAAGTCATAGAATGTTGGTGTATGAAGTCATAGAAGGGTGGTGTATGAAGTCATAGAATGGAGGTATGTGAAGTCAGAGTGCAGGTGTGTGTAGTCATAGAATGGAGGTTTGTGAAGTCATAGACTGGAGCTGTGTGAAGTCATAGAATGGAAGTGTGTGAAGTCATATAATGGAGGTCTGTGATGATATAGAATGGAGGTGTGTGAAGTCACAGAATGGACGTGTGTGAAGTCACAATGGAGGTTTGTGAAGTCATAGAATGGAGGTGTGTGAAGTCATAGAATGGAGGTGTGTGAAATCTCAGAATGGAGGTGTATGAATTCGCAGAATGGATGTGTGTAAAGACACAGAGTGGAGATGTGTGCATTCACAGAGTGGAGTTGGGTGAAGTCATAGAAAGGAGGTTTGTGAAGTCACAGAATGGAGGTGTGTGAAGTCAGAATACTTGTGTGCAAAGTCATAGAATGGAGGTGTGTGAAGTCAGAATGGAGCTGCGTGAAGTCATAGAATGGAGGTGTGTGAAGTCAGAATGGAGGTGTGTGAACTCATAGAATGGAGGTGTGTGAAGTCACAGAATGGAGGTGTGTGAAGTCATAGAATGGAGGTGTGTGAAATCATAGGATGGAGGTGTGTGAAGTCATAGAATGGAGGTGTGTGAAGTCATAGAATGGAGGTTTGTGAAGTCATAGAATGGAGGTGTGTGAAGTCATAGAATGGAGATGTGTGAAATCATAGAATGGAGTTTTGTGAAGTCACAGAATGGAGCTGTGTGAGTCAGAATTGAGGTGTGTGAAGTCATAGAATGCAGATGTGTGAAGTCATAGAATGGAGGATTGTGAAGTCACCGAAGGGAGATTTGTGAATTCATAGAATGGAGGTATGTGAAGTCAAATTGGACGGGTGTGAAGTCAGAGAATGGAGTTGTGTGAAGTTATAGAATGGAGGTGTATGAAGTCATAGAATGGAGCTCTGTGAAGTCACAGAATTGAAGGGTATGAAGTCATAGAATGAAGGTGTGTGAAGTCAGAGAATTGAGGTGTTTGAGGTCATATATTGGAGGTGTGTGAAGTCAAACAATGGAGGTGTGTGAACTCAGAAAGGAGGTGTGTGAAGTTACAGAATGGAGGTGTGTGAAATCAAAATGGAGGTGTGTGAAGTCACAAATGGAGGTGTGTGAAGTCACAGAATGTAGTTGTGTGAAGTCAAAATGGAGGTGTGTGAAGTCCAAGAATGGCGGTGTGTGAACTCATGGAATGGAGGTGTGTGAAGTCATGGAATGGAGGTTTGTGACGTCAAACATTGGAAGTGTGTGAAGTTACAGAAAGGAGATGTGTGAAGTCATAGAATGGAGGTGTGTGAAGTCATAGAATGGAGGAGTGTGAAGTCAGAATGGAGATTTGTGAAGTCATAGAATGGAGGTGTGTGAAGTCCTAGAATGATGGTGTATGAAGTCATAGAATGGAGGTGTATGAAGTCGTAGAATGGAGGTGTGTGAAGTCAGAATGCAGGTGTGTGAAGTCATAGAATGGAGGTGTGTGAAGTCATAGAATGGAGGTTTGTGAAGTCATAGAATGGAGGTGTGTGAAGTCATAGAATGGAGGAGTGTGATGTCATAGAATGTAGGTGTGTGAAGTCATACAATGGAGGTGTGTGAAGTCACGGAAGGGAGGTGTGTGAAGGCACAGAATGGAGGTGTGTGAAGTTACAATGGAGGTGTGTGAAGTCACAGATAGGAGATGTGTGAAGTCACAGAGTGGAGGTGTGTGAAGTCATAGAATGGAGGTTTGTGAAGTCAAGAAAGGGAGGTGTGTGAAGTCAGAATAGAGGTGTGTAAAGTCATAGAATTGAGGTGTGTGAAGTGAGAATGGAGCTGTGTTAAGTTATAGAATGGAGGTGTGTGAAGTCAAAATGGAGGTGTGTGAACTCATAGAATGGAGGTGTGTAAAGTCACAGAATGGAGGTGTGTGAAGTCATAGAATGGAGGTGTGTTAATTCAGATTGGAGGTGTGTGCAGTCATAGAATGGAGGTGTATCAACTCAGAAAGGAGGTGTGTGAAGTCATAGAATGGAGGTGAGTGACGTCATAGAATGGAGGTGTGTGAAGACACAATGTAGGTGTGTGAAGTCATAGAATGGAGGTGTGTGAAGTCACAGACTGGAGGTGTGTGAAGTCACAGAATGGAGGTGTGTGAAGTCATTGAATGGAGGTGTGTGAAGTCACAGAATGGAGGTGTGTGAAATCATAGAATGGAGGTGTGTGAAGTCACAGAATGGAGGTGTGTGAATTCAGAATGGAGGTGTGTGAAGTCATAGAATGGAGGTGTGTGAAGTCATAGAATGGAGGTGTGTGAAGTCACAGAATGGAAGTGTGTGAAATCATAGAATGGAGGAGTGTGAAGTCACAGAATGGAGGTGTGTGAAGACAGAATGGAGGTGTGTGAACTCATAAAATGGAGTTGTGTGAAGTCACAATGTAGGTGTTTGAAGTCATAGAATGGAGGTGTGTGAAGTCATAGACTGGAGGTGTGTGAAGTCGCAGAATGGATGTGTGTGAAGTCAGAATGGAGGTGTGTGAAGTCAGAATAGAGGTGTGAAGTCATAGAATGGAGGTGGGTGAAGTCATAGAAATTAGGTGTGGGAAGTCATAGAATGGAGAAGTGTGAAGTCAGAGAGTGGAGGTGAGTGAAGTCACAGATTTGAGGTCTGTGAAGTCATAGAATGGAGGTGTGTGAAGTAATAGAATGGAGGTGTGTGAAGTCACAGAATGGAAGTGTGTGAAATCATAGAATGGAGGTGTGTGAAGTCACAGAATGGAGGTGTGTGAAGTCAGAATGGAGGTGTGTGAAGTCATAGAATGGAGGTGTGTTAAGTCAGAATGGAGGTGTGAAGTCAGAATGGAGGTGGGTGAAGTCATAGAAATTAGGTGTGGGAAGTCATAGAATGGAGATGTGTGAATCAGAATTGAGGTGTGTGAAGTTATAGAATGTAGATGTGTGAAGTCATAGAATGGAGTATTGTGAAGTCACCTAAGCGATGTTTGTGAAGTCATAGAATGGAGGTATGACAAATCAAATTAGAGGGGTGTGAAGTCGGAGAATGGATGTGTGTGAAGTCATAGAATGGAGGTGGGTGAAGTCATAGAATGGAGGTGTGTGAATTCATATTGGAGGTTTGTGAAGTCATAGAATGGAGGTGTGTCAACTCAGAAAGGAGGTGTGTGAAGTCATAGAATGGAGGTGAGTGAAGTCATAGAATTGAGGTGTGTGAAATCATAGAATGGAGATGTGTGAAGTCACAGAATTTAGGTGTGTGAAGTCAGAAAGGAAGTGTGTGAGGTCAGAATGGATGTGTTTGAACTCATAGAATGGAGGTGTGTGAAGTCACAATGCAGGTGTGTGAACTCATAGAATGGAGGTGTGTGAAGTCACAGTGTAGGTGTGTGAAGTCATAGAATGGAGGTGTGTGAAGTCATAGAATGGAGGTGTGTGAAGTCAGAATGAAGGTGTGTGAAGTCATAGAATGGAGGTGTGTGAAGTCATAGAATGGAGGTTTGTGAAGTCATAGAATGGAAGTGTGTGAAGTCATAGAATGGAGGTGTGTGATGTCATAGAATGTAGGTGTGTGAAGTCATACATGGAGGTGTGTGAAGTCACGGAAGGGAGGTGTGTGAAGGCACAGAATGGAGGTGTGTGAAGTTACAATGGAGGTGTGTGAACTCATAGAATGGAGGTGTGTGAAGTCAAAGAATGGAGGTGTGTGAAGTCATAGAATGGAGGTGTGTGAAATCACAGAATGGAAGTGTGTGAATTCGCAGAATGGAGGTTTGTAAAATCACTGATTGGAGATGTGTGAAGTCACAGAGTGGAGGTGTGTGAAGTCATAGAATGGAGGTTTGTGAAGTCAAGAAAGGGAGGTGTGTGAAGTCAGAATAGAGGTGTGTAAAGTCATAGAATTGAGGTGTGTGAAGTGAGAATGGAGCTGTGTTAAGTTATAGAATGGAGGTGTGTGAAGTCAAAATGGAGGTGTGTGAACTCATAGAATGGAGGTGTGTGAAGTCACAGAATGGAGGTGTGTGAAGTCATAGAATGGAGGTGTGTGAATTCAGATTGGAGGTGTGTGCAGTCATAGAATGGAGGTGTATCAACTCAGAAAGGAGGTGTGTGAAGTCATAGAATGGAGGTGAGTGACGTCATAGAATGGAGGTGTGTGAAGACACAATGTAGGTGTGTGAAGTCATAGAATGGAGGTGTGTGAAGTCATAGACTGGAGGTGTGTGAAGTCACAGAATGGAGGTGTGTGAAATCATAGAATGGAGGTGTGTGAAGTCACAGAATGGAGGTGTGTGAATTCAGAATGGAGGTGTGTGAAGTCATAGAATGGAGGTGTGTGAAGTCATAGAATGGAGGTGTGTGAAGTCACAGAATGGAAGTGTGTGAAATCATAGAATGGTGGTGTGTGAAGTCACAGAATGGAGGTGTGTGAAGTCAGAATGGAGGTGTGT
The DNA here is from genome assembly GCA_024803745.1 of Megascapheus bottae. NCBI lineage: Eukaryota > Metazoa > Chordata > Mammalia > Rodentia > Geomyidae > Megascapheus > Megascapheus bottae. The sequence goes on from JANJXV010001079.1 coordinate 131,822, forward strand.
GAACTCATAAAACGGAGTTGTGTGAAGTCACAATGTAGGTGTTTGAAGTCATAGAATGGAGGTGTGTGAAGTCATCGACTGGAGGTGTGTGAAGTCGCAGAATGGAGGTGTGTGAAGTCAGAATGGAGGTGTGTGAAGTCAGAATAGAGGTGTGAAGTCATAGAATGGAGGTGGGTGAAGTCATAGAAATTAGGTGTGGGGAGTCATAGAATGGAGAAGTGTGAAGTCAGAGAGTGGAGGTGAGTGAAGTAACAGATTCGAGGTCTGTGAAGTCATAGAATGGAGGTGTGTGAAGTCATAGAATGGAGGTGTGTGAAGTCACAGAATGGAAGTGTGTGAAATCATAGAATGGAGGTGTGTGAATTCACAGAATGCAGGTGTGTGAAGTCAGAATGGAGGTGTGTGAAGTCATAGAATGGAGGTGTGTTAAGTCAGAATGGAGGTGTGAAGTCAGAATGGAGGTGGGTGAAGTCATAGAAATTAGGTGTGGGAAGTCATAGAATGCAGATGTGTGAGTCAGAATTGGGGTGTGTGAAGTCATAGAATGTAGATGTGTGAAGTCATAGAATGGAGTATTGTGAAGTCACCGAAGGGATGTTTGTGAAGTCATAGAATGGAGGTATGAGAAATCAAATTAGAGGGGTGTGAAGTCGGAGAATGGATGTGTGTGAAGTCATAGAATGGAGGTGGGTGAAGTCACAGAATGGAGGTGTGTGAATTCAGAATGGAGGTGTGTGAAGTCATAGAATGGAGGTGTGTGAAGTCACAGAATGGAAGTGTGTGAAATCATAGAATGGTGGTGTGTGAAGTCACAGAATGGAGGTGTGTGAAGTCAGAATGGAGGTGTGTGAACTCATAAAATGGAGTTGTGTGAAGTCACAATGTAGGTGTTTGAAGTCATAGAATGGAGGTGTGTGAAGTCATAGACTGGAGGTGTGTGAAGTCGCAGAATGGAGGTGTGTGAAGTCAGAATGGAGGTGTGTGAAGTCAGAATAGAGGTGTGAAGTCATAGAATGGAGGTGGGTGAAGTCATAGAAATTAGGTGTGGGGAGTCATAGAATGGAGAAGTGTGAAGTCAGAGAGTGGAGGTGAGTGAAGTAACAGATTCGAGGTCTGTGAAGTCATAGAATGGAGGTGTGTGAAGTCATAGAATGGAGGTGTGTGAAGTCACAGAATGGAAGTGTGTGAAATCATAGAATGGAGGTGTGTGAATTCACAGAATGGAGGTGTGTGAAGTCAGAAGGGAGGTGTGTGAAGTCATAGAATGGAGGTGTGTTAAGTCAGAATGGAGGTGTGAAGTCAGAATGGAGGTGGGTGAAGTCATAGAAATTAGGTGTGGGAAGTCATAGAATGCAGATGTGTGAGTCAGAATTGGGGTGTGTGAAGTCATAGAATGTAGATGTGTGAAGTCATAGAATGGAGTATTGTGAAGTCACCGAAGGGATGTTTGTGAAGTCATAGAATGGAGGTATGAGAAATCAAATTAGAGGGGTGTGAAGTCGGAGAATGGATGTGTGTGAAGTCATAGAATGGAGGTGGGTGAAGTCATAGAATGGAGGTGTGTGAATTCATATTGGAGGTTTGTGAAGTCATAGAATGGAGGTGTGTCAACTCAGAAAGGAGGTGTGTGAAGTCATAGAATGGAGGTGGGTGAAGTCATAGAATGGAGGTGTGTGAAATCATAGAATGGAGGTGTGTGAAGTCACAGAATTTAGGTGTGTGAAGTCAGAAAGGAGGTGTGTGAGGTCAGAATGGAGGTGTTTGAACTCATAGAATGGAGGTGTGTGAAGGCACAATGCAGGTGTGTGAACTCATAGAATGGAGGTGTGTGAAGTCACAGTGTAGGTGTGTGAAGTCATAGAATGGAGGTGTGTGAAGTCATAGAATGGAGGTGTGTGAAGTGACAGAATGGAGGTGTGTGAAATCATAGAATGGAGGTTTGTGAAGTCACAGAATGGAGGTGTCTGAAGTCAGAATGGAGGTGTGTGAAGTCATAGAATGGAGGTGTGTGAAGTCAGAATAGAGGTGTGAAGACATAGAATGGAGGTGGGTGAAGTCATAGAAATTAGGTGTGGGAAGTCATAGAATGGAGAAGTGTGAAGTCATAGAGTGGAGGTGAGTGAAGTCACAGATTCGAGGTCTGTGAAGTCATAGAATGGAGGTGTGTGAAGTCAGAATGTAGGTGTACGAAGTCGTAGAATAGAGGTGTGTGAAGTCAGAATGGACGTGTGTGAAGTCATAGAATGGAGGTGTGTGAACTCATAGAATGGAGGTGTGTGACGTCACAATGGAAGTTTGTGAAGTCATAGAATTGAGGTGTGTGAAGTCACAGAATGGAGGTGTGTGAAGTCATACATTGGAGGTGTGTGAAGTCAGAATGGAGGTGTGTGAAGTCAAAGAATGGAGGTGTGTGAACTCAGAATGGCGGTGTGTGAAGTAATAGATGAAGGTGTGTGAAGTCATAGTATGGAGATATGTGAAATCATAGAATGGAGTTTTGTGAAGTCACAGAATGGAGTTGTGTGAGTCAGAATTCAGGTGTGTGAAGTCATAGAATGTAGATGTGTGAAGTCATAGAATGGAGTATTGTGAAGTCACCGAAGGGAGGTTTGTGAAGTCATAGAATGGAGGTATGAGAAATCAAATTAGAGGGGTGTGAAGTTGGAGAATGGTTGTGTGTGAAGTCATGGAATGGAGGTGGGTGAAGTCATAGAATGGAGGTGTGTGAATTCAGATTGGAGGTGTGTGAAGTCATAGAATGGAGGTGTGTCAACTCAGAAAGGAGGTGTGTGAAGTCATAGAATGGAGGTGAGTGAAGTCATAGAATGGAGGTGTGTGAACTCATAGAATGGAGGTGTGTGACGTCACAATGGTAGTTTGTGAAGTCATAGAATGGAGGTGTGTGAAGTCACAGAATGGAGGTGTGTGAAGTCAGAATGGAGGTGTGAAGTCATAGAATGGAGGTGGGTGAAGTCATAGAAATTAGGTGTGTGAAGTCATAGAATGGAGGTGTGTGAACTCATAGAATGGAGGTGTGTGACGTCACAATGGAAGTTTGTGAAGTCATAGAACGGAGGTGTGTGAAGTCACAGAATGGAGGTGTGTGAAGTCATACAATGGAGGTGTGTGAAGTCAGAATGGAGGTGTGTGAAGTCACATAATGGAGGTGTGTGAACTCAGAATGGAGATGTGTGAAGTCATAGATGGAGGTGTGTAATGTCATAGTATGGAAATATGTGAAATCGTAGAATGGAGTTTTGTGAAGTCACAGAATGGAGTTGTGTGAGACAGAATTGAGGTGTGTGAACTCATAGAATGTAGATGTGTGAAGTCATGGAATGGAGTATTGTGAAGTCACCGAAGGGACGTTTGTGAAGTCATCGAATGGAGGTATGAGAAATCAAATTTGAGGGGTGTGAAGTCGGAGAATGGGGGTGTGTGAAGTCATAGAATGGAGGTGGGTGAAGTCATAGAATGGAGGTGTATGAAGTCATAGAATGGAGGTGTGTGAAGTCACTGAATGGACGGGTTTAAAGTCATAATATGGAGGTGTGTGAAGTCAGAGAATTGAGCTGTTTGAAGTCATATATTGGAGGTGTGTGAAGTCAAAATGGATGTGTGAAGTCATAGAATGTAGGTGTGTGAAGTCATAGAATGGAGGTGTGTGAAGTCACAGAATGGAGGTGTGTGAACTCAGAATGGAGGTGTGTGAAGTCACAGAATGGAGGTTTGTGCAGTCATAGAATGGAAGTGTGTGAAGTCAAAGAATGGACGTGTGTGAAGTCAGAATGGAGGTGTGTTAAGTCACCGAATGGAGTTTTGTGAACTCAGTATGAAGGTGTGTGAAGTCACAGAATGGAGGTTTGTTTAATCATAGATGGAGGTGTGTGAGGTCATAGAATGGATGTTTCTGAAGTAAGAATGAAGGTGTGTGAAGTCATAGAATGGAGGTGTGTGACGTCATTGAAGGGAGGTGTGTGAAGTCACTGAATAGAAGTGTGTGAACTCAGAATGGAGGTGTGAAGTCATAGAATGAACGTGGGTGAAGTCATAGAAAGGAGGTGTGGGAAGTCATAGAATGGAGGAGTGTGAAGTCATAGAGTGGAGGTGAGTGAAGTCACAGATTCGAGGTCTGTGAAGTCATAGATTGGACGTGTGTGATGTAAGAATGGAGGTGTGCGAAGTCATAGAATAGAGGTTTGTGAATCAGAATGGAGGTGTGTGAAGTCATAGAATGGAGGTGTGTGAACTCATACAATGGAGGTGTGTGACGTCACAATGGAAGTGTGTGAAGTCACAGAATGGAGGTGTGTGAATTCATACAATGGAGGTGTGTGAAGTCAGAATGGAATTTTGTGAAGTCACAGAATTGAGCTGTGTGAATTCAGAATGGAGGTGTGTGAAGTCATAGAATGTAGGTGTGTGAAGTCAGAATGGAGGTGTGTGAACTCATAAAATGGAGGTGTGTGTAGTCACAATGGAGGTGTGTGAAGTCATAGAATGGAGGTGTGTGAAGTCACAGAATGGAGGTGTTTGAAGTAATAGAATGGAGGTGTGTGAAGTCATAGAATGGGTGTTTGTGAAGTAAGAATGAAGGTGTGTGCAGTCATACAATGGAGGTTTGTGAAGTCACAGAATGGAGGTGTGGGAAGTCACAGATTGCAGGAGTGTGAAGTCACAGAATGGAGGTGTGTGAACCCAGAATGGAGGTGTGTAAAGTCACAAAATGGAGGTGTGTGAAGTCATAGAATGGAAGTGTGTGAAGTCATAGAATGGAGGTGTGTGAAGTCACAGAATAGACGGTATGAAGTCATAGAATGGAGGTGTGTGAAGTCACAGAATTGAGGTGTTTGAAGACATATATTGGAGGTGTGTGAAATCAAAATGGATGTGTGAAGTCATAGAATGGAGGTGTGTGAAATCATAGAATGAGGGTGTGTGAGGTCATAGAATGGAGGTGTGTGAAGGCACAGAATGGAGGTGTGTGAAGTCATAGAATGGAGGTGTGTGAAGTCATAGAATGGAAGTGTGTGAAGTCACAGATTGGAGGTGTGTGAAGTCAAAGAATCGAGGTGTGAGAAGTCACAGAATGGAGGTGTGTGAACTCAGAATATAGGTGTGTGACGTCACAGAATGGAGGTGTGTGAAGTCATAGAATGGAGGTGTGTGAGGTCACAGAATGGAGGTGTGTGAAATCATAGAATGGAGGTGTGTGATGTCACAGAATGGAGGTGTGTGAAGTCAGAATGGAGGTGTGTGAAGTCATACAGTAGAGGTGTGTGAAGTCAGAATGGAGGTGTGAAGTCATAGAATGGAGGTGGGTGAAGTCATAGAACTTAGGTGTGGGAAGTCATAGAATGGAGAAGTGTGAAGTCATAGAGTGGAGGTGAGTGAAGTCACAGAATCGAGGTCTGTGAAGTCATAGAATGGAGGTGTGTGAAGTCATAGAATGGAAGTATGAGAAAGCAAATTAGAGGGGTGTGAAGTCGTAGAATGGAGGTGTGTGAACTCACAGAATGGAGGTGGGTGAAGTCATAGAATGGAGGTGTGTGAATTCAGATTGGAGGTGTGTGAAGTCATAGAATGGAGGTGTGTCAACTCAGAAAGGAGGTGTGTGAAGTCATAGAATGGAGGTGAGTGAAGTCATAGAATGGAGGTGTGTGAAATCATAGAATGGAGGTGTGTGAAGTCACAGAATTTAGGTGTGTGAAGTCAGAATGGAGGTGTGTGAGGTCAGAATGTAGGTGTGTGAAGTCATAGAATGGAGGTGGGTGAAGTCATAGAAATTAGGTGTGTGAAGTCATAGAATGGAGGTGTGTGAACTCATAGAATGGAGGTGTGTGACGTCACAATGGAAGTTTGTGAAGTCATAGAATGGAGGTGTGTGAAGTCACAGAATGGAGGTGTGTGAAGTCATACAATGGAGGTGTGTGAAGTCAAAATGGCAGTGTGTAAACTCATAGAATGGAGGTGTGTGAAGTCACAGAATGGAGGTGTGTGAATTCAGATTGGAGTTGTGTGAAGTCATAGAATGGAGGTGTGTCAACTCATATAGTATGTCTGTGACGTCATAGAATGGAGTTGTGTGAAGTCATAGAATGGAGGTGTGTGAAGTCACAGAATTTAGGTGTGTGAAGTCAGTATGGAGGTGTGTGAGGTCAGAATGGAGATGTGTGAAGTCATAGAATGGAGGTGTGTGAAGTCACAATGCAGGTGTGTGAACTCATAGAATGGAGGTGTGTGAAGTCACAATGTAGGTGTGTGAAGTCATAGAATGGAGGTGTGTGAAGTCATAGAATGGAGGTGTGTGAAGTCACAGAATGGAGGTGTGTGAAGTCAAAATGGTGGTGTGTGAAGTCACAAATGGAGGTGTGTGAAATCACAGAATGTAGGTGTGTGAAGTCACAATGGAGGTGTGTGAAGTCAAAGAATGGAGGTGTGTGAAGTCATAGAATGGAGGTGTGTGAAGTCATGGAATGGAGGTTTGTGAAGTCAAACATTGGAAGTGTGGGAAGTTACAAAAAGGAGATGTGTGAAGTCACAGAATGGAGGTGTGTGAAGTCATAGAATGTTGGTGTATGAAGTCATAGAAGGGAGGTGTATGAAGTCATAGAATGGAGGTATGTGAAGTCAGAGTGCAGGTGTGTGAAGTCATAGAATGGAGGTTTGTGAAGTCATAGACTGGAGCTGTGTGAAGTCATAGAATGGAAGTGTGTGAAGTCATATAATGGAGGTCTGTGATGATATAGAATGGAGGTGTGTGAAGTCACAGAATGGACGTGTGTGAAGTCACAATGGAGGTTTGTGAAGTCAAAGAATGGAGGTGTGTGAAGTCATAGAAATGACGTGTGTGAAGTCATGAAATGGAGGTTTGTGAAGTCAAACATTGGAAGTGTGGGAAGTTCCAAAAAGGAGATGTGTGAAGTCACAGAATGGGGGTGTGTGAAGTCATAGAATGGAGGAGTGTGAAGTCAGAATGGAGATTTGTGAAGTCACAGAATGGAGGTGTGTGAAGTCATAGAATGTTGGTGTATGAAGTCATAGAAGGGTGGTGTATGAAGTCATAGAATGGAGGTATGTGAAGTCAGAGTGCAGGTGTGTGAAGTCATAGAATGGAGGTTTGTGAAGTCATAGACTGGAGCTGTGTGAAGTCATAGAATGGAAGTGTGTGAAGTCATATAATGGAGGTCTGTGATGATATAGAATGGAGGTGTGTGAAGTCATAGAAATGACGTGTGTGAAGTCATGAAATGGAGGTTTGTGACGTCAAACATTGGAAGTGTGTGAAGTTACAGAAAGGAGATGTGTGAAGTCATAGAATGGAGGTGTGTGAAGTCATAGAATGGAGGAGTGTGAAGTCAGAATGGAGATTTGTGAAGTCATAGAATGGAGGTGTGTGAAGTCCTAGAATGATGGTGTATGAAGTCATAGAATGGAGGTGTATGAAGTCATAGAATGGAGGTGTGTGAAGTCAGAATGCAGGTGTGTGAAGTCATAGAATGGAGGTGTGTGAAGTCATAGAATGGAGGTTTGTGAAGTCATAGAATGGAGGTGTGTGAAGTCATAGAATGGAGGAGTGTGATGTCATAGAATGTAGGTGTGTGAAGTCATACAATGGAGGTGTGTGAAGTCACGGAAGGGAGGTGTGTGAAGTCACAGAATGGAGGTGTGTGAAGTCAGAATGGAGGTGTGTGAACTCATAAAATGGAGTTGTGTGAAGTCACAATGTAGGTGTTTGAAGTCATAGAATGGAGGTGTGTGAAGTCATAGACTGGAGGTGTGTGAAGTCGCAGAATGGAGGTGTGTGAAGTCAGAATGGAGGTGTGTGAAGTCAGAATAGAGGTGTGAAGTCATAGAATGGAGGTGGGTGAAGTCATAGAAATTAGGTGTGGGGAGTCATAGAATGGAGAAGTGTGAAGTCAGAGAGTGGAGGTGAGTGAAGTAACAGATTCGAGGTCTGTGAAGTCATAGAATGGAGGTGTGTGAAGTCATAGAATGGAGGTGTGTGAAGTCACAGAATGGAAGTGTGTGAAATCATAGAATGGAGGTGTGTGAATTCACAGAATGGAGGTGTGTGAAGTCAGAAGGGAGGTGTGTGAAGTCATAGAATGGAGGTGTGTTAAGTCAGAATGGAGGTGTGAAGTCAGAATGGAGGTGGGTGAAGTCATAGAAATTAGGTGTGGGAAGTCATAGAATGCAGATGTGTGAGTCAGAATTGGGGTGTGTGAAGTCATAGAATGTAGATGTGTGAAGTCATAGAATGGAGTATTGTGAAGTCACCGAAGGGATGTTTGTGAAGTCATAGAATGGAGGTATGAGAAATCAAATTAGAGGGGTGTGAAGTCGGAGAATGGATGTGTGTGAAGTCATAGAATGGAGGTGGGTGAAGTCATAGAATGGAGGTGTGTGAATTCATATTGGAGGTTTGTGAAGTCATAGAATGGAGGTGTGTCAACTCAGAAAGGAGGTGTGTGAAGTCATAGAATGGAGGTGGGTGAAGTCATAGAATGGAGGTGTGTGAAATCATAGAATGGAGGTGTGTGAAGTCACAGAATTTAGGTGTGTGAAGTCAGAAAGGAGGTGTGTGAGGTCAGAATGGAGGTGTTTGAACTCATAGAATGGAGGTGTGTGAAGGCACAATGCAGGTGTGTGAACTCATAGAATGGAGGTGTGTGAAGTCACAGTGTAGGTGTGTGAAGTCATAGAATGGAGGTGTGTGAAGTCATAGAATGGAGGTGTGTGAAGTGACAGAATGGAGGTGTGTGAAATCATAGAATGGAGGTTTGTGAAGTCACAGAATGGAGGTGTCTGAAGTCAGAATGGAGGTGTGTGAAGTCATAGAATGGAGGTGTGTGAAGTCAGAATAGAGGTGTGAAGACATAGAATGGAGGTGGGTGAAGTCATAGAAATTAGGTGTGGGAAGTCATAGAATGGAGAAGTGTGAAGTCATAGAGTGGAGGTGAGTGAAGTCACAGATTCGAGGTCTGTGAAGTCATAGAATGGAGGTGTGTGAAGTCAGAATGTAGGTGTACGAAGTCGTAGAATAGAGGTGTGTGAAGTCAGAATGGACGTGTGTGAAGTCATAGAATGGAGGTGTGTGAACTCATAGAATGGAGGTGTGTGACGTCACAATGGAAGTTTGTGAAGTCATAGAATTGAGGTGTGTGAAGTCACAGAATGGAGGTGTGTGAAGTCATACATTGGAGGTGTGTGAAGTCAGAATGGAGGTGTGTGAAGTCAAAGAATGGAGGTGTGTGAACTCAGAATGGCGGTGTGTGAAGTAATAGATGAAGGTGTGTGAAGTCATAGTATGGAGATATGTGAAATCATAGAATGGAGTTTTGTGAAGTCACAGAATGGAGTTGTGTGAGTCAGAATTCAGGTGTGTGAAGTCATAGAATGTAGATGTGTGAAGTCATAGAATGGAGTATTGTGAAGTCACCGAAGGGAGGTTTGTGAAGTCATAGAATGGAGGTATGAGAAATCAAATTAGAGGGGTGTGAAGTTGGAGAATGGTTGTGTGTGAAGTCATGGAATGGAGGTGGGTGAAGTCATAGAATGGAGGTGTGTGAATTCAGATTGGAGGTGTGTGAAGTCATAGAATGGAGGTGTGTCAACTCAGAAAGGAGGTGTGTGAAGTCATAGAATGGAGGTGAGTGAAGTCATAGAATGGAGGTGTGTGAACTCATAGAATGGAGGTGTGTGACGTCACAATGGTAGTTTGTGAAGTCATAGAATGGAGGTGTGTGAAGTCACAGAATGGAGGTGTGTGAAGTCAGAATGGAGGTGTGAAGTCATAGAATGGAGGTGGGTGAAGTCATAGAAATTAGGTGTGTGAAGTCATAGAATGGAGGTGTGTGAACTCATAGAATGGAGGTGTGTGACGTCACAATGGAAGTTTGTGAAGTCATAGAACGGAGGTGTGTGAAGTCACAGAATGGAGGTGTGTGAAGTCATACAATGGAGGTGTGTGAAGTCAGAATGGAGGTGTGTGAAGTCACATAATGGAGGTGTGTGAACTCAGAATGGAGATGTGTGAAGTCATAGATGGAGGTGTGTAATGTCATAGTATGGAAATATGTGAAATCGTAGAATGGAGTTTTGTGAAGTCACAGAATGGAGTTGTGTGAGACAGAATTGAGGTGTGTGAACTCATAGAATGTAGATGTGTGAAGTCATGGAATGGAGTATTGTGAAGTCACCGAAGGGACGTTTGTGAAGTCATCGAATGGAGGTATGAGAAATCAAATTTGAGGGGTGTGAAGTCGGAGAATGGGGGTGTGTGAAGTCATAGAATGGAGGTGGGTGAAGTCATAGAATGGAGGTGTATGAAGTCATAGAATGGAGGTGTGTGAAGTCACTGAATGGACGGGTTTAAAGTCATAATATGGAGGTGTGTGAAGTCAGAGAATTGAGCTGTTTGAAGTCATATATTGGAGGTGTGTGAAGTCAAAATGGATGTGTGAAGTCATAGAATGTAGGTGTGTGAAGTCATAGAATGGAGGTGTGTGAAGTCACAGAATGGAGGTGTGTGAACTCAGAATGGAGGTGTGTGAAGTCACAGAATGGAGGTTTGTGCAGTCATAGAATGGAAGTGTGTGAAGTCAAAGAATGGACGTGTGTGAAGTCAGAATGGAGGTGTGTTAAGTCACCGAATGGAGTTTTGTGAACTCAGTATGAAGGTGTGTGAAGTCACAGAATGGAGGTTTGTTTAATCATAGATGGAGGTGTGTGAGGTCATAGAATGGATGTTTCTGAAGTAAGAATGAAGGTGTGTGAAGTCATAGAATGGAGGTGTGTGACGTCATTGAAGGGAGGTGTGTGAAGTCACTGAATAGAAGTGTGTGAACTCAGAATGGAGGTGTGAAGTCATAGAATGAACGTGGGTGAAGTCATAGAAAGGAGGTGTGGGAAGTCATAGAATGGAGGAGTGTGAAGTCATAGAGTGGAGGTGAGTGAAGTCACAGATTCGAGGTCTGTGAAGTCATAGATTGGACGTGTGTGATGTAAGAATGGAGGTGTGCGAAGTCATAGAATAGAGGTTTGTGAATCAGAATGGAGGTGTGTGAAGTCATAGAATGGAGGTGTGTGAACTCATACAATGGAGGTGTGTGACGTCACAATGGAAGTGTGTGAAGTCACAGAATGGAGGTGTGTGAATTCATACAATGGAGGTGTGTGAAGTCAGAATGGAATTTTGTGAAGTCACAGAATTGAGCTGTGTGAATTCAGAATGGAGGTGTGTGAAGTCATAGAATGTAGGTGTGTGAAGTCAGAATGGAGGTGTGTGAACTCATAAAATGGAGGTGTGTGTAGTCACAATGGAGGTGTGTGAAGTCATAGAATGGAGGTGTGTGAAGTCACAGAATGGAGGTGTTTGAAGTAATAGAATGGAGGTGTGTGAAGTCATAGAATGGGTGTTTGTGAAGTAAGAATGAAGGTGTGTGCAGTCATACAATGGAGGTTTGTGAAGTCACAGAATGGAGGTGTGGGAAGTCACAGATTGCAGGAGTGTGAAGTCACAGAATGGAGGTGTGTGAACCCAGAATGGAGGTGTGTAAAGTCACAAAATGGAGGTGTGTGAAGTCATAGAATGGAAGTGTGTGAAGTCATAGAATGGAGGTGTGTGAAGTCACAGAATAGACGGTATGAAGTCATAGAATGGAGGTGTGTGAAGTCACAGAATTGAGGTGTTTGAAGACATATATTGGAGGTGTGTGAAATCAAAATGGATGTGTGAAGTCATAGAATGGAGGTGTGTGAAATCATAGAATGAGGGTGTGTGAGGTCATAGAATGGAGGTGTGTGAAGGCACAGAATGGAGGTGTGTGAAGTCATAGAATGGAGGTGTGTGAAGTCATAGAATGGAAGTGTGTGAAGTCACAGATTGGAGGTGTGTGAAGTCAAAGAATCGAGGTGTGAGAAGTCACAGAATGGAGGTGTGTGAACTCAGAATATAGGTGTGTGACGTCACAGAATGGAGGTGTGTGAAGTCATAGAATGGAGGTGTGTGAGGTCACAGAATGGAGGTGTGTGAAATCATAGAATGGAGGTGTGTGATGTCACAGAATGGAGGTGTGTGAAGTCAGAATGGAGGTGTGTGAAGTCATACAGTAGAGGTGTGTGAAGTCAGAATGGAGGTGTGAAGTCATAGAATGGAGGTGGGTGAAGTCATAGAACTTAGGTGTGGGAAGTCATAGAATGGAGAAGTGTGAAGTCATAGAGTGGAGGTGAGTGAAGTCACAGAATCGAGGTCTGTGAAGTCATAGAATGGAGGTGTGTGAAGTCATAGAATGGAAGTATGAGAAAGCAAATTAGAGGGGTGTGAAGTCGTAGAATGGAGGTGTGTGAACTCACAGAATGGAGGTGGGTGAAGTCATAGAATGGAGGTGTGTGAATTCAGATTGGAGGTGTGTGAAGTCATAGAATGGAGGTGTGTCAACTCAGAAAGGAGGTGTGTGAAGTCATAGAATGGAGGTGAGTGAAGTCATAGAATGGAGGTGTGTGAAATCATAGAATGGAGGTGTGTGAAGTCACAGAATTTAGGTGTGTGAAGTCAGAATGGAGGTGTGTGAGGTCAGAATGTAGGTGTGTGAAGTCATAGAATGGAGGTGGGTGAAGTCATAGAAATTAGGTGTGTGAAGTCATAGAATGGAGGTGTGTGAAGTCATAGAATGGAGGTGTGTGAAGTCAAAGAATGGAGGTGTGTGAAGTCATAGAATGGAGGTGTGTGAAGTCACAGAATGGAGGTGTGTGAAGTCATACAATGGAGGTGTGTGAAGTCAAAATGGCAGTGTGTAAACTCATAGAATGGAGGTGTGTGAAGTCACAGAATGGAGGTGTGTGAATTCAGATTGGAGTTGTGTGAAGTCATAGAATGGAGGTGTGTCAACTCATATAGTATGTCTGTGACGTCATAGAATGGAGTTGTGTGAAGTCATAGAATGGAGGTGTGTGAAGTCACAGAATTTAGGTGTGTGAAGTCAGTATGGAGGTGTGTGAGGTCAGAATGGAGATGTGTGAAGTCATAGAATGGAGGTGTGTGAAGTCACAATGCAGGTGTGTGAACTCATAGAATGGAGGTGTGTGAAGTCACAATGTAGGTGTGTGAAGTCATAGAATGGAGGTGTGTGAAGTCATAGAATGGAGGTGTGTGAAGTCACAGAATGGAGGTGTGTGAAGTCAAAATGGTGGTGTGTGAAGTCACAAATGGAGGTGTGTGAAATCACAGAATGTAGGTGTGTGAAGTCACAATGGAGGTGTGTGAAGTCAAAGAATGGAGGTGTGTGAAGTCATAGAATGGAGGTGTGTGAAGTCATGGAATGGAGGTTTGTGAAGTCAAACATTGGAAGTGTGGGAAGTTACAAAAAGGAGATGTGTGAAGTCACAGAATGGAGGTGTGTGAAGTCATAGAATGTTGGTGTATGAAGTCATAGAAGGGAGGTGTATGAAGTCATAGAATGGAGGTATGTGAAGTCAGAGTGCAGGTGTGTGAAGTCATAGAATGGAGGTTTGTGAAGTCATAGACTGGAGCTGTGTGAAGTCATAGAATGGAAGTGTGTGAAGTCATATAATGGAGGTCTGTGATGATATAGAATGGAGGTGTGTGAAGTCACAGAATGGACGTGTGTGAAGTCACAATGGAGGTTTGTGAAGTCAAAGAATGGAGGTGTGTGAAGTCATAGAAATGACGTGTGTGAAGTCATGAAATGGAGGTTTGTGAAGTCAAACATTGGAAGTGTGGGAAGTTCCAAAAAGGAGATGTGTGAAGTCACAGAATGGGGGTGTGTGAAGTCATAGAATGGAGGAGTGTGAAGTCAGAATGGAGATTTGTGAAGTCACAGAATGGAGGTGTGTGAAGTCATAGAATGTTGGTGTATGAAGTCATAGAAGGGTGGTGTATGAAGTCATAGAATGGAGGTATGTGAAGTCAGAGTGCAGGTGTGTGAAGTCATAGAATGGAGGTTTGTGAAGTCATAGACTGGAGCTGTGTGAAGTCATAGAATGGAAGTGTGTGAAGTCATATAATGGAGGTCTGTGATGATATAGAATGGAGGTGTGTGAAGTCATAGAAATGACGTGTGTGAAGTCATGAAATGGAGGTTTGTGACGTCAAACATTGGAAGTGTGTGAAGTTACAGAAAGGAGATGTGTGAAGTCATAGAATGGAGGTGTGTGAAGTCATAGAATGGAGGAGTGTGAAGTCAGAATGGAGATTTGTGAAGTCATAGAATGGAGGTGTGTGAAGTCCTAGAATGATGGTGTATGAAGTCATAGAATGGAGGTGTATGAAGTCATAGAATGGAGGTGTGTGAAGTCAGAATGCAGGTGTGTGAAGTCATAGAATGGAGGTGTGTGAAGTCATAGAATGGAGGTTTGTGAAGTCATAGAATGGAGGTGTGTGAAGTCATAGAATGGAGGAGTGTGATGTCATAGAATGTAGGTGTGTGAAGTCATACAATGGAGGTGTGTGAAGTCACGGAAGGGAGGTGTGTGAAGGCACAGAATGGAGGTGTGTGAAGTTACAATGGAGGTGTGTGAAGTCACAGATTGGAGATGTGTGAAGTCACAGTGTGGAGGTGTGTGAAGTCATAGAATGGAGGTTTGTGAAGTCAAGAAAGGGAGGTGTGTGAAGTCAGAATAGAGGTGTGTAAAGTCATAGAATTGAGGTGTGTGAAGTGAGAATGGAGCTGTGTTAAGTTATAGAATGGAGGTGTGTGAAGTCAAAATGGAGGTGTGTGAACTCATAGAATGGAGGTGTGTAAAGTCACAGAATGGAGGTGTGTGAAGTCATAGAATGGAGGTGTGTGAATTCAGATTGGAGGTGTGTGCAGTCATAGAATGGAGGTGTATCAACTCAGAAAGGAGGTGTGTGAAGTCATAGAATGGAGGTGAGTGACGTCATAGAATGGAGGTGTGTGAAGACACAATGTAGGTGTGTGAAGTCATAGAATGGAGGTGTGTGAAGTCACAGACTGGAGGTGTGTGAAGTCACAGAATGGAGGTGTGTGAAGTCATTGAATGGAGGTGTGTGAAGTCACAGAATGGAAGTGTGTGAAATCATAGAATGGAGGTGTGTGAAGTCACAGAATGGAGGTGTGTGAATTCAGAATGGAGGTGTGTGAAGTCATAGAATGGAGGTGTGTGAAGTCACAGAATGGAAGTGTGTGAAATCATAGAATGGAGGAGTGTGAAGTCACAGAATGGAGGTGTGTGAAGACAGAATGGAGGTGTGTGAACTCATAAAATGGAGTTGTGTGAAGTCACAATGTAGGTGTTTGAAGTCATAGAATGGAGGTGTGTGAAGTCATAGACTGGAGGTGTGTGAAGTCAGAATGGAGGTGTGTGAAGTCAGAATAGAGGTGTGAAGTCATAGAATGGAGGTGGGTGAAGTCATAGAAATTAGGTGTGGGAAGTCATAGAATGGAGAAGTGTGAAGTCAGAGAGTGGAGGTGAGTGAAGGCACAGATTCGAGGTCTGTGAAGTCATAGAATGGAGGTGTGTGAAGTAATAGAATGGAGGTGTGTGAAGTCACAGAATGGAAGTGTGTGAAATCATAGAATGGAGGTGTGTGAAGTCACAGAATGGAGGTGTGTGAAGTCAGAATGGAGGTGTGTGAAGTCATAGAATGGAGGTGTGTTAAGTCAGAATGGAGGTGTGAAGTCAGAATGGAGGTGGGTGAAGTCATAGAAATTAGGTGTGGGAAGTCATAGAATGGAGATGTGTGAATCAGAATTGAGGTGTTTGAAGTTATAGAATGTAGATGTGTGAAGTCATAGAATGGAGTATTGTGAAGTCACCTAAGGGATGTTTGTGAAGTCATAGAATGGAGGTATGACAAATCAAATTAGAGGGGTGTGAAGTCGGAGAATGGATGTGTGTGAAGTCATAGAATGGAGGTGGGTGAAGTCATAGAATGGAGGTGTGTGAATTCATATTGGAGGTTTGTGAAGTCATAGAATGGAGGTGTGTCAACTCAGAAAGGAGGTGTGTGAAGTCATAGAATGGAGGTGAGAGAAGTCATAGAATTGAGGTGTGTGAAATCATAGAATGGAGGTGTGTGAAGTCACAGAATTTAGGTGTGTGAAGTCAGAAAGGAAGTGTGTGAGGTCAGAATGGATGTGTTTGAACTCATAGAATGGAGGTGTGTGAAGTCACAATGCAGGTGTGTGAACTCATAGAATGGAGGTGTGTGAAGTCACAGTGTAGGTGTGTGAAGTCATAGAATGGAGGTGTATGAAGTCATAGAATGGAGGTTTGTGAAGTCAGAATGCAGGTGTGTGAAGTCATAGAATGGAGGTGTGTGAAGTCATAGAATGGAGGTTTGTGAAGTCATAGAATGGAAGTGTGTGAAGTCATAGAATGGAGGTGTGTGATGTCATAGAATGTAGGTGTGTGAAGTCATACAATGGAGGTGTGTGAAGTCACGGAAGGGAGGTGTGTGAAGGCACAGAATGGAGGTGTGTGAAGTTACAATGGAGGTGTGTGAAGTCATAGAATGGAGGTGTGTGAAGTCAAAGAATGGAGGTGTGTGAAGTCATAGAATGGAGGTGTGTGAAATCACAGAATGGAAGTGTGTGAATTCGCAGAATGGATGTTTGAAAAATCACTGATTGGAGATGTGTGAAGTCACAGAGTGGAGGTGTGTGAAGTCATAGAATGGAGGTTTGTGAAGTCAAGAAAGGGAGGTGTGTGAAGTCAGAATAGAGGTGTGTAAAGTCATAGAATTGAGGTGTGTGAAGTGAGAATGGAGCTGTGTTAAGTTATAGAATGGAGGTGTGTGAAGTCAAAATGGAGGTGTGTGAACTCATAGAATGGAGGTGTGTGAAGTCACAGAATGGAGGTGTGTGAAGTCATAGAATGGAGGTGTGTGAATTCAGATTGGAGGTGTGTGCAGTCATAGAATGGAGGTGTATCAACTCAGAAAGGAGGTGTGTGAAGTCATAGAATGGAGGTGAGTGACGTCATAGAATGGAGGTGTGTGAAGACACAATGTAGGTGTGTGAAGTCATAGAATGGAGGTGTGTGAAGTCATAGACTGGAGGTGTGTGAAGTCACAGAATGGAGGTGTGTGAAATCATAGAATGGAGGTGTGTGAAGTCACAGAATGGAGGTGTGTGAATTCAGAATGGAGGTGTGTGAAGTCATAGAATGGAGGTGTGTGAAGTCATAGAATGGAGGTGTGTGAAGTCACAGAATGGAAGTGTGTGAAATCATAGAATGGTGGTGTGTGAAGTCACAGAATGGAGGTGTGTGAAGTCAGAATGGAGGTGTGTGAACTCATAAAATGGAGTTGTGTGAAGTCACAATGTAGGTGTTTGAAGTCATAGAATGGAGGTGTGTGAAGTCATAGACTGGAGGTGTGTGAAGTCGCAGAATGGAGGTGTGTGAAGTCAGAATGGAGGTGTGTGAAGTCAGAATAGAGGTGTGAAGTCATAGAATGGAGGTGGGTGAAGTCATAGAAATTAGGTGTGGGGAGTCATAGAATGGAGAAGTGTGAAGTCAGAGAGTGGAGGTGAGTGAAGTAACAGATTCGAGGTCTGTGAAGTCATAGAATGGAGGTGTGTGAAGTCATAGAATGGAGGTGTGTGAAGTCACAGAATGGAAGTGTGTGAAATCATAGAATGGAGGTGTGTGAATTCACAGAATGGAGGTGTGTGAAGTCAGAATGGAGGTGTGTGAAGTCATAGAATGGAGGTGTGTTAAGTCAGAATGGAGGTGTGAAGTCAGAATGGAGGTGGGTGAAGTCATAGAAATTAGGTGTGGGAAGTCATAGAATGCAGATGTGTGAGTCAGAATTGGGGTGTGTGAAGTCATAGAATGTAGATGTGTGAAGTCATAGAATGGAGTATTGTGAAGTCACCGAAGGGATGTTTGTGAAGTCATAGAATGGAGGTATGAGAAATCAAATTAGAGGGGTGTGAAGTCGGAGAATGGGTGTGTGTGAAGTCATAGAATGGAGGTGGGTGAAGTCATAGAATGGAGGTGTGTGAATTCATATTGGAGGTTTGTGAAGTCATAGAATGGAGGTGTGTCAACTCAGAAAGGAGGTGTGTGAAGTCATAGAATGGAGGTGGGTGAAGTCATAGAATGGAGGTGTGTGAAATCATAGAATGGAGGTGTGTGAAGTCACAGAATTTAGGTGTGTGAAGTCAGAAAGGAGGTGTGTGAGGTCAGAATGGAGGTGTTTGAACTCATAGAATGGAGGTGTGTGAAGGCACAATGCAGGTGTGTGAACTCATAGAATGGAGGTGTGTGAAGTCACAGTGTAGGTGTGTGAAGTCATAGAATGGAGGTGTGTGAAGTCATAGAATGGAGGTGTGTGAAGTCACAGAATGGAGGTGTGTGAAATCATAGAATGGAGGTTTGTGAAGTCACAGAATGGAGGTGTGTGAAGTCAGAATGGAGGTGTGTGAAGTCATAGAATGGAGGTGTGTGAAGTCAGAATAGAGGTGTGAAGTCATAGAATGGAGGTGGGTGAAGTCATAGAAATTAGGTGTGGGAAGTCATAGAATGGAGAAGTGTGAAGTCATAGAGTGGAGGTGAGTGAAGTCACAGATTCGAGGTCTGTGAAGTCATAGAATGGAGGTGTGTGAAGTCAGAATGTAGGTGTACGAAGTCGTAGAATAGAGGTGTGTGAAGTCAGAATGGAGGTGTGTGAAGTCATAGAATGGAGGTGTGTGAACTCATAGAATGGAGGTGTGTGACGTCACAATGGAAGTTTGTGAAGTCATAGAATGGAGGTGTGTGAAGTCACAGAATGGAGGTGTGTGAAGTCATACAATGGAGGTGTGTGAAGTCAGAATGGAGGTGTGTGAAGTCAAAGAATGGAGGTGTGTGAACTCAGAATGGCGGTGTGTGAAGTAATAGATGAAGGTGTGTGAAGTCATAGTATGGAGATATGTGAAATCATAGAATGGAGTTTTGTGAAGTCACAGAATGGAGTTGTGTGAGTCAGAATTCAGGTGTGTGAAGTCATAGAATGTAGATGTGTGAAGTCATAGAATGGAGTATTGTGAAGTCACCAAAGGGAGGTTTGTGAAGTCATAGAATGGAGGTATGAGAAATCAAATTAGAGGGGTGTGAAGTTGGAGAATGGATGTGTGTGAAGTCATGGAATGGAGGTGGGTGAAGTCATAGAATGGAGGTGTGTGAATTCAGATTGGAGGTGTGTGAAGTCATAGAATGGAGGTGTGTCAACTCAGAAAGGAGGTGTGTGAAGTCATAGAATGGAGGTGAGTGAAGTCATAGAATGGAGGTGTGTGAACTCATAGAATGGAGGTGTGTGACGTCACAATGGTAGTTTGTGAAGTCATAGAATGGAGGTGTGTGAAGTCACAGAATGGAGGTGTGTGAAGTCAGAATGGAGGTGTGAAGTCATAGAATGGAGGTGGGTGAAGTCATAGAAATTAGGTGTGTGAAGTCATAGAATGGAGGTGTGTGAACTCATAGAATGGAGGTGTGTGACGTCACAATGGAAGTTTGTGAAGTCATAGAACGGAGGTGTGTGAAGTCACAGAATGGAGGTGTGTGAAGTCATACAATGGAGGTGTGTGAAGTCAGAATGGAGGTGTGTGAAGTCACATAATGGAGGTGTGTGAACTCAGAATGGAGGTGTGTGAAGTCATAGATGGAGGTGTGTAATGTCATAGTATGGAGATATGTGAAATCGTAGAATGGAGTTTTGTGAAGTCACAGAATGGAGTTGTGTGAGTCAGAATTGAGGTGTGTGAACTCATAGAATGTAGATGTGTGAAGTCATGGAATGGAGTATTGTGAAGTCACCGAAGGGACGTTTGTGAAGTCATCGAATGGAGGTATGAGAAATCAAATTTGAGGGGTGTGAAGTCGGAGAATGGGGGTGTGTGAAGTCATAGAATGGAGGTGGCTGAAGTCATAGAATGGAGGTGTATGAAGTCATAGAATGGAGGTGTGTGAAGTCACTGAATGGACGGGTTTAAAGTCATAATATGGAGGTGTGTGAAGTCAGAGAATTGAGCTGTTTGAAGTCATATATTGGAGGTGTGTGAAGTCAAAATGGATGTGTGAAGTCATAGAATGTAGGTGTGTGAAGTCATAGAATGGAGGTGTGTGAAGTCACAGAATGGAGGTGTGTGAACTGAGAATGGAGGTGTGTGAAGTCACAGAATGGAGGTTTGTGAAGTCATAGAATGGAAGTGTGTGAAGTCATAGAATGGACGTGTGTGAAGTCAGAATGGAGGTGTGTTAAGTCACCGAATGGAGTTTTGTGAACTCAGTATGAAGGTGTGTGAAGTCACAGAATGGAGGTTTGTTTAGTCATAGATGGAGGTGTGTGAGTTCATAGAATGGATGTTTCTGAAGTAAGAATGAAGGTGTGTGAAGTCATAGAATGGAGGTGTGTGACGTCATTGAAGGGAGGTGTGTGAAGTCACTGAATAGAAGTGTGTGAACTAAGAATGGAGGTGTGAAGTCATAGAATGAACGTGGGTGAAGTCATAGAAAGGAGGTGTGGGAAGTCATAGAATGGAGGAGTGTGAAGTCATAGAGTGGAGGTGAGTGAAGTCACAGATTCGAGGTCTGTGAAGTCATAGATTGGACGTGTGTGATGTCAGAATGGAGGTGTGCGAAGTCATAGAATAGAGGTTTGTGAAGTCAGAATGGAGGTGTGTGAAGTCATAGAATGGAGGTGTGTGAACTCATACAATGGAGGTGTGTGACGTCACAATGGAAGTGTGTGAAGTCACAGAATGGAGGTGTGTGAATTCATACAATGGAGGTGTGTGAAGTCAGAATGGAATTTTGTGAAGTCACAGAATTGAGCTGTGTGAATTCAGAATGGAGGTGTGTGAAGTCATAGAATGTAGGTGTGTGAAGTCAGAATGGAGGTGTGTGAACTCATAAAATGGAGGTGTGTGTAGTCACAATGGAGGTGTGTGAAGTCATAGAATGGAGGTGTGTGAAGTCACAGAATGGAGGTGTTTGAAGTAATAGAATGGAGGTGTGTGAAGTCATAGAATGGGTGTTTGTGAAGTAAGAATGAAGGTGTGTGCAGTCATACAATGGAGGTTTGTGAAGTCACAGAATGGAGGTGTGGGAAGTCACAGATTGCAGGAGTGTGAAGTCACAGAATGGAGGTGTGTGAACCCAGAATGGAGGTGTGTAAAGTCACAAAATGGAGGTGTGTGAAGTCATAGAATGGAAGTGTGTGAAGTCATAGAATGGAGGTGTGTGAAGTCACAGAATAGACGGTATGAAGTCATAGAATGGAGGTGTGTGAAGTCACAGAATTGAGGTGTTTGAAGACATATATTGGAGGTGTGTGAAATCAAAATGGATGTGTGAAGTCATAGAATGGAGGTGTGTGAAATCATAGAATGAGGGTGTGTGAGGTCATAGAATGGAGGTGTGTGAAGGCACAGAATGGAGGTGTGTGAAGTCATAGAATGGAGGTGTGTGAAGTCATAGAATGGAAGTGTGTGAAGTCACAGATTGGAGGTGTGTGAAGTCAAAGAATCGAGGTGTGAGAAGTCACAGAATGGAGGTGTGTGAACTCAGAATATAGGTGTGTGACGTCACAGAATGGAGGTGTGTGAAGTCATAGAATGGAGGTGTGTGAGGTCACAGAATGGAGGTGTGTGAAATCATAGAATGGAGGTGTGTGATGTCACAGAATGGAGGTGTGTGAAGTCAGAATGGAGGTGTGTGAAGTCATACAGTGGAGGTGTGTGAAGTCAGAATGGAGGTGTGAAGTCATAGAATGGAGGTGGGTGAAGTCATAGAACTTAGGTGTGGGAAGTCATAGAATGGAGAAGTGTGAAGTCATAGAGTGGAGGTGAGTGAAGTCACAGAATCGAGGTCTGTGAAGTCATAGAATGGAGGTGTGTGAAGTCATAGAATGGAGGTATGAGAAAGCAAATTAGAGGGGTGTGAAGTCGTAGAATGGAGGTGTGTGAACTCACAGAATGGAGGTGGGTGAAGTCATAGAATGGAGGTGTGTGAATTCAGATTGGAGGTGTGTGAAGTCATAGAATGGAGGTGTGTCAACTCAGAAAGGAGGTGTGTGAAGTCATAGAATGGAGGTGAGTGAAGTCATAGAATGGAGGTGTGTGAAATCATAGAATGGAGGTGTGTGAAGTCACAGAATTTAGGTGTGTGAAGTCAGAATGGAGGTGTGTGAGGTCAGAATGTAGGTGTGTGAAGTCATAGAATGGAGGTGGGTGAAGTCATAGAAATTAGGTGTGTGAAGTCATAGAATGGAGGTGTGTGAACTCATAGAATGGAGGTGTGTGACGTCACAATGGAAGTTTGTGAAGTCATAGAATGGAGGTGTGTGAAGTCACAGAATGGAGGTGTGTGAAGTCATACAATGGAGGTGTGTGAAGTCAAAATGGAGGTGTGTGAAGTCACAGAATGGAGGTGTGTGAACTCAGAATGGAGGTGTGTGAAGTCATAGATGGAGGTGTGTAAAGTCATAGTATGGAGATATGTGAAATCGTAGAATGGAGTTTTGTGAAGTCACAGAATGGAGTTGTGTGAGTCAGAATTGAGGTGTGTGAACTCATAGAATGTAGAGGTGTGAAGTCATGGAATGGAGTATTGTGAAGTCACCGAAGGGACGTTTGTGAAGTCATAGAATGGAGGTATGAGAAATCAAATTAGAGTGGTGTGAAGTCGGAGAATGGGGGTGTGAGAAGTCATAGAATGGAGGTGGCTGAAGTCATAGAATGGAGGTGTATGAAGTCATAGAATGGAGGTGTGTGAAGTCACTGAATGGACGGGTTTAAAGTCATAATATGGAGGTGTTGTGAAGTCAGAGAATTGAGCTGTTTGAAGTCATATATTGGAGGTGTGTGAAGTCAAAATGGATGTGTGAAGTCATAGAATGTAGGTGTGTGAAGTCATAGAATGGAGGTGTGTGAAGTCACAGAATGGAGGTGTGTGAACTCAGAATGGAGGTGTGTGAAGTCACAGAATGGAGGTTTGTGAAGTCATAGAATGGAGGTGTGTGAAGTCACAGAATGGACGTGTGTGAAGTCAGAATGGAGGTGTGTTAAGTCACCGAATGGAGTTTTGTGAACTCAGTATGAAGGTGTGTGAAGTCACAGAATGGAGGTTTGTTTAGTCATAGATGGAGGTGTGTGAGTTCATAGAATGGATGTTTCTGAAGTAAGAATGAAGGTGTGTGAAGTCATAGAATGGAGGTGTGTGACGTCATTGAAGGGAGGTGTGTGAAGTCACTGAATAGAAGTGTGTGAACTAAGAATGGAGGTGTGAAGTCATAGAATGAACGTGGGTGAAGTCATAGAAAGGAGGTGTGGGAAGTCATAGAATGGAGGAGTGTGAAGTCATAGAGTGGAGGTGAGTGAAGTCACAGATTCGAGGTCTGTGAAGTCATAGATTGGACGTGTGTGATGTCAGAATGGAGGTGTGCGAAGTCATAGAATAGAGGTTTGTGAAGTCAGAATGGAGGTGTGTGAAGTCATAGAATGGAGGTGTGTGAACTCATACAATGGAGGTGTGTGACGTCACAATGGAAGTGTGTGAAGTCACAGAATGGAGGTGTGTGAATTCATACAATGGAGGTGTGTGAAGTCAGAATGGAATTTTGTGAAGTCACAGAATTGAGCTGTGTGAATTCAGAATGGAGGTGTGTGAAGTCATAGAATGTAGGTGTGTGAAGTCAGAATGGAGGTGTGTGAACTCATAAAATGGAGGTGTGTGTAGTCACAATGGAGGTGTGTGAAATCATAGAATGGAGGTGTGTGAAGTCACAGAATGGAGGTGTTTGAAGTAATAGAATGGAGGTGTGTGAAGTCATAGAATGGGTGTTTGTGAAGTAAGAATGAAGGTGTGTGCAGTCATACAATGGAGGTTTGTGAAGTCACAGAATGGAGGTGTGGGAAGTCACAGATTGCAGGAGTGTGAAGTCACAGAATGGAGGTGTGTGAACCCAGAATGGAGGTGTGTAAAGTCACAAATTGAGGTGTGTGAAGTCATAGAATGGAAGTGTGTGAAGTCATAGAATGGAGGTGTGTGAAGTCACAGAATTGAGGTGTTTGAAGACATATATTGGAGGTGTGTGAAATCAAAATGGATGTGTGAAGTCATAGAATGGAGGTGTGTGAAATCATAGAATGAGGGTGTGTGAGGTCATAGAATGGAGGTGTGTGAAGGCACAGAATGGAGGTGTGTGAAGTCATAGAATGGAGGTGTGTGAAGTCATAGAATGGAAGTGTGTGAAGTCACAGATTGGAGGTGTGTGAAGTCAAAGAATCGAGGTGTGAGAAGTCACAGAATGGAGGTGTGTGAACTCAGAATATAGGTGTGTGACGTCACAGAATGGAGGTGTGTGAAGTCATAGAATGGAGGTGTGTGAGGTCACAGAATGGAGGTGTGTGAAATCATAGAATGGAGGTGTGTGATGTCACAGAATGGAGGTGTGTGAAGTCAGAATGGAGGTGTGTGAAGTCATACAGTGGAGGTGTGTGAAGTCAGAATGGAGGTGTGAAGTCATAGAATGGAGGTGGGTGAAGTCATAGAACTTAGGTGTGGGAAGTCATAGAATGGAGAAGTGTGAAGTCATAGAGTGGAGGTGAGTGAAGTCACAGAATCGAGGTCTGTGAAGTCATAGAATGGAGGTGTGTGAAGTCATAGAATGGAGGTATGAGAAAGCAAATTAGAGGGGTGTGAAGTCGTAGAATGGAGGTGTGTGAACTCACAGAATGGAGGTGGGTGAAGTCATAGAATGGAGGTGTGTGAATTCAGATTGGAGGTGTGTGAAGTCATAGAATGGAGGTGTGTCAACTCAGAAAGGAGGTGTGTGAAGTCATAGAATGGAGGTGAGTGAAGTCATAGAATGGAGGTGTGTGAAATCATAGAATGGAGGTGTGTGAAGTCACAGAATTTAGGTGTGTGAAGTCAGAATGGAGGTGTGTGAGGTCAGAATGTAGGTGTGTGAAGTCATAGAATGGAGGTGGGTGAAGTCATAGAAATTAGGTGTGTGAAGTCATAGAATGGAGGTGTGTGAACTCATAGAATGGAGGTGTGTGACGTCACAATGGAAGTTTGTGAAGTCATAGAATGGAGGTGTGTGAAGTCACAGAATGGAGGTGTGTGAAGTCATACAATGGAGGTGTGTGAAGTCAGAATGGAGGTGTGTGAAGTCACAGAATGGAGGTGTGTGAACTCAGAATGGAGGTGTGTGAAGTCATAGATGGAGGTGTGTAAAGTCATAGTATGGAGATATGTGAAATCGTAGAATGGAGTTTTGTGAAGTCACAGAATGGAGTTGTGTGAGTCAGAATTGAGGTGTGTGAACTCATAGAATGTAGATGTGTGAAGTCATGGAATGGAGTATTGTGAAGTCACCGAAGGGACGTTTGTGAAGTCATAGAATGGAGGTATGAGAAATCAAATTAGAGTGGTGTGAAGTCGGAGAATGGGGGTGTGAGAAGTCATAGAATGGAGGTGGCTGAAGTCATAGAATGGAGGTGTATGAAGTCATAGAATGGAGGTGTGTGAAGTCACTGAATGGACGGGTTTAAAGTCATAATATGGAGGTGTTGTGAAGTCAGAGAATTGAGCTGTTTGAAGTCATATATTGGAGGTGTGTGAAGTCAAAATGGATGTGTGAAGTCATAGAATGTAGGTGTGTGAAGTCATAGAATGGAGGTGTGTGAAGTCACAGAATGGAGGTGTGTGAACTCAGAATGGAGGTGTGTGAAGTCACAGAATGGAGGTTTGTGAAGTCATAGAATGGAGGTGTGTGAAGTCACAGAATGGACGTGTGTGAAGTCAGAATGGAGGTGTGTTAAGTCACCGAATGGAGTTTTGTGAACTCAGTATGAAGGTGTGTGAAGTCACAGAATGGAGGTTTGTTTAGTCATAGATGGAGGTGTGTGAGGTCATAGAATGGATGTTTCTGAAGTAAGAATGAAGGTGTGTGAAGTCATAGAATGGAGGTGTGTGACGTCATTGAAGGGAGGTGTGTGAAGTCACTGAATAGAAGTGTGTGAACTCCGAATGGAGGTGTGAAGTCATAGAATGAACGTGGGTGAAGTCATAGAAAGGAGGTGTGGGAAGTCATAGAATGGAGGAGTGTGAAGTCATAGAGTGGAGGTGAGTGAAGTCACAGATTCGAGGTCTGTGAAGTCATAGATTGGACGTGTGTGATGTCAGAATGGAGGTGTGCGAAGTCATAGAATAGAGGTTTGTGAAGTCAGAATGGAGGTGTGTGAAGTCATAGAATGGAGGTGTGTGAACTCATACAATGGAGGTGTGTGACGTCACAATGGAAGTGTGTGAAGTCACAGAATGGAGGTGTGTGAATTCATACAATGGAGGTGTGTGAAGTCAGAATGGAATTTTGTGAAGTCACAGAATTGAGCTGTGTGAATTCAGAATGGAGGTGTGTGAAGTCATAGAATGTAGGTGTGTGAAGTCAGAATGGAGGTGTGTGAACTCATAAAATGGAGGTGTGTGTAGTCACAATGGAGGTGTGTGAATCATAGAATGGAGGTGTGTGAAGTCACAGAATGGAGGTGTTTGAAGTAATAGAATGGAGGTGTGTGAAGTCACAGAATGGGTGTTTGTGAAGTAAGAATGAAGGTGTGTGCAGTCATACAATGGAGGTTTGTGAAGTCACAGAATGGAGGTGTGGGAAGTCACAGATTGCAGGAGTGTGAAGTCACAGAATGGAGGTGTGTGAACCCAGAATGGAGGTGTGTAAAGTCACAAAATGGAGGTGTGTGAAGTCATAGAATGGAGGTGTGTGAAGTCACAGAATAGACGGTATGAAGTCATAGAATGGAGGTGTTTGAAGTCACAGAATTGAGGTGTTTGAAGACATATATTGGAGGTGTGTGAAATCAAAATGGATGTGTGAAGTCATAGAATGGAGGTGTGTGAAATCATAGAATGAGGGTGTGTGAGGTCATAGAATGGAGGTGTGTGAAGGCACAGAATGGAGGTGTGTGATGTCACAGAATGGAGGTGTGTGAATTTCATACAATGGAGGTGTGTGAAGTCAGAATGGAATTTGTGAAGTCACAGAATTGAGCTGTGTGAATTCAGAATGGAGGTGTGTGAAGTCATAGAATGTAGGTGTGTGAAGTCAGAATGGAGGTGTGTGAACTCATAAAATGGAGGTGTGTGTAGTCACAATGGAGGTGTGTGAAGTCATAGAATGGAGGTGTGTGAAGTCACAGAATGGAGGTGTTTGAAGTAATAGAATGGAGGTGTGTGTGAAGTCATAGAATGGGTGTTTGTGAAGTAAGAATGAAGGTGTGTGCAGTCATACAATGGAGGTTTGTGAAGTCACAGAATGGAGGTGTGGGAAGTCACAGATTGCAGGAGTGTGAAGTCACAGAATGGAGGTGTGTGAACCCAGAATGGAGGTGTGTAAAGTCACAAAATGGAGGTGTGTGAAGTCATAGAATGGAAGTGTGTGAAGTCATAGAATGGAGGTGTGTGAAGTCACAGAATAGACGGTATGAAGTCATAGAATGGAGGTGTGTGAAGTCACAGAATTGAGGTGTTTGAAGACATATATTGGAGGTGTGTGAAATCAAAATGGATGTGTGAAGTCATAGAATGGAGGTGTGTGAAATCATAGAATGAGGGTGTGTGAGGTCATAGAATGGAGGTGTGTGAAGGCACAGAATGGAGGTGTGTGAAGTCATAGAATGGAGGTGTGTGAAGTCATAGAATGGAAGTGTGTGAAGTCACAGATTGGAGGTGTGTGAAGTCAAAGAATCGAGGTGTGAGAAGTCACAGAATGGAGGTGTGTGAACTCAGAATATAGGTGTGTGACGTCACAGAATGGAGGTGTGTGAAGTCATAGAATGGAGTTGTGTGAGGTCACAGAATGGAGGTGTGTGAAATCATAGAATGGAGGTGTGTGATGTCACAGAATGGAGGTGTGTGAAGTCAGAATGGAGGTGTGTGAAGTCATACAGTGGAGGTGTGTGAAGTCAGAATGGAGGTGTGAAGTCATAGAATGGAGGTGGGTGAAGTCATAGAACTTAGGTTGTGGGGGGGGGAAAGTCATAGAATGGAGAAGTGTGAAGTCATAGAGTGGAGGTGAGTGAAGTCACAGAATCGAGGTCTGTGAAGTCATAGAATGGAGGTGTGTGAAGTCATAGAATGGAGGTATGAGAAAGCAAATTAGAGGGGTGTGAAGTCGTAGAATGGAGGTGTGTGAACTCACAGAATGGAGGTGGGTGAAGTCATAGAATGGAGGTGTGTGAATTCAGATTGGAGGTGTGTGAAGTCATAGAATGGAGGTGTGTCAACTCAGAAAGGAGGTGTGTGAAGTCATAGAATGGAGGTGAGTGAAGTCATAGAATGGAGGTGTGTGAAATCATAGAATGGAGGTGTGTGAAGTCACAGAATTTAGGTGTGTGAAGTCAGAATGGAGGTGTGTGAGGTCAGAATGTAGGTGTGTGAAGTCATAGAATGGAGGTGGGTGAAGTCATAGAATTAGGTGTGTGAAGTCATAGAATGGAGGTGTGTGAACTCATAGAATGGAGGTGTGTGACGTCACAATGGAAGTTTGTGAAGTCATAGAATGGAGGTGTGTGAAGTCACAGAATGGAGGTGTGTGAAGTCATACAATGGAGGTGTGTGAAGTCAGAATGGAGGTGTGTGAAGTCACAGAATGGAGGTGTGTGAACTCAGAATGGAGGTGTGTGAAGTCATAGATGGAAGTGTGTAAAGTCATAGTATGGAGATATGTGAAATCGTAGAATGGAGTTTTGTGAAGTCACAGAATGGAGTTGTGTGAGTCAGAATTGAGGTGTGTGAACTCATAGAATGTAGATGTGTGAAGTCATGGAATGGAGTATTGTGAAGTCACCGAAGGGACGTTTGTGAAGTCATAGAATGGAGGTATGAGAAATCAAATTAGAGTGGTGTGAAGTCGGAGAATGGGGGTGTGAGAAGTCATAGAATGGAGGTGGCTGAAGTCATAGAATGGAGGTGTATGAAGTCATAGAATGGAGGTGTGTGAAGTCACTGAATGGACGGGTTTAAAGTCATAATATGGAGGTGTTGTGAAGTCAGAGAATTGAGCTGTTTGAAGTCATATATTGGAGGTGTGTGAAGTCAAAATGGATGTGTGAAGTCATAGAATGTAGGTGTGTGAAGTCATAGAATGGAGGTGTGTGAAGTCACAGAATGGAGGTGTGTGAACTCAGAATGGAGGTGTGTGAAGTCACAGAATGGAGGTTTGTGAAGTCATAGAATGGAGGTGTGTGAAGTCACAGAATGGACGTGTGTGAAGTCAGAATGGAGGTGTGTTAAGTCACCGAATGGAGTTTTGTGAACTCAGTATGAAGGTGTGTGAAGTCACAGAATGGAGGTTTGTTTAGTCATAGATGGAGGTGTGTGAGGTCATAGAATGGATGTTTCTGAAGTAAGAATGAAGGTGTGTGAAGTCATAGAATGGAGGTGTGTGACGTCATTGAAGGGAGGTGTGTGAAGTCACTGAATAGAAGTGTGTGAACTCCGAATGGAGGTGTGAAGTCATAGAATGAACGTGGGTGAAGTCATAGAAAGGAGGTGTGGGAAGTCATAGAATGGAGGAGTGTGAAGTCATAGAGTGGAGGTGAGTGAAGTCACAGATTCGAGGTCTGTGAAGTCATAGATTGGACGTGTGTGATGTCAGAATGGAGGTGTGCGAAGTCATAGAATAGAGGTTTGTGAAGTCAGAATGGAGGTGTGTGAAGTCATAGAATGGAGGTGTGTGAACTCATACAATGGAGGTGTGTGACGTCACAATGGAAGTGTGTGAAGTCACAGAATGGAGGTGTGTGAATTCATACAATGGAGGTGTGTGAAGTCAGAATGGAATTTTGTGAAGTCACAGAATTGAGCTGTGTGAATTCAGAATGGAGGTGTGTGAAGTCATAGAATGTAGGTGTGTGAAGTCAGAATGGAGGTGTGTGAACTCATAAAATGGAGGTGTGTGTAGTCACAATGGAGGTGTGTGAAATCATAGAATGGAGGTGTGTGAAGTCACAGAATGGAGGTGTTTGAAGTAATAGAATGGAGGTGTGTGAAGTCACAGAATGGGTGTTTGTGAAGTAAGAATGAAGGTGTGTGCAGTCATACAATGGAGGTTTGTGAAGTCACAGAATGGAGGTGTGGGAAGTCACAGATTGCAGGAGTGTGAAGTCACAGAATGGAGGTGTGTGAACCCAGAATGGAGGTGTGTAAAGTCACAAAATGGAGGTGTGTGAAGTCATAGAATGGAGGTGTGTGAAGTCACAGAATAGACGGTATGAAGTCATAGAATGGAGGTGTTTGAAGTCACAGAATTGAGGTGTTTGAAGACATATATTGGAGGTGTGTGAAATCAAAATGGATGTGGGAAGTCATAGAATGGAGGTGTGTGAAATCATAGAATGAGGGTGTGTGAGGTCATAGAATGGAGGTCTGTGAAGGCACAGAATGGAGGTGTGTGAAGTCATAGAATGGAGGTGTGTGAAGTCATAGAATGGAAGTGTGTGAAGTCACAGATTGGAGGTGTGTGAAGTCGAAGAATCGAGGTGTGATTAGTCACAGAATGGAGGTGTGTGAACTCAGAATATAGGTGTGTGACGTCACAGAATGGAGGTGTGTGAAGTCATAGAATGGAGGTGTGTGAGGTCACAGAATGGTGGTGTGTGAAATCATAGAATGGAGGTGTGTGATGTCACAGAATGGAGGTGTGTGAAGTCAGAATGGAGGTGTGTGAAGTCATACAGTGGAGGTGTGTGAAGTCAGAATGGAGGTGTGAAGTCATAGAATGGAGGTGGGCGAAGTCATAGAACTTAGGTGTGGGAAGTCATAGAATGGAGAAGTGTGAAGTCATAGAGTGGAGGTGAGTGAAGTCACAGAATCGAGGTCTGTGAAGTCATAGAATGGAGGTGTGTGAAGTCATAGAATGGAGGTATGAGAAAGCAAATTAGAGGGGTATGAAGTCGTAGAATGGAGGTGTGTGAACTCACAGAATGGAGGTGGGTGAAGTCATAGAATGGAGGTGTGTGAATTCAGATTGGAGGTGTGTGAAGTCATAGAATGGAGGTGTGTCAACTCAGAAAGGAGGTGTGTGAAGTCATAGAATGGAGGTGAGTGAAGTCATAGAATGGAGGTGTGTGAAATCATAGAATGGAGGTGTGTGAAGTCACAGAATTTAGGTGTGTGAAGTCAGAATGGAGGTGTGTGAGGTCAGAATGTAGGTGTGTGAAGTCATAGAATGGAGGTGGGTGAAGTCACAATGCAGGTGTTCAAACTCATAGAATGGAGGTGTGTGGAGTCACAGTGTAGGTGTGTGAAGTCATAGAATGGAGGTGTGTGAAGTCATAGAATGGAGGTGTGTGAAGTCACAGAAGGGAGGTGTGTGAAGTCATAGAATGGAGGTGTGTGAAGTCACAGAATGGAGGTGTGTGAAATCATAGAATGGAGGTGTGTAAAGTCACAGAATTTAGGTGTGTGAAGTCAGAATGGAGGTGTGTGAGGTCAGAATGTAGGTGTGTGAAGTCATAGAATGGAGGTGGGTGAAGTCACAATGCAGATGTTCAAACTCATAGAATGGAGGTGTGTGAAGTCACAGTGTAGGTGTGTGAAGTCATAGAATGGAGGTGTGTGAAGTCATAGAATGGAGGTGTGTGAAGTCACAGAAGGGAGGTGTGTGAAGTCATAGAATGGAGGAGTGTGAAGTCATAGAGTGGAGGTGAGTGAAGTCACAGATTCGAGGTCTGTGAAGTCATAGAATGGAGGTGTGTGAAGTCAGAATGTAGGTGTTTGAAGTCATAGAATACAGGTGTGTGAAGTCAGAATGGAGGTGTGTGAAGTCAGAATGGAGGTGTGTGAAGTCACAGAATGGAGGGGTGTGAAGTCAGAATGGAGGTGTGTGCAATCATAGATGGAGGTGTGTGAAGACATAGTATGGAGATATGTGAAATCATAGAATGGAGTTTTGTGAAGTCACAGAATGGAGTTGTGTGAGTCAGAATTGAGGTGTGTGAAGTCATAGAATGTAGATGTGTGAAGTCATAGAATGGAGTATTGTGAAGTCACCGAAGGGAGGTTTGTGAAGTCATAGAATGGAGGTATGAGAAATCAAATTAGAGGGGTGTGAAGTCGGAGAATGGAGTTGTGTGAAGTGATAGAATTGAGGTGGGTGAAGTCATAGAAAGGAGGTGTGTGAATTCAGATTGGAGGTGTGTGAAGTCATAGAATGGAGGTGTGTCAACTCAGAAAGGAGGTGTGTGAAGTCATAGAATGGAGGTGAGTGAAGTCATAGAATGGAGGTGTGCGAACACATAGAATGGAGGTGTGTGACGTCACAATGGTAGTTTGTGAAGTCATAGAATGGAGGTGTGTGAAGTCACAGAATGGAGGTGTGTGACGTCAGAATGGAGGTGTGAAGTCATAGAATGGAGGTGGGTGAAGTCATAGAAATTAGGTGTGTGAAGTCATAGAATGGAGGTGTGTGAACTCATAGAATGGAGGTGTGTGACATCACAATGGAAGTTTGTGAAGTCAAAGAATGGAGGTGTGTGAAGTCACAGAATGGAGGTGTGTGAAGTCATACAATGGAGGTGTGTGAAGTCAGAATGGAGGTGTGTGAAGTCACAGAATTGAGGTGTGTGAACTCAGAATGGAGGTGTGTGAAGTCATAGATGGAGGTGTGTGAAGTCATAATATGGAGATATGTGAAAACATAGAAGTGAGTTTTGTGAAGTCTCAGACTGAGTTGTGTGAGTCAGAATTGAGGTGTGTGAAGTCATAGAATATACATGTGTGAAGTCATAGAATGGAGCATTGTGAAGTCAACGAAGGGAGGTTTGTGAAGTCATAGAATGGAGGTATGAGAAATCAAATTAGAGGGGTGTGAAGTCGGAGAATGGAGGTGTGTGAAGTCATAGAATGGATGTGGGTGAAGTCATAGAATGGAGGTGTGTGAAGTCACTGAATGGACAAGTTTAAAGTCATAGAATGGAGGTATGAGAAATCAAATTAGAGGGGTGTGAAGTCGGAGAATGTAGGTGTGTGAAGTCATAGAATGGATGTGGGTGAAGTCATAGAATGGAGGTGTGTGAAGTCACTGAATGGACAAGTTTAAAGTCATAGAATGGAGGTGTGTGAAGTCAGAGAATTGAGCTGTTTGAAGTCATATATTGGAGGTGTGTGAATTCAAAATGGATGTGTGAAGTCATAGAATGTAGGTGTGTGAAGTCAAAAAATGGAGGTGTGTGAAGTCACAGAATGGAGGTGTGTGAACTCAGAATGGAGGTGTGTGAAGTCACAGAATGGAGGTTTGTGAAGTCATAAAATGGACGTGTGTGAAGTCAGAATGGAGGTGTGTTAAGTCACCGAATGGAGTTTTGTGAACTCAGTATGGAGGTGTGTGTATTCACAGAATGGAGGTTGGTGAAGTCATAGATGGAGGTGTGTGAGGTCATAGAATGGATGTTTCTGAAGTAAGAATGAAGGTGTGTGAAGTCATAGAATGAAGGTGGGTGAAGTCATAGAAAGGAGGTGCGGGAAGTCATAGAATGGAGGAGTGTGAAGTCATAGAGTGGAGGTGAGTGAAGTCACAGATTCGAGGTCTGTGAAGTCATAGATTGGAGTTGTGTGACGTCAGAATGCAGGTGTGCGAACTCATAGAATAGAGATTTGTGAAGTCAGAATGGAGGTGTGTGAACTCATAGAATGGAGGTGTGTGAAGTCACAATCGAGGTATGTGAAGTCATAGAATGGTGGTGTGTGAAGTCACAGAATGGAGGTGTGTGAACTCATAGAATGAGGGTGTGTGAGGCCATAGAATGGAGGTGTGTGAAGTCACAGAATGGATGTGTGTGAAGTCACAGATTGGAGCTGTGTGAAGTCACAGAATCGAGGAGTGAGAAGTCACAGAATGGAGGTGTGTGAAGTCACAATGGAGGTTTGTGAAGTCATAGAATGCAGGTGTGTGAAGTCAGAATCGAGGTGTGAAGTCATTGAATGGAGGTGGATGAAGTAATAGAACTTAGGTGTGGGAAGTCATAGAATCGAGAAGTGTGAAGTCATAGAGTAGAGGTGAGTGAAGTCACAGACTCGAGATCTGTGAAGTCATAGAATGGAGGTGTGTGAAGTCATAGAATGGAGTATTGTGAAGTCACCGAAAGGAGGTTTGTGAAGTCATAGAATGGAAGTATGAGAAATCAAATTAGCAGGGTGTGAAGGAGGAGAATGGAGGTGTGTGAAGTCATACAATGGAGGTCGGTGAAGTCATAGAATGGAGGTGTGTGAATTCACATTGGAGGTGTGTGAAGTCATAGAATGGAGGTGTGCCAAGTCAGAAAGCAGGTGTGTGAAGTCATAGAATGGAGGTGAGTGAAGTCATAGAATGGAGGTGTGTGAAGTCACAGAATTTAGGTGTGTGAAGTCAGAATGGAGGTGTGTGAGGTCAGAATGGAGGTGTGTGTAGTCATAGAATGGAGGTGGGTGAAGTCATAGAATGGAGGTGTGTGAATTCAGATTGGAGGTGTGTGAAGTCATAGAATGGAGGTGTGTCAACTCAGAAAGCAGGTGTGTGAAGTCATAGAATGGAGGTGAGTGAAGTCATAGAATGGAGGTGTGTGAAGTCACAGAATTTAGGTGTGTGAAGTCATAGAATGGAGGTGTGTCAACTCAGAAAGGAGGTGTGTGAAGTCATAGAATGGAGGTGAGTGAAGTCATAGAATGGAGGTGTGTGAACACATAGAATGGAGGTCTGTGACGTCACAATGGAAGTTTTTGAAGTCATAGAATGGAAGTGTGTGAAGTCACAGAATGGAGGTGTGTGAAGTCAGAATGCAGGTGTGAAGTCATAGAATGGAGGTGGGTGAAGTCATAGAAATTAGGTGTGTGAAGTCATAGAATGGAGGTGTGTGAACTCATAGAATGGAGGTGTGTGACATCACAAGGGAAGTTTGTGAAGTCATAGATGGAGGTGTGAGAAGTCATAGTATGGAGATATGTGAAATCATAGAATGGAGTTTTGTGAAGTCACAGAATGGAGTTGTGTGAGTCAGAATTGAGGTGTGTGAAGTCATAGAATGTAGATGTGTGAAGTCATAGAATGGAGTATTGTGAAGTCACCGAAGGGATGTTTGTGAAGTCATAGAATGGAGGTATGAGAAATCAAATTAGAGGGGTGTGAAGTCGGAGAATGGAGGTGGGTGAAGTCATAGAATGGAGGTGTGTGAATTCAGATTGGAGGTTTGTGAAGTCATAGAATGGAGGTGTGTCAACTCAGAAAGGAGGTGTTTGGAATCATAGAATGGAGGTGAGTGAAGTCATAGAATGGAGGTGTGTGAAATCATAGAATGGAGGTGTGTGAAGTCACAGAATTTAGGTGTGTGAAGTCAGAATGGAGGTGTGTGAGGTCAGAATGGAGGTGTTTGAAGTCATAGAATGGAGGTGTGTGAAGTCACAATGCAGGTGTGTGAACTCATAGAATGGAGGTGTGTGAAGTCACAATGTAGGTGTGTGAAGTCATAGAATGGAGGTGTGTGATGTCATAGAATGGAGGTGTGTGAAGTCACAGAATGGAGGTGTGTGAAGTCATAGAATGGAGGTGTGTGAAGTCACAGAATGGAGGTGTGTGAAGTCAGAATGGAGGTTTGCGAAGTCATAGAATAGAGGTTTTGAAGTCAGAATGGAGGTGTGTGAAGTCATAGAATGGAGGTGTGTGAACTCATAGAATGGAGGTGTGTGACGTCACAATGGAAGTGTGTGAAGTCACAGAATTGAGCTGTGTGAATTCAGAATGGAGGTGTGTGAAGTCAAAGAATGGAGGTGTATAAAGTCAGAATGGAGGTGTATGAACTCATAAAATGGAGGTGTGTGTAGTCACAATGGAGGTGTGTGAAGTCATAGAATGGAGGTGTGTGAAGTCACAGAATGGAGGTGTGTGAAGTCATAGAATGGAGGTGTGTGAAGTCATGGAATGGGTGTTTGTGAAGTAAGAATGAAGGTGTGTGAAGTCATAGAATGGAGGTGTGTGAAGTCACAGAATGGAGGTGTGGGAAGTCACAGATTGCAGGAGTGTGAAGTCACAGAATGGAGGTGTGTGAACCCAGAATGGAGGTGTGTAAAGTCACAAAATGGAGGTGTGTGAAGTCATAGAATGGAAGTGTGTGAAGTCATAGAATGGAGGTGTGTGAAGTCACCGAATGGACGGTATGAAGTCATAGAATGGAGGTGTGTGAAGTCACATAATTGAGGTGTTTTAAGACATATATTGGAGGTGTGTCAAATCAAAATGGATGTGTGAAGTCATAGAATGGAGGTGTGTGAAATCATAGAATGAGGGTGTGTGAGGTCATAGAATGGAGGTGTGTGAAGTCACAGAATGGTGGTGAGTGAAGTCATAGAATGGAGGTGAGTGAAGTCACAGAATTTAGGTGTGTGAAGTCATAGAATGGAGGTGTGTCAACTCAGAAAGGAGGTGTGTGAAGTCATAGAATGGAGGTGAGTGAAGTCATAGAATGGAGGTGTGTGAACACATAGAATGGAGGTCTGTGACGTCACAATGGAAGTTTTTGAAGTCATAGAATGGAAGTGTGTGAAGTCACAGAATGGAGGTGTGTGAAGTCAGAATGCAGGTGTGAAGTCATCGAATGGAGGTGGGTGAAGTCATAGAAATTAGGTGTGTGAAGTCATAGAATGGAGGTGTGTGAACTCATAGAATGGAGGTGTGTGACATCACAAGGGAAGTTTGTGAAGTCATAGATGGAGGTGTGTGAAGTCATAGTATGGAGATATGTGAAATCATAGAATGGAGTTTTGTGAAGTCACAGAATGGAGTTGTGTGAGTCAGAATTGAGGTGTGTGAATTCATAGAATGTAGATGTGTGAAGTCATAGAATGGAGTATTGTGAAGTCACATAAGGGATGTTTGTGAAGTCATAGAATGGAGGTATGAGAAATCATAGAATGAGGGTGT
The DNA here is from genome assembly GCA_024803745.1 of Megascapheus bottae. Classification (NCBI taxonomy): domain Eukaryota; kingdom Metazoa; phylum Chordata; class Mammalia; order Rodentia; family Geomyidae; genus Megascapheus; species Megascapheus bottae. Next base: position 168,762 of record JANJXV010001079.1, read on the forward strand.
GTGAGGTCATAGAATGGAGGTGTGTGAAGTCACAGAATGGTGGTGTGTGAAGTCATAGAATGGAGGTGTGTGAAGTCATAGAATGGAAGTGTGTGAAGTCACAGATTGGAGGTGTGTGAAGTCAGAGAATCGAGGTGTGAGAAGTCACAGAATGGAGGTGTGTGAACTCAGAATGAAGGTGTGTGACGTCACAGAATGGAGGTGTGTGAAGTCATAGAATGGAAGTGTGTGAGGTCACAGAATGGAGGTGTGTGAAATCATAGAATGGAGGTGTGTGAAGTCACAGAATGGAGGTGTGTGAAGTCAGATTGGAGGTGTGTGAAGTCATAGAGTGCAGGTGTGTGAAGTCAGAATGGAGGTGTGAAGTCATAGAATGGAGGTGGGTGAAGTCATAGAACTTAGGTGTGGGAAGTCATAGAATGGAGAAGTGTGAAGTCATAGAGTGGAGGTGAGTGAAGTAACAGATTCGAGGTCTGTGAAGTCATAGAATGGAGGTGTGTGAAGTCATAGAATGGAGTATAGTGAAGTCACCTAGGGAGGTTTGTGAAGTCATAGAATGGAGGTATGAGAAATCAAATTAGAGGGGTGTGAAGTCGTAGAATGGAGGTGTGTGAAGTCATAGAATGGAGGTGGGTGAAGTCATAGAATGGAGGTGTGTGAATTCAGATTGGAGGTGTGTGACGTCATAGAATGTAGGTGTGTCAACTCAGAAAGGAGGTGTGTGAAGTCATAGAATGGAGGTGAGTGAAGTCATAAATGGAGGTGTGTGAAATCATAGAATGGAGGTGTGTGAAGTCACGGAATTTAGGTGTGTGAAGTCAGAATGGAGGTGTGTGAGGTCAGAATGGAGGTTTGTGAAGTCATAGAATGGAGGTGGGTGAAGTCACAATGCAGGTGTGTGAACTCATAGAATGGAGGTGTGTGAAGTCACAGTGTAGGTGTGTGAAGTCATAGAATGGAGGTGTGTGAAGTCATAGAATGGAGGTGTGTGAAGTCACAGAAGGGAGGTGTGTGAAGTCATAGAATGGAGGTGTGTGAAGTCACAGAATGGAGGTGTGTGAAATCATAGAATGGAGGTGTGTGAAGTCACAGAATGGAGGTGTGTGAAGTCAGAATGGAGGTGTGTGAAGTCATAGAATGGAGGTGTGTGAAGTCAGAATGGAGGTGTGAAGTCATAGAATGCAGGCGGGTGAAGTCATAGAAATTAGGTGTGGGAAGTCATAGAATGGAGGACTGTGAAGTCAGAGAGTGGAGGTGAGTCAAGTCACAGATTCGAGGTCTGTGAAGTCATAGAATGGAGGTGTGTGAAGTCAGAATGTACGTGTTCGAAGTCATAGAATACAGGTGTGTGAAGTCAGAATGGAGGTGTGTGAAGTCATAGAATGGAGGTGTGTGAACTCATAGAATGGAGGTGTGTGACGTCACAATGGAAGTTTGTGAAGTCATAGAATGGAGGTGTGTGAAGTCACAGAATGGAGGTGTGTGAAGTCATACAATGGAAGTGTATGAAGTCAGAATGGAGGTGTGTGAAGTCACAGAATGGAGGTGTGTGAACTCAGAATGGCGGTGTGTGAAGTAATAGATGGAGGTGTGCGAAGTCATAGTATGGAGATATGTGAAATCACAGAATGGAGTTTTGTGAAGTCACAGAATGGAGTTGTGTGAGTCAGAATTGAGGTGTGTGAAGTCATAGAATGTAGATGTGTGAAGTCATAGAATGGAATATTTTGAAGTCACCGAAGGGAGGTTTGTGAAGTCATAGAATGGAGGTATGAGAAATCAAATTAGAGGGGTGTGAAGTCGGAGAATGGAGGTGTGTGAAGTGATAGAATGGAGGTGGGTGAAGTCATCGAATGGAGGTGTGTGAATTAAGATTGGAGGTGTGTGAAGTCATAGAATGGAGGTGAGTCAACTCAGAAAGGAGGTGTGTGAAGTCATAGAATGGAGGTGAGTGAAGTCATAGAATGGAGGTGTGTGAACACATAGAATGGAGGTCTGTGACGTCACAGTGGAAGTTTGTGAAGTCATAGAATGGAGGTGTGTGAAGTCACAGAATAGAGGTGTGTGAAGTCAGAATGGGGGTGTGAAGTCATAGAATGGAGGTGGGTGAAGTCATAGAAATTAGGTGTGTGAAGTCATAGAATGGAGGTGTGTGAACTCACAGAATGGAGGTGTGTGACATCACAATGGAAGTTTGTGAAATCATAGAATGGAGGTGTGTAAAGTCACAGAATGGAGGTGTGTGAACTCATAATGGAGGTGTGTGAAGTCATAGATGGAGGTGTGTGAAGTCATAATATGGAGATATGATGAAATCATAGAATGGAGTTTTGTGAAGTCACAGAATGGAGTTGTGTGAGTCAGAATTGAGGTGTGTGAAGTCATAGAATGTAGATGTGTGAAGTCATAGAATGGAGCATTGTGAAGTCAACGAAGGGATGTTTGTGAAGTCATAGAATGGAGGTATGAGAAATCAAATTAGAGGGGTGTGAAGTCGTAGAATGGAGGTGTGTGAAGTCATAGAATGGAGGTTGGTGAAGTCATAGAATGGAGGTGTCTGAATTCAGATTGGAGGTGTGTGAAGTCATAGAATGGAGGTGTGTCAACTCAGAAAGGAGGTGTGTGAAGTCATAGAATGGAGGTGTGTGAAGTCACAGAATTTAGGTGTGTGAAGTCAGAATGGAGGTGTGTGAGGTCAGAATGGAGGTTTGTGAAGTCATATAATGGAGGTGGGTGAAGTCACAATGCAGGTGTGTGAACTCATAGAATGTAGGTGTGTGAAGTCACAGTGTAGGTGTGTGAAGTCATAGAATGGAGGTGTGTGAAGTCATAGAATGGAGGTGTGTGAAGTCACAGAAGGGAGGTGTGTGAAGTCATAGAATGGAGGTGTGAGAAGTCACAGAATGGAGGTGTGTGAAATCATAGAATGGAGGTGTGTGAAGTCACAGAATGGAGGTGTGTGAAGTCAGAATGGAGGTGACTGAAGTCATAGAATGGAGGTGTGTGAAGTCAGAATGGAGGTGTGAAGTCATAGAATGCAGGTGGGTGAAGTCATAGAAATTAGGTGTGGGAAGTCATAGAATGGAGGAGTGTGAAGTCATAGAGTGGAGGTGAGTGAAGTCACAGATTCGAGGTCTGTGAAGTCATAGAATGGAGGTGTGTGAAGTCAGAATGTACGTGTTCGAAGTCATAGAATAGAGGTGTGTGAAGTCAGAATGGAGGTGTGTGAAGTCATAGAATGGAGGTGTGTGAACTCATAGAATGGAGGTGTGTGAGGTCACAATGGAAGTTTTTGAAGTCATAGAATAGAGGTGTGTGAAGTCACAGAATGGAGGTGTGTGAAGTCATACAATGGAAGTGTATGAAGTCAGAATGGAGGTGTGTGAAGTCACAGAATGGAGGTGTGTGAACTCAGAATGGCGGTGTGTGAAGTAATAGATGGAGGTGTGTGAAGTCATAGTATGGAGATATGTGAAATCATAGAATGGAGTTTTGTGAAGTCACAGAATGGAGTTGTGTGAGTCAGAAATGAGGTGTGTGAAGTCATAGAATGTAGATGTGTGAAGTCATAGAATGGAGTATTTTGAAGTCACCGAAGGGAGGTTCGTGAAGTCATAGAATGGAGGTATGAGAAATCAAATTAGAGGGGTGTGAAGTCGGAGAATGGAGGTGTGTGAAGTGATAGAATGGAGGTGGGTGAAGTCATAGAATGGAGGTGTGTGAATTCAGATTGGAGGTGTGTGAAGTCATAGAATGGAGGTGAGTCAACTCAGAAAGGAGGTGTGTGAAGTCATAGAATGGAGGTGAGTGAAGTCATAGAATGGAGGTGTGTGAACACATAGAATGGAGGTCTGTGACGTCACAGTGGAAGTTTGTGAAGTCATAGAATGGAGGTGTGTGAAGTCACAGAATGGAGGTGTGTGAAGTCAGAATGGGGGTGTGAAGTCATAGAATGGAGGTGGGTGAAGTCATAGAAATTAGGTGTGTGAAGTCATAGAATGGAGGTGTGTGAACTCATAGAATGGAGGTGTGTGACATCACAATGGAAGTTGGTGAAGTCATAGAATGGAGGTGTGTGAAGTCACAGAATGGAGGTGTGTGAACTCATAATGGAGGTGTGTGAAGTCATAGATGGAGGTGTGTGAAGTCATAATATGGAGATATGTGAAATCATAGAATGGAGTTTTGTGAAGTCACAGAATGGAGTTGTGTGAGTCAGAATTGAGGTGTGTGAAGTCATAGAATAGAAGTGTGTGAAGTCAAAATGGAGGTGTGTGAAGTCATACAATGGAGGTGTGTGAAGTCAGAATGGAGGTGTGTGAAGTCACAGAATGGAGGTGTGTGAAGTCAGAGAATGGAGGTGTGTGAAGTCATACAATGGAGGTGTGTGAAGTCAGAATGGAGGTGTGTGAAGTCACAGAATGGAGGTGTGTGAACTCAGAATGGAGGAGTGTGAAGTCACAGAATGGAGGTTTGTGAAGTCATAGAATGGAAGTTTGTGAAGTCATAGAATGGACGTGTGTGAAGTCAGAATGGAGGTGGGTTAAGTCACCGAATGGAGTTTTGTGAACTCTGTATGGAGGTGTGTGAAGTCACAGAATGGAGGTTTGTGAAGTCATAGATGGAGGTGTGTGAGGTCATAGAATGGATGTTTCTGAAGTAAGAATGAAGGTGTGTGAAGTCATAGAATGGAGGTGTGTGAAGTCAGAGAATTGAGCTGTTTGAAGTCATATATTGGAGGTGTGTGAAGTCAAAATGGATGTGTGAAGTCATAGAATGTAGGTGTGTGAAGTCATAGAATGGAGGTGTGTGAAGTCACAGAATGGAGGTGTGTGAACTCAGAATGGAGGTGTGTGAAGTCACAGAATGGAGGTTTGTGAAGTCATAGAATGGAAGTGTGTGAAGTCATAGAATGGACGTGTGTGAAGTCAGAATGGAGGTGTGTTAAGTCACCGAATGGAGTTTTGTGAACTCAGTATGGAGGTGTGTGAAGTCACAGAATGGAGGTTGGTGAAGTCATAGATGGAGGTGTGTGAGGTCATAGAATGGATGTTTCTGAAGTAAGAATGAAGCTTTGTGAAGTCATAGAATGAAGGTGGGTGAAGTCATAGAAAGGAGGTGTGGGCAGTCATAGAATGGAGGAGTTTGAAGTCATAGAGTGGAGGTGAGTGAAGTCACAGATTCGAGGTCTTTGAAGGCATAGATTGGAGGTGTGTGATGTCAGAATGGAGGTGTGCGAAGTCATGGAATAGAGGTTTGTGAAGTCAGAATGGAGGTGTGTGAACTCATAGAATGGAGGTGTGTGACGTCACAATGGAGGTGTGTGAAGTCACAGAATGGAGGTTTGTGAATACATACAATGGAGGTGTGTGAAGTCAGAATGGAATTTTGTGAAGTCACAGAATTGAGCTGTGTGAATTCAGAATGGAGGTGTGTGAAGTCATAGAAAGGAGGTGTGTGAAGTCAGAATGGAGGTGTGTGAACTCATAGAACGCAGGTGTGTGTAGTCACAATGGAGGTGTGTGAGGTCATAAAATGGAGGTGTGTCAAGTCACAGAATGGAGGTGTGTGAAGTCATAGAATGGAGGTGTGTGAAGCCATAGAATGGAGGTGTGTGAAGTCACAGAATGGAGGTGTGGGAAGTCACAGATTGCAGGAGTGTGAAGTCACAGAATGGAGGTGTGTGAATCCTGAATGGAGGTGTGTAAAGTCACAGAATGGAGGTGTGTGAAGTCATAGAATGGAATGTGTGAAGTCATAGAATGGAGGTGTGTGAAGTCACAGAATGGACGGTATGAAGTCATAGAATGGAGGTGTGTGAAGTCACAGAATTGAGGTGTTTGAAGTCATATATTGGAAGTGTGGGAAATCAAAATGGATGTGTGAAGTCATAAATGGAGGTGTGTGAAATCATAGAATGAGGGTGTGTGAGGTCATAGAATGGAGGTGTGTGAAGTCACAGAATGGATGTGTGTGAAGTCATAGAATGGAGGTGTGTGAAGTCATAGAATGGAAGTGTGTGAAGTCACAGATTGGAGCTGTGTGAAGTCACAGAATCGAGGTGTGAGAAGTCACAGAATGGAGGTGTGTGAACTCAGAATGGAGGTGTGTGAAGTCACCGAATGGAGGTGTGTGAAGTCATAGAATGGAAGTGTGTGAAGTCATAGAATGGAAGTGTGTGAAGTCAGAATGGAGGTGTGTGAAGTCACCGAATGGAGTGTGTGAACTCAGAATGGAGGTGTGTGAAGTCACAGAATGGAGGTTTGTGAAGTCATAGAATGGAGGTGTGTGAAGTCATAGAATGGATGTTTCTGAATCAAGAATGAAGGTGTGTGAAGTCATAGAATGGAGGTGTGTGAACACATAGAATGGAGGTCTGTGACGTCACAGTGGAAGTTTGTGAAGTCATAGAATGGAGGTGTGTGAAGTCACAGAATGGAGGTGTGTGAAGTCAGAATGGGGGTGTGAAGTCATAGAATGGAGGTGGGTGAAGTCATAGAAATTAGGTGTGTGAAGTCATAGAATGGAGGTGTGTGAACTCATAGAATGGAGGTGTGTGACATCACAATGGAAGTTGGTGAAGTCATAGAATGGAGGTGTGTGAAGTCACAGAATGGAGGTGTGTGAACTCATAATGGAGGTGTGTGAAGTCAGAATGGAGGTGTGTGAAGTCACAGAATGGAGGTGTGTGAAGTCAGAGAATGGAGGTGTGTGAAGTCATACAATGGAGGTGTGTGAAGTCAGAATGGAGGTGTGTGAAGTCACAGAATGGAGGTGTGTGAACTCAGAATGGAGGTGTGTGAAGTCACAGAATGGAGGTTTGTGAAGTCATAGAATGGAAGTTTGTGAAGTCATAGAATGGACGTGTGTGAAGTCAGAATGGAGGTGGGTTAAGTCACCGAATGGAGTTTTGTGAACTCTGTATGGAGGTGTGTGAAGTCACAGAATGGAGGTTTGTGAAGTCATAGATGGAGGTGTGTGAGGTCATAGAATGGATGTTTCTGAAGTAAGAATGAAGGTGTGTGAAGTCATAGAATGGAGGTGTGTGAAGTCAGAGAATTGAGCTGTTTGAAGTCATATATTGGAGGTGTGTGAAGTCAAAATGGATGTGTGAAGTCATAGAATGTAGGTGTGTGAAGTCATAGAATGGAGGTGTGTGAAGTCACAGAATGGAGGTGTGTGAACTCAGAATGGAGGTGTGTGAAGTCACAGAATGGAGGTTTGTGAAGTCATAGAATGGAAGTGTGTGAAGTCATAGAATGGACGTGTGTGAAGTCAGAATGGAGGTGTGTTAAGTCACCGAATGGAGTTTTGTGAACTCAGTATGGAGGTGTGTGAAGTCACAGAATGGAGGTTGGTGAAGTCATAGATGGAGGTGTGTGAGGTCATAGAATGGATGTTTCTGAAGTAAGAATGAAGCTTTGTGAAGTCATAGAATGAAGGTGGGTGAAGTCATAGAAAGGAGGTGTGGGCAGTCATAGAATGGAGGAGTTTGAAGTCATAGAGTGGAGGTGAGTGAAGTCACAGATTCGAGGTCTTTGAAGGCATAGATTGGAGGTGTGTGATGTCAGAATGGAGGTGTGCGAAGTCATAGAATAGAGGTTTGTGAAGTCAGAATGGAGGTGTGTGAACTCATAGAATGGAGGTGTGTGACGTCACAATGGAGGTGTGTGAAGTCACAGAATGGAGGTTTGTGAATACATACAATGGAGGTGTGTGAAGTCAGAATGGAATTTTGTGAAGGCACAGAATTGAGCTGTGTGAATTCAGAATGGAGGTGTGTGAAGTCATAGAAAGGAGGTGTGTGAAGTCAGAATGGAGGTGTGTGAGGTCATAAAATGGAGGTGTGTGAAGTCACAGAATGGAGGTGTGTGAAGTCATAGAATGGAGGTGTGTGAAGCCATAGAATGGAGGTGTGTGAAGTCACAGAATGGAGGTGTGGGAAGTCACAGATTGCAGGAGTGTGAAGTCACAGAATGGAGGTTGGTGAAGTCATAGATGGAGGTGTGTGAGGTCATAGAATGGATGTTTCTGAAGTAAGAATGAAGCTTTGTGAAGTCATAGAATGAAGGTGGGTGAAGTCATAGAAAGGAGGTGTGGGCAGTCATAGAATGGAGGAGTTTGAAGTCATAGAGTGGAGGTGAGTGAAGTCACAGATTCGAGGTCTTTGAAGGCATAGATTGGAGGTGTGTGATGTCAGAATGGAGGTGTGCGAAGTCATAGAATAGAGGTTTGTGAAGTCAGAATGGAGGTGTGTGAACTCATAGAATGGAGGTGTGTGACGTCACAATGGAGGTGTGTGAAGTCACAGAATGGAGGTTTGTGAATACATACAATGGAGGTGTGTGAAGTCAGAATGGAATTTTGTGAAGGCACAGAATTGAGCTGTGTGAATTCAGAATGGAGGTGTGTGAAGTCATAGAAAGGAGGTGTGTGAAGTCAGAATGGAGGTGTGTGAACTCATAGAACGCAGGTGTGTGTAGTCACAATGGAGGTGTGTGAGGTCATAAAATGGAGGTGTGTGAAGTCACAGAATGGAGGTGTGTGAAGTCATAGAATGGAGGTGTGTGAAGCCATAGAATGGAGGTGTGTGAAGTCACAGAATGGAGGTGTGGGAAGTCACAGATTGCAGGAGTGTGAAGTCACAGAATGGAGGTGTGTGAATCCTGAATGGAGGTGTGTAAAGTCACAGAATGGAGGTGTGTGAAGTCATAGAATGGAATGTGTGAAGTCATAGAATGGAGGTGTGTGAAGTCACAGAATGGACGGTATGAAGTCATAGAATGGAGGTGTGTGAAGTCACAGAATTGAGGTGTTTGAAGTCATATATTGGAAGTGTGGGAAATCAAAATGGATGTGTGAAGTCATAAATGGAGGTGTGTGAAATCATAGAATGAGGGTGTGTGAGGTCATAGAATGGAGGTGTGTGAAGTCACAGAATGGATGTGTGTGAAGTCATAGAATGGAGGTGTGTGAAGTCATAGAATGGAAGTGTGTGAAGTCACAGATTGGAGCTGTGTGAAGTCACAGAATCGAGGTGTGAGAAGTCACAGAATGGAGGTGTGTGAACTCAGAATGGAGGTGTGTGAAGTCACCGAATGGAGGTGTGTGAAGTCATAGAATGGAAGTGTGTGAAGTCATAGAATGGAAGTGTGTGAAGTCAGAATGGAGGTGTGTGAAGTCACCGAATGGAGTGTGTGAACTCAGAATGGAGGTGTGTGAAGTCACAGAATGGAGGTTTGTGAAGTCATAGAATGGAGATGTGTGAAGTCATAGAATGGATGTTTCTGAATCAAGAATGAAGGTGTGTGAAGTCATAGAATGGAGGTGTGTGAACACATAGAATGGAGGTCTGTGACGTCACAGTGGAAGTTTGTGAAGTCATAGAATGGAGGTGTGTGAAGTCACAGAATGGAGGTGTGTGAAGTGAGAATGGGGGTGTGAAGTCATAGAATGGAGGTGGGTGAAGTCATAGAAATTAGGTGTGTGAAGTCATAGAATGGAGGTGTGTGAACTCATAGAATGGAGGTGTGTGACATCACAATGGAAGTTGGTGAAGTCATAGAATGGAGGTGTGTGAAGTCACAGAATGGAGGTGTGTGAACTCATAATGGAGGTGTGTGAAGTCATAGATGGAGGTGTGTGAAGTCATAATATGGAGATATGTGAAATCATAGAATGGAGTTTTGTGAAGTCACAGAATGGAGTTGTGTGAGTCAGAATTGAGGTGTGTGAAGCCATAGAATAAAAGTGTGTGAAGTCAAAATGGAGGTGTGTGAAGTCATACAATGGAGGTGTGTGAAGTCAGAATGGAGGTGTGTGAAGTCACAGAATGGAGGTGTGTGAAGTCAGAGAATGGAGGTGTGTGAAGTCATACAATGGAGGTGTGTGAAGTCAGAATGGAGGTGTGTGAAGTCACAGAATGGAGGTGTGTGAACTCAGAATGGAGGTGTGTGAAGTCACAGAATGGAGGTTTGTGAAGTCATAGAATGGAAGTTTGTGAAGTCATAGAATGGACGTGTGTGAAGTCAGAATGGAGGTGGGTTAAGTCACCGAATGGAGTTTTGTGAACTCTGTATGGAGGTGTGTGAAGTCACAGAATGGAGGTTTGTGAAGTCATAGATGGAGGTGTGTGAGGTCATAGAATGGATGTTTCTGAAGTAAGAATGAAGGTGTGTGAAGTCATAGAATGGAGGTGTGTGAAGTCAGAGAATTGAGCTGTTTGAAGTCATATATTGGAGGTGTGTGAAGTCAAAATGGATGTGTGAAGTCATAGAATGTAGGTGTGTGAAGTCATAGAATGGAGGTGTGTGAAGTCACAGAATGGAGGTGTGTGAACTCAGAATGGAGGTGTGTGAAGTCACCGAATGGAGGTGTGTGAAGTCATAGAATGGAAGTGTGTGAAGTCATAGAATGGAAGTGTGTGAAGTCAGAATGGAGGTGTGTGAAGTCACCGAATGGAGTGTGTGAACTCAGAATGGAGGTGTGTGAAGTCACAGAATGGAGGTTTGTGAAGTCATAGAATGGAGGTGTGTGAAGTCATAGAATGGATGTTTCTGAATCAAGAATGAAGGTGTGTGAAGTCATAGAATGGAGGTATGTGAACTCATAGAATGGGGGTGTGTGAAGTCACAGAATGGAGGTGTGTGAAGTCAGAATGGAGGTGTGTAGTCATCGATTGGAGGTGGGTGAAGTCATAGAAAGGAGGTGTGGGAAGTCATAGAATGGAGGTGTGTGAAGTCAGAATGGAGGTGTGTGAAGTCACAGAATTGAGGTGTGTGAACACAGAATGGAGGTGTGTGAAGTCAGAATGGAGGTGTGTGAAGTCATAGAATGGAGGTGTGTGAAGTCAGAATGGAGGTGTGAAGTCATAGAATGAAGGTGGATGAAGTCATAGAAATTAGGTGTGGGAAGTCATAGAATGGAGAAGTGTGAAGTCATAGAGTGGAGGTGAGTGAAGTCACAGATTCGAGGTCTGTGAAGTCATAGAATGGAGGTGTGTGAAGTCAGAATATAGGTGTTCAAAGTCATAGAATAGAGGTGTGTGAAGTCAGAATGGAGGTGTGTGAAGTCATAGAATGGAGGTGTGTGAACTCATAGAATGGAGGTGTGTGACGTCACAATGGAAGTTTGTGAAGTCATAGAATGGAGGTGTGTGAAGTCACAGAATAGAGGTGTGTGACGTCATACAATGGAGGTGTGTGAAGTCAGAATGGAGGTGTGTGAAGTCACACAATGGAGGTGTGTTAACTCAGAATGGAGGTGTGTGCAATAATAGATGGAGGTGTGTGAAGTCATAGTATGGAGATATGTGAAATCATAGAATGGAGTTTTGTGAAGTCACAGAATGGAGTTGTGTGAGTCGGAATTGAGGTGTGTGAAGTCATAGAATGTAGATGTGTGAAGTCATAGAATGGAGTATTGTGAAGTCACCGAAGGGAGGTTTGTGAAGTCATAGAATGGAGGTATGAGAAATCAAATTAGAGGGGTGTGAAGTAGGAGAATGGAGGTGTGTGAAGTCATAGCATTGAGGTGGGTGAAGTCATAGAATGGAGGTGTATGAATTCAGATTGGAGGTGTGTGAAGTCATAGAATGGAGGTGTGTCAACTCAGAAAGGAGGTGTGTGAAGTCATAGAATGGAGGTGAGTGAAGTCATAGAATGGAGGTGTGTGAACACATAGAATGGAGGTCTGTGACGTCACAATGGAAGTTTGTGAAGTCATAGAGTGGAGGTGTGTGAAGTCACAGAATGGAGGTGTGTGAAGTCAGAATGGAGGTGTGAAGTCATAGAATGGAGGTGGGTGAAGTCATAGAAATTAGGTGTGTGAAGTCATAGAATGGAGGTGTGTGAACTCATAGAATGGAGGTGTGTGACATCACAATGGAAGTTTGTGAAGTCATAGAATGGAGGTGTGTGATGTCACAGAATGGAGGTGTGTGAAGTCATACAATGGATGTGTGTGAAGTCAGAATGGAGGTGTGTGAAGTCACAGAATGTAGGTGTGTGAACTCATAATGGAGGTGTTTGAAGTCATAGATGGAGGTGTGTGAAGTCATAGTATGGAGATATGTGAAATCATAGAATGGAGTTTTGTGAAGTCACAGAATGGAGTTTTGTGAGTCAGAATTGAGGTGTGTGAAGTCATAGAATGTAGATGTGTGAAGTCATAGAATGGAGTATTGTGAAGTCAACGAAGGGAGGTTTGTAAAGTCATAGAATGGAGGTATGAGAAATCAAATTAGAGGGGTGTGAAGGCGGAGAATGGAGATGTGTGAAGTCATAGAATGGAGGTGTGCGAAGTCACTGAATGGACGAGTTTAAGTCATGGAATGGAGGTGTGTGAAGTCAGAGAATTGAGCTCTTTGAAGTCATATATTGGAGGTGTGTGAAGTCAAAATGGATGTGTGAAGTCATAGAATGTAGGTGTGTGAAGTCATAGAATGGAGGTGTGTGAAGTCACAGAATGGAGGTGTGTGAACTCAGAATGGAGGTGTGTGAAGTCACAGAATGGAGGTTTGTGAAGTCATAGATGGAGGTGTGTGAGGTCATAGAATGGATGTTTCTGAAGTAAGAATGAAGGTGTGTGAAGTCATAGAATGGAGGTGTGTGAAGTCAGAGAATTGAGCTGTTTGAAGTCATATATTGGAGGTGTGTGAAGTCAAAATGGATGTGTGAAGTCATAGAATGTAGGTGTGTGAAGTCATAGAATGGAGGTGTGTGAAGTCACAGAATGGAGGTGTGTGAACTCAGAATGGAGGTGTGTGAAGTCACAGAATGGAGGTTTGTGAAGTCATAGAATGGAAGTGTGTGAAGTCATAGAATGGACGTGTGTGAAGTCAGAATGGAGGTGTGTTAAGTCACCGAATGGAGTTTTGTGAACTCAGTATGGAGGTGTGTGAAGTCACAGAATGGAGGTTGGTGAAGTCATAGATGGAGGTGTGTGAGGTCATAGAATGGATGTTTCTGAAGTAAGAATGAAGCTTTGTGAAGTCATAGAATGAAGGTGGGTGAAGTCATAGAAAGGAGGTGTGGGCAGTCATAGAATGGAGGAGTTTGAAGTCATAGAGTGGAGGTGAGTGAAGTCACAGATTCGAGGTCTTTGAAGGCATAGATTGGAGGTGTGTGATGTCAGAATGGAGGTGTGCGAAGTCATAGAATAGAGGTTTGTGAAGTCAGAATGGAGGTGTGTGAACTCATAGAATGGAGGTGTGTGACGTCACAATGGAGGTGTGTGAAGTCACAGAATGGAGGTTTGTGAATACATACAATGGAGGTGTGTGAAGTCAGAATGGAATTTTGTGAAGGCACAGAATTGAGCTGTGTGAATTCAGAATGGAGGTGTGTGAAGTCATAGAAAGGAGGTGTGTGAAGTCAGAATGGAGGTGTGTGAACTCATAGAACGCAGGTGTGTGTAGTCACAATGGAGGTGTGTGAGGTCATAAAATGGAGGTGTGTGAAGTCACAGAATGGAGGTGTGTGAAGTCATAGAATGGAGGTGTGTGAAGCCATAGAATGGAGGTGTGTGAAGTCACAGAATGGAGGTGTGGGAAGTCACAGATTGCAGGAGTGTGAAGTCACAGAATGGAGGTGTGTGAATCCTGAATGGAGGTGTGTAAAGTCACAGAATGGAGGTGTGTGAAGTCATAGAATGGAATGTGTGAAGTCATAGAATGGAGGTGTGTGAAGTCACAGAATGGACGGTATGAAGTCATAGAATGGAGGTGTGTGAAGTCACAGAATTGAGGTGTTTGAAGTCATATATTGGAAGTGTGGGAAATCAAAATGGATGTGTGAAGTCATAAATGGAGGTGTGTGAAATCATAGAATGAGGGTGTGTGAGGTCATAGAATGGAGGTGTGTGAAGTCACAGAATGGATGTGTGTGAAGTCATAGAATGGAGGTGTGTGAAGTCATAGAATGGAAGTGTGTGAAGTCACAGATTGGAGCTGTGTGAAGTCACAGAATCGAGGTGTGAGAAGTCACAGAATGGAGGTGTGTGAACTCAGAATGGAGGTGTGTGAAGTCACCGAATGGAGGTGTGTGAAGTCATAGAATGGAAGTGTGTGAAGTCATAGAATGGAAGTGTGTGAAGTCAGAATGGAGGTGTGTGAAGTCACCGAATGGAGTGTGTGAACTCAGAATGGAGGTGTGTGAAGTCACAGAATGGAGGTTTGTGAAGTCATAGAATGGAGGTGTGTGAAGTCATAGAATGGATGTTTCTGAATCAAGAATGAAGGTGTGTGAAGTCATAGAATGGAGGTGTGTGAACACATAGAATGGAGGTCTGTGACGTCACAGTGGAAGTTTGTGAAGTCATAGAATGGAGGTGTGTGAAGTCACAGAATGGAGGTGTGTGAAGTGAGAATGGGGGTGTGAAGTCATAGAATGGAGGTGGGTGAAGTCATAGAAATTAGGTGTGTGAAGTCATAGAATGGAGGTGTGTGAACTCATAGAATGGAGGTGTGTGACATCACAATGGAAGTTGGTGAAGTCATAGAATGGAGGTGTGTGAAGTCACAGAATGGAGGTGTGTGAACTCATAATGGAGGTGTGTGAAGTCATAGATGGAGGTGTGTGAAGTCATAATATGGAGATATGTGAAATCATAGAATGGAGTTTTGTGAAGTCACAGAATGGAGTTGTGTGAGTCAGAATTGAGGTGTGTGAAGCCATAGAATAAAAGTGTGTGAAGTCAAAATGGAGGTGTGTGAAGTCATACAATGGAGGTGTGTGAAGTCAGAATGGAGGTGTGTGAAGTCACAGAATGGAGGTGTGTGAAGTCAGAGAATGGAGGTGTGTGAAGTCATACAATGGAGGTGTGTGAAGTCAGAATGGAGGTGTGTGAAGTCACAGAATGGAGGTGTGTGAACTCAGAATGGAGGTGTGTGAAGTCACAGAATGGAGGTTTGTGAAGTCATAGAATGGAAGTTTGTGAAGTCATAGAATGGACGTGTGTGAAGTCAGAATGGAGGTGGGTTAAGTCACCGAATGGAGTTTTGTGAACTCTGTATGGAGGTGTGTGAAGTCACAGAATGGAGGTTTGTGAAGTCATAGATGGAGGTGTGTGAGGTCATAGAATGGATGTTTCTGAAGTAAGAATGAAGGTGTGTGAAGTCATAGAATGGAGGTGTGTGAAGTCAGAGAATTGAGCTGTTTGAAGTCATATATTGGAGGTGTGTGAAGTCAAAATGGATGTGTGAAGTCATAGAATGTAGGTGTGTGAAGTCATAGAATGGAGGTGTGTGAAGTCACAGAATGGAGGTGTGTGAACTCAGAATGGAGGTGTGTGAAGTCACCGAATGGAGGTGTGTGAAGTCATAGAATGGAAGTGTGTGAAGTCATAGAATGGAAGTGTGTGAAGTCAGAATGGAGGTGTGTGAAGTCACCGAATGGAGTGTGTGAACTCAGAATGGAGGTGTGTGAAGTCACAGAATGGAGGTTTGTGAAGTCATAGAATGGAGGTGTGTGAAGTCATAGAATGGATGTTTCTGAATCAAGAATGAAGGTGTGTGAAGTCATAGAATGGAGGTATGTGAACTCATAGAATGGGGGTGTGTGAAGTCACAGAATGGAGGTGTGTGAAGTCAGAATGGAGGTGTGTAGTCATCGATTGGAGGTGGGTGAAGTCATAGAAAGGAGGTGTGGGAAGTCATAGAATGGAGGTGTGTGAAGTCAGAATGGAGGTGTGTGAAGTCACAGAATTGAGGTGTGTGAACACAGAATGGAGGTGTGTGAAGTCAGAATGGAGGTGTGTGAAGTCATAGAATGGAGGTGTGTGAAGTCAGAATGGAGGTGTGAAGTCATAGAATGAAGGTGGATGAAGTCATAGAAATTAGGTGTGGGAAGTCATAGAATGGAGAAGTGTGAAGTCATAGAGTGGAGGTGAGTGAAGTCACAGATTCGAGGTCTGTGAAGTCATAGAATGGAGGTGTGTGAAGTCAGAATATAGGTGTTCAAAGTCATAGAATAGAGGTGTGTGAAGTCAGAATGGAGGTGTGTGAAGTCATAGAATGGAGGTGTGTGAACTCATAGAATGGAGGTGTGTGACGTCACAATGGAAGTTTGTGAAGTCATAGAATGGAGGTGTGTGAAGTCACAGAATAGAGGTGTGTGACGTCATACAATGGAGGTGTGTGAAGTCAGAATGGAGGTGTGTGAAGTCACACAATGGAGGTGTGTTAACTCAGAATGGAGGTGTGTGCAATAATAGATGGAGGTGTGTGAAGTCATAGTATGGAGATATGTGAAATCATAGAATGGAGTTTTGTGAAGTCACAGAATGGAGTTGTGTGAGTCGGAATTGAGGTGTGTGAAGTCATAGAATGTAGATGTGTGAAGTCATAGAATGGAGTATTGTGAAGTCACCGAAGGGAGGTTTGTGAAGTCATAGAATGGAGGTATGAGAAATCAAATTAGAGGGGTGTGAAGTAGGAGAATGGAGGTGTGTGAAGTCATAGCATTGAGGTGGGTGAAGTCATAGAATGGAGGTGTATGAATTCAGATTGGAGGTGTGTGAAGTCATAGAATGGAGGTGTGTCAACTCAGAAAGGAGGTGTGTGAAGTCATAGAATGGAGGTGAGTGAAGTCATAGAATGGAGGTGTGTGAACACATAGAATGGAGGTCTGTGACGTCACAATGGAAGTTTGTGAAGTCATAGAGTGGAGGTGTGTGAAGTCACAGAATGGAGGTGTGTGAAGTCAGAATGGAGGTGTGAAGTCATAGAATGGAGGTGGGTGAAGTCATAGAAATTAGGTGTGTGAAGTCATAGAATGGAGGTGTGTGAACTCATAGAATGGAGGTGTGTGACATCACAATGGAAGTTTGTGAAGTCATAGAATGGAGGTGTGTGATGTCACAGAATGGAGGTGTGTGAAGTCATACAATGGATGTGTGTGAAGTCAGAATGGAGGTGTGTGAAGTCACAGAATGTAGGTGTGTGAACTCATAATGGAGGTGTTTGAAGTCATAGATGGAGGTGTGTGAAGTCATAGTATGGAGATATGTGAAATCATAGAATGGAGTTTTGTGAAGTCACAGAATGGAGTTTTGTGAGTCAGAATTGAGGTGTGTGAAGTCATAGAATGTAGATGTGTGAAGTCATAGAATGGAGTATTGTGAAGTCAACGAAGGGAGGTTTGTAAAGTCATAGAATGGAGGTATGAGAAATCAAATTAGAGGGGTGTGAAGGCGGAGAATGGAGATGTGTGAAGTCATAGAATGGAGGTGTGCGAAGTCACTGAATGGACGAGTTTAAGTCATGGAATGGAGGTGTGTGAAGTCAGAGAATTGAGCTCTTTGAAGTCATATATTGGAGGTGTGTGAAGTCAAAATGGATGTGTGAAGTCATAGAATGTAGGTGTGTGAAGTCATAGAATGGAGGTGTGTGAAGTCACAGAATGGAGGTGTGTGAACTCAGAATAGAGGTGTGTGAAGTCACAGAATGGAGGTTTGTGAAGTCATAGATGGAGGTGTGTGAGGTCATAGAATGGATGTTTCTGAAGTAAGAATGAAGGTGTGTGAAGTCATAGAATGGAGGTGTGTGAAGTCAGAGAATTGAGCTGTTTGAAGTCATATATTGGAGGTGTGTGAAGTCAAAATGGATGTGTGAAGTCATAGAATGTAGGTGTGTGAAGTCATAGAATGGAGGTGTGTGAAGTCACAGAATGGAGGTGTGTGAACTCAGAATGGAGGTGTGTGAAGTCACAGAATGGAGGTTTGTGAAGTCATAGAATGGAAGTGTGTGAAGTCATAGAATGGACGTGTGTGAAGTCAGAATGGAGGTGTGTTAAGTCACCGAATGGAGTTTTGTGAACTCAGTATGGAGGTGTGTGAAGTCACAGAATGGAGGTTGGTGAAGTCATAGATGGAGGTGTGTGAGGTCATAGAATGGATGTTTCTGAAGTAAGAATGAAGCTTTGTGAAGTCATAGAATGAAGGTGGGTGAAGTCATAGAAAGGAGGTTTGGGCAGTCATAGAATGGAGGAGTTTGAAGTCATAGAGTGGAGGTGAGTGAAGTCACAGATTCGAGGTCTTTGAAGGCATAGATTGGAGGTGTGTGATGTCAGAATGGAGATGTGCGAAGTCATAGAATAGAGGTTTGTGAAGTCAGAATGGAGGTGTGTGAACTCATAGAATGGAGGTGTGTGACGTCACAATGGAGGTGTGTTATGTCACAGAATGGAGGTTTGTGAATACATACAATGGAGGTGTGTGAAGTCAGAATGGAATTTTGTGAAGTCACAGAATTGAGCTGTGTGAATTAAGATTGGAGGTGTGTGAAGTCATAGAAAGGAGGTGTGTGAAGTCAGAATGGAGGTGTGTGAACTCATAGAACGCAGGTGTGTGTAGTCACAATGGAGGTGTGTGAGGTCATAAAATGGAGGTGTGTGAAGTCACAGAATGGAGGTGTGTGAAGTCATAGAATGGAGGTGTGTGAAGCCATAGAATGGAGGTGTGTGAAGTCACAGAATGGAGGTGTGGGAAGTCACAGATTGCAGGAGTGTGAAGTCACAGAATGGAGGTGTGTGAACCCTGAATGGAGGTGTGTAAAGTCACAGAATGGAGGTGTGTGAAGTCATAGAATGGAATGTGTGAAGTCATAGAATGGAGGTGTGTGAAGTCACAGAATGGACGGTATGAAGTCATAGAATGGAGGTGTGTGAAGTCACAGAATTGAGGTGTTTGAAGTCATATATTGGAAGTGTGGGAAATCAAAATGGATGTGTGAAGTCATAAATGGAGGTGTGTGAAATCATAGAATGAGGGTGTGTGAGGTCATAGAATGGAGGTGTGTGAAGTCACAGAATGGATGTGTGTGAAGTCATAGAATGGAGGTGTGTGAAGTCATAGAATGGAAGTGTGTGAAGTTACAGATTGGAGCTGTGTGAAGTCACAGAATCGAGGTGTGAGAAGTCACAGAATGGAGGTGTGTGAACTCAGAATGGAGGTGTGTGAAGTCACCGTATGGAGGTGTGTGAAGTCATAGAATGGAAGTGTGTGAAGTCATAGAATGGAAGTGTGTGAAGTCAGAATGGAGGTGTGTGAAGTCACCGAATGGAGTGTGTGAACTCAGAATGGAGGTGTGTGAAGTCACAGAATGGAGGTTTGTGAAGTCATAGAATGGAGGTGTGTGAAGTCATAGAATGGATGTTTCTGAATCAAGAATGAAGGTGTGTGAAGTCATAGAATGGAGGTATGTGAACTCATAGAATGGGGGTGTGTGAAGTCACAGAATGGAGGTGTGTGAAGTCAGAATGGAGGTGTGTAGTCATCGATTGGAGGTGGGTGAAGTCATAGAAAGGAGGTGTGGGAAGTCATAGAATGGAGGTGTGTGAAGTCAGAATGGAGGTGTGTGAAGTCACAGAATTGAGGTGTGTGAACACAGAATGGAGGTGTGTGAAGTCAGAATGGAGGTGTGTGAAGTCATAGAATGGAGGTGTGTGAAGTCAGAATGGAGGTGTGAAGTCATAGAATGGAGGTGGATGAAGTCATAGAAATTAGGTGTGGGAAGTCATAGAATGGAGAAGTGTGAAGTCATAGAGTGGAGGTGAGTGAAGTCACAGATTCGAGGTCTGTGAAGTCATAGAATGGAGGTGTGTGAAGTCAGAATATAGGTGTTCAAAGTCATAGAATAGAGGTGTGTGAAGTCAGAATGGAGGTGTGTGAAGTCATAGAATGGAGGTGTGTGAACTCATAGAATGGAGGTGTGTGACGTCACAATGGAAGTTTGTGAAGTCATAGAATGGAGGTGTGTGAAGTCACAGAATAGAGGTGTGTGACGTCATACAATGGAGGTGTGTGAAGTCAGAATGGAGGTGTGTGAAGTCACACAATGGAGGTGTGTTAACTCAGAATGGAGGTGTGTGCAATAATAGATGGAGGTGTGTGAAGTCATAGTATGGAGATATGTGAAATCATAGAATGGAGTTTTGTGAAGTCACAGAATGGAGTTGTGTGAGTCAGAATTGAGGTGTGTAAAGTCATAGAATGTAGATGTGTGAAGTCATAGAATGGAGTATTGTGAAGTCACCGAAGGGAGGTTTGTGAAGTCATAGAATGGAGGTATGAGAAATCAAATTAGAGGGGTGTGAAGTAGGAGAATGGAGGTGTGTGAAGTCATAGCATTGAGGTGGGTGAAGTCATAGAATGGAGGTGTATGAATTCAGATTGGAGGTGTATGAAGTCATAGAATGGAGGTGTGTTAACTCAGAAAGGAGGTGTGTGAAGTCATAGAATGGAGGTGAGTGAAGTCATAGAATGGAGGTGTGTGAACACATAGAATGGAGGTCTGTGATGTCACAATGGAAGTTTGTGAAGTCATAGAGTGGAGGTGTGTGAAGTCACAGAATGGAGGTGTGTGAAGTCAGAATGGAGGTGTGAAGTCATAGAATGGAGGTGGGTGAAGTCATAGAAATTAGGTGTGCGAAGTCATAGAATGGAGGTGTGTGAACTCATAGAATGGAGGTGTGTGACATCACAATGGAAGTTTGTGAAGTCATAGAATGGAGGTGTGTGAAGTCACAGAATGGAGGTGTGTGAAGTCATACAATGGATGTGTGTGAAGTCAGAATGGAGGTGTGTGAAGTCACAGAATGTAGGTGTGTGAACTCATAATGGAGGTGTTTGAAGTCATAGATGGAGGTGTGTGAAGTCATAGTATGGAGATATGTGAAATCATAGAATGGAGTTTTGTGAAGTCACAGAATGGAGTTTTGTGAGTCAGAATTGAGGTGTGTGAAGTCATAGAATGTAGATGTGTGAAGTCATAGAATGGAGTATTGTGAAGTCAACGAAGGGAGGTTTGTAAAGTCATAGAATGGAGGTATGAGAAATCAAATTAGAGGGGTGTGAAGGCGGAGAATGGAGATGTGTGAAGTCATAGAATGGAGGTGTGCGAAGTCACTGAATGGACGAGTTTAAGTCATGGAATGGAGGTGTGTGAAGTCAGAGAATTGAGCTCTTTGAAGTCATATATTGGAGGTGTGTGAAGTCAAAATGGATGTGTGAAGTCATAGAATGTAGGTGTGTGAAGTCATAGAATGGAGGTGTGTGAAGTCACAGAATGGAGGTGTGTGAACTCAGAATGGAGGTGTGTGAAGTCACAGAATGGAGGTTTGTGAAGTCATAGATGGAGGTGTATGAGGTCATAGAATGGATGTTTCTGAAGTAAGAATGAAGGTGTGTGAAGTCATAGAATGGAGGTGTGTGAAGTCAGAGAATTGAGCTGTTTGAAGTCATATATTGGAGGTGTGTGAAGTCAAAATGGATGTGTGAAGTCATAGAATGTAGGTGTGTGAAGTCATATAATGGAGGTGTGTGAAGTCACAGAATGGAGGTGTGTGAACTCAGAATGGAGGTGTGTGAAGTCACAGAATGGAGGTGTGTGAAGTCATAGAATGGAGGTGTGTGAAGTTATAGAATGGATGTTTGTAAAGTAAAAATGAAGGTGTGTGAAGTCATAGAATGGAGATGTGTGAAGTCAGAATGGAGGTGTGTGAAGTCACAGAATGGAGATGTGTCAAGTCAGAATTTAGGTGTGTGAAGTCAAAGAATGGAGGTGTGTGAAGACATAGAATGGAGGTGTGTGAAGTCATAGAATGGAGGTGTGTGAAGTCAGAATGGAGGTGTGTGAGGTCACAGAATTGAGGTGTGTGAACACAGAATGGAGGTGTGTGAAGTCAAAAAATGGAGGTGTTTGAAGTCATTGAATGGAGGAGTGTGAAGTCACAGAATGGAGGTGTGTGAAGGCATAGAATGGAGGTGTGTGAAGTCATAGAATGGAGGTGTGTGAAGTAGTATAATGGAGGTGTGTGAAGTCACAGAATGGAGGTGTGTGAAGGCATAGAATGGAGGTGTGTGAAGTCATAGAATGGAGGTGTGTGAAGTAGTATAATGGAGGTGTGTGAAGTCACAGAATGGAGGTGTGTGAAGTCCGAATGGAGGTGTGAATTCATAGAATGGAGTTGGGTGAGGTCATAGAAAGGAGGTGTGTGAAGTCATAGAATGGATATGTGTGTAGTCATAGAATGGAGGTGTGTGAAGTCAGAATGGAGGTGTGTAAACTCATAGAATGGTAGTGTGTGTATTCACAATGGAGGTGTGTTAAGTCATAGAATGTTGGTGTGTGAAGTCACAGAATGGACGTGTGTGAAGTCATAGAATAGAGGTGTGGGAAGTCATAGAATGGAGGTGCGTGAAGTCACAGAATGGAGGTGTGGGAAGTCACAGATTGGAGGTGTGTGAAGTCCGAGAATTGAGGTCTGTGAACTCAGTATGGAGGTGTGTAAAGTCACAAAATGGAGGTGTGTGAAGTCATAGAATGGAAGTATGTGAAGTCATAGAATGTAGGTGTGTGAAGTCACAGAATTGAGGTGTTTGAAGTCATATACTGGAGGTGTGTGAAATCAAAATGGATGTGTGAAGTCATAGAATGGAGGTGTGTGAATTCATAGAATAAGGGTGTGTGAGGTTATAGAATGGAGGTGTGTGAAGTCACAGAATGGAGGTGTGGGAAGTCACATATTGCAGGAGTGTGACGTCACAGAATGGAGGTGTGTGAACCCAGAATGAAGGTGTGTAAAGTCACAGAATGGAGGTGTGTGAAGTCATAGAATGGAAGTGTGTGAAGTCATAGAATGGAGGTGTGTGAAGTCACAGAATGGACGGTATGAAGTCATAGAATGGAGGTGTGTGAAGTCACAGAATTGAGGTGTTTGAAGTCATATATTGGAGGTGTGTGAAATCAAAATGGATGTGTGAAGTCATAGAATGGAGGTGTGTGAAATCATAGAATGAGGGTGTGTGAGGTCATAGAATGGAGGTGTGTGAAGTCACAGAATTGAGGTGTGTGAAGTCATAGAATGGAGGTGTGTGAAGTCATACAATGGAAGTGTGTGAAGTCACAGATTGGAGCTGTGTGAAGTCACAGAATCGAGGTGTTAGAAGTCACAGAATGGAGGGATGTGAACTCAGAATGGAGGTGTGTGAAGTCACAGAATGGAGGTGTGTGAAGTCATAGAATGGAAGTGTGTGAAGTCATAGAATGGAGGTGTGTGAAGTCAGAATGGAGGTGTGTGAAGTCACCGAATGGAGTTGTGTGAACTCAGAATGGAGGTGTGTGAAGTCACAGAATGGAGGTTTGTGAAGTCATAGAATGGAGGTGTGTGAAGTCATAGAATGGATGTTTCTGAAGTAAGAATGAAGGTGTATGAAGTCATAGAATGGAGGTATGTGAACTCATAGAATGGGGGTGTGTGAAGTCACAGAATGGAGGTGTGTGAAGTCAAAATGGAGTTGTGTAGTCATCGATTGGAGGTGGGTGAAGTCATAGAAAGGAGGTGTGGGAAGTCATAGAATGGAGGAGTGTGAAGTCATAGAGTGCATGTGAGTGAAATCACAGATTCGAGGTCCGTGAAGTCATAGAATGGAGGTGTGTGATGTCAAAATGGAGGTGTGCGAAGTCATAGAATAGAGGTGTGTGAAGTCAGAATGGAGGTGTGTGAAGTCATAGATGGAGTTTTGTGAAGTCATAGTTTGGAGGTGTGTGAAATCATAGAATAGAGTTTTGTGAAGTCACACAATGGAGCTGTGTGCATTCAGAATGGAGGTGTGTGAAGTCATAGAATGGAGGTGTGTGAAGTCACAATGGAGGTGTGTGAACTCATAGAATGGAGGTGTGTGACGTCACAATGGAAGTGTGTGAAGTGATAGAATGGAGCTGTGTAAAGTCACAGAATGGAGGTGTGTAAAGTCATAGAATGGAGGTGTGTGAAGTCACTGAATGGAGGTGTGTGAAGTCATAGAATGGAGGTGTGTGAAGTTATAGAATGCATGTTTGTAAAGTAAAAATGAAAGTGTGTGAAGTCATAGAATGGAGATGTGTGAAGTCAGAATGGAGGTGTGTGAAGTCACAGAATGGAGATGTGTCAACTCAGAATTTAGGTGTGTGAAGTCAAAGAATGGAGGTGTGTGAAGACATAGAATGGAGGTGTGTGAAGTCATAGAATGGAGGAGTGTGAAGTCAGAATGGAGGTGTGTGAGGTCACAGAATTGAGGTGTGTGAACACAGAATGGAGGTGTGTGAAGTCAAAGAATGGAGGTGTTTGAAGTCATAGAATGGAGGAGTGTGAAGTCATAGAATGTATGTTTGTGAAGTAAGAATGAAGGTGTGTGAAGGCATAGAATAGAGGTGTGTGAATTCACAGCATGGAGGTGTGTGAAGGCATAGAATGGAGGTGTGTGAAGTAGTATAATGGAGGTGTGTGAAGTCATAGAATGGAGGTGTGTGAAGCCGAATGGAGGTGTGAATTCATAGAATGGAGTTGGGTGAGGTCATAGAAAGGAGGTGTGTGAAGTCATAGAATGGAGGTGTGTGTAGTCATAGAATGGAGGTGTGTGAAGTCAGAATGGAGGTGTGTAAACTCATAGAATGGTAGTGTGTGTAGTCACAATGGAGGTGTGTGAAGTCATAGAATGTTGGTGTGTGAAGTCACAGAATGGACGTGTGTGAAGTCATAGAATGGAGGTGTGGGAAGTCATAGAATGGAGGTGCGTGAAGTCACAGAATGGAGGTGTGGGAAGTCACAGATTGGAGGTGTGTGAAGTCCCAGAATTGAGGTGTGTGAACTCAGTATGGAGGTGTGTAAAGTCACAAAATGGAGGTGTGTGAAGTCACAGAATGGAAGTATGTGAAGTCATAGAATGTAGGTGTGTGAAGTCACAGAATTGAGGTGTTTGAAGTCATATACTGGAGGTGTGTGAAATCAAAATGGATGTGTGAAGTCATAGAATGGAGGTGTGTGAATTCATAGAATAAGGGTGTGTGAGGTCATAGAATGGAGGTGTGTGAAGTCACAGAATGGAGGTGTGGGAAGTCACATATTGCAGGAGTGTGACGTCACAGAATGGAGGTGTGTGAACCCAGAATGAAGGTGTGTAAAGTCACAGAATGGAGGTGTGTGAAGTCATAGAATGGAAGTGTGTGAAGTCATAGAATGGATGTGTGTGAAGTCACAGAATGGACGGTATGAAGTCATAGAATGGAGGTGTGTGAAGTCACAGAATTGAGGTGTTTGAAGTCATATATTGGAGGTGTGTGAAATCAAAATGGATGTGTGAAGTCATAGAATGGAGGTGTGTGAAATCATAGAATGAGGGTGTGTGAGGTCATAGAATGGAGGTGTGTGAAGTCACAGAATTGAGGTGTGTGAAGTCATAGAATGGAGGTGTGTGAAGTCATACAATGGAAGTGTGTGAAGTCACAGATTGGAGCTGTGTGAAGTCACAGAATCGAGGTGTTAGAAGTCACAGAATGGAGGGGTGTGAACTCAGAATGGAGGTGTGTGAAGTCACAGAATGGAGGTGTGTGAAGTCATAGAATGGAAGTGTGTGAAGTCATAGAATGGAGGTGTGTGAAGTCAGAATGGAGGTGTGTGAAGTCACCGAATGGAGTTGTGTGAACTCAGAATGGAGGTGTGTGAAGTCACAGAATGGAGGTTTGTGAAGTCATAGAATGGAGGTGTGTGAAGTCATAGAATGGATGTTTCTGAAGTAAGAATGAAGGTGTATGAAGTCATAGAATGGAGGTATGTGAACTCATAGAATGGGGGTGTGTGAAGTCACAGAATGGAGGTGTGTGAAGTCAAAATGGAGTTGTGTAGTCATCGATTGGAGGTGGGTGAAGTCATAGAAAGGAGGTGTGGGAAGTCATAGAATGGAGGAGTGTGAAGTCATAGAGTGCATGTGAGTGAAATCACAGATTCGAGGTCCGTGAAGTCATAGAATGGAGGTGTGTGATGTCAAAATGGAGGTGTGCGAAGTCATAGAATAGAGGTGTGTGAAGTCAGAATGGAGGTGTGTGAAGTCATAGATGGAGTTGTGTGAAGTCATAGTTTGGAGGTGTGTGAAATCATAGAATAGAGTTTTGTGAAGTCACAGAATGGAGCTGTGTGAATTCAGAATGGAGGTGTGTGAAGTCACAATGGAGGTGTGTGAACTCATAGAATGGAGGTGTGTGACGTCACAATGGAAGTGTGTGAAGTGATAGAATGGAGCTGTGTAAAGTCACAGAATGGAGGTGTGTAAAGTCATAGAATGGAGGTGTGTGAAGTCACTGAATGGAGGTGTGTGAAGTCATAGAATGGAGGTGTGTGAAGTTATAGAATGCATGTTTGTAAAGTAAAAATGAAGGTGTGTGAAGTCATAGAATGGAGATGTGTGAAGTCAGAATGGAGGTGTGTGAAGTCACAGAATGGAGATGTGTCAACTCAGAATTTAGGTGTGTGAAGTCAAAGAATGGAGGTGTGTGAAGACACAGAATGGAGGTGTGTGAAGTCATAGAATGGAGGAGTGTGAAGTCAGAATGGAGGGGTGTGAGGTCACAGAATTGAGGTGTGTGAACACAGAATGGAGGTGTGTGAAGTCAAAGAATGGAGGTGTTTGAAGTCATAGAATGGAGGAGTGTGAAGTCATAGAATGTATGTTTGTGAAGTAAGAATGAAGGTGTGTGAAGGCATAGAATGGAGGTGTGTGAAGTCACAGCATGGAGGTGTGTGAAGGCATAGAATGGAGGTGTGTGAAGTCATACAATGGAGGTGTGTGAAGTCAAATAATGGAGGTCTGTGAAGTCACAGAATGGAGGTGTGTGAAGTCAGAATGGAGGTGTGAAGTCATAGAATGGAGTTGGGTGAAGTTATAGAAAGGAGGTGTGTGAAGTCATAGAATGGAGGTGTGTGAAGTCAGATTGTAGGTGTGTGAAATCACAGAATGGAGGTGTGTCAACTCAGAAATGAGGTGTGTGAAGTCATAGAATCTAGGTGTGTGAAGTCATAGAATGGAAGTGTGTGAAATCATAGAATGGAGGTGTTTGAAGTCAAAATGGAGGTGTGTGAAGTCGGAATGTTGGTGGGTGAAGTCATAGAATGGAGGTGTGTGAAGTCACAATGCAGGTGTGTGAACTCATAGAATGGAGGTCTTTGAAGTCACAATATAGGTGTGTTAAGTGATAGAATGGAGGTGTGTGAAGTCATAGAATGGAGGTGTGTGAAGTCACAGAATGGAGGTGTATGAAATCATAGAATGGTGGTGTGTGAAGTCACAGAATGGAGATGTGTGAAATCATAGAATGGAGGTGTGTGATGTCATAGAATGGAGGTGTGTGAAGTCATAGAATGGAGGTGTGTGAAGTCACAAAATGGAGGTGTGTGAAGTTATAGAATGGAGGTGTGTGAAGTCACAGAATGGAGGTGTGTAAAATCATAGAATGGACGTGTGTGAAGTCATAGAATGGAGGTGTGTGAAGTCACAGAATGGAGGTGTGTGAAGTCACAGATTGGAGGTGTGTGAACCCAGAATGGAGGTGTGTGAAGTCACAGAATGGAGGTGTGTGAAGTCATAGAATGGAGGTGTGTGAAGTCACAGAATGGAGGTGTGTTATGTCAAAACTGTGGAGTGTGAAGTCACAAATGGAGGTGTGAAGTCAGAATTTAGCTGTGTGAAGTCATAGAATGGAGGTGTGTGAAGTCAGAATGGAGGTGTGTGAACTCATAGAATGGAGGTGTGTGAAGTCACAATGGAGGTGTGTGAAGTCATAGAATGGAGGTGTGTGAAGTCAGATTGGAGGTGTGTGAAATCACAGAATGGAGGTGTGTCAACTCAGAAATGAGGTGTGTGAAGTCATAGAATCTAGGTGTATGAAGTCATAGAATGGAAGTGTGTGAAATCATAGAATGGAGGTGTGTGAAGTCACAGAACTGAGGCGTGTGAAGTCAAAATGGAGGTGTGTGAAGTCAGAATGTTGGTGGGTCAAGTCATAGAATGGAGGTGTGTGAAGTCACAATGCAGGTGTGTGAACTCATAGAATTGAGGTGTGAAGTCATAATGTAGGTGTGTTAAGTTATAGAATGGAGGTGTGTGAAGTCATAGAATGGAGGTGTGTGAAGTCACAGAATGGAGGTTTGTGAAATATTAGAATGGAGGTGTGTGAAGTCACAGAATGGAGGTGTGTGAAGTCATAGAATGGAGGTGTGTGAAGTCATAGAATGGAGGTGTGTGAAGTCACAGAATGGAGGTGTGTGAAGTTATAGAATGGAGGTGTGTGAAGTCACAGAATGGAGGTGTGTAAAATCATAGAATGGACGTGTGTGAAGTCATAGAATGGAGGTGTGTGAAGTTATAGAATGGAGGTGTGTGAAGTCTCAGAATGGAGGGGTGTGAAGTCACAGATTGAAGGTGTGTGAACCCAGAATGGAGGTGTGTGAAGTCACAGAATGGAGGTGTGTGAAGTCACAGTATGGAGGTGTGTGACCTCAAAATGAAGGTGTGTGAGGTCACAGAACGGAGGTTTGTGAAGTCATAGAATGGAGGTGTGTGAAGTCATAGAATGGATGATTCTGAAGTAATAATGAAGGTGTGTGAACTCATAGAATGGAGGTGTGTGAAGTCACAATGTAGGTGTGTGAACTCATAGAATGGTGGTGTGTAATCTCATAGAATGGAGGTGTGTGAAGTCATGGAATGGAGGTGTGTGAAGTCACAGAATGGAGGTGTGTGAAGTCAAAGAATGGAAGTGTGTGAAGTCAGAATGGAGGTGTGTGAACTCACAGAATGGAGGTGTGTGAAGTCACAATGGAGGTGTGTGAAGTCATAGAATGGAGGTGTGTGAAGTCAGATTGGAGGTGTGCGAAATCACAGAATGGAGGTGTGTCAACTCAGAAATGAGGTGTGTGAAGTCATATAATCTAGGTGTGTGAAGTCATAGAATGGAAGTGTGTGAAATCATAGAATGGAGGTGTGTGAAGTCACAGAACTGAGGCGTGTGAAGTCAAAATGGAGGTGTGTGAAGTCGGAATGTTGGTGGGTGAAGTCATAGAATGGAGGTGTGTGAAGTCACAATGCAGGTGCGTGAACTCATAGAATGGAGGTGTGTGAAGTCACAATATAGGTGTGTTAAGTTATAGAATGGAGGTGTGTGAAGTCATAGAATGGAGGTGTGTGAAGTCACAGAATGGAGGTGTATGAAATCATAGAATGGTGGTGTGTGAAGTCACAGAATGGAGATGTGTGAAGTCATAGAATGGAGGTGTGTGATGTCATAGAATGGAGGTGTGTGAAGTCATAGAATGGAGGTGTGTGAAGTCACAAAATGGAGGTGTGTGAAGTTATAGAATGGAGGTGTGTGAAGTCACAGAATGGAGGTGTGTAAAATCATAGAATGGACGTGTGTGAAGTCATAGAATGGAGGTGTGTGAAGTCACAGAATGGAGGTGTGTGAAGTCACAGATTGGAGGTGTGTGAACCCAGAATTGAGGTGTGTGAAGTCACAGAATGGAGGTGTGTGAAGTCATAGAATGGAGGTGTGTGAATTCTCCGAATGGAGGTGTGTTAAGTCACAGAATGGAGGTGTGTGAAGTCATAGAATGGAGGTGTGTGAAGTCACAGAATGGAGGTGTGTGAAGTCACAGAAAGGAAGTGTGTGAAGTCATAGAATGGAGGTGTGTGAAGTCAGAATGGAGGTGTGTGAAGTCACAGAATGGAGGTGTGTGACCTCAAAATGAAGGTGTGTGAGGTCACAGAACGGAGGTTTGTTAAGTCATACAATGGAGGTGTGTGAAGTCATAGAATGGAACTTTCTGAAGTAAGAATGAAGGCGTGTGAAGTCATAGAATGAAGGTTTGTGAACTCATAGAATGGAGGTGTGTGAAGTCAAACAATAGAGGAGTGTGAAGTCACAGAATATAGGTGTGTGATGTCACAGAATGGAGGTGTGTGAAGTCACAGAATGGAGGTGTGTGAAGACAAAACGGAGGCGTGTGAAGTCACAGAATGGAGGTGTGTGAAGTCACAGAATGGATGTGTGTGAAGTCAAAAATGTGGAGTGTAAAGTCACAAATGGAGGTGTGTGAAGTCACAGAGTGGACGTGTGTGAAGTCAAAATGGAGGTGTGTGAAGTCATCGAATGGAGGTATGTGAAGTCATGGAATGGAGGTGTGTGAAGTCACAGAATGGAGGTGTGGAAGTCATAGAATGGAGGTGTGTGAAGTCACAGAATTGAGGTGTTTGAAGTCATATATTGGTGGTGTGTGAAGTCATAGAATGGAGGTGTGTGAAATCATAGAATGGAGGTGTGTGAAGTCACAGAACGGAGGTGTGAAGTCAGAATAGAGGTGTGTGAAGTCATAGAGTTAAGGTGTGTGAAGACAGAATGTAGGTGTGTGAACTCATAGAATGGTGGTGTGTAATCTCATAGAATGGAGGTGTGTGAAGTCATGGAATGGAGGTGTGTGAAGTCACAGTATGGAGATGTGTGAATTCAAAGAATGGAAGTGTGTGAAGTCAAAATGGATGTGTGTGAATTCACAGAATGGAGGTGTGTGAAGTCACAGAATGGAGGTGTGTGAAGTCACAATGGAGGTGTGTGAACTCATAGAATGGAGGTGTGTGACGTCACAATGGAAGTGTGTGAAGTGATAGAATGGAGCTGTGTAAAGTCACAGAATGGAGGTATGTAAAGTCATAGAATGGAGGTGTGTGAAGTCACTGAATGGAGGTGTGTGAAGTCATAGAATGGAGGTGTGTGAAGTTATAGAATGCATGTTTGTAAAGTAAAAATGAAGGTGTGTGAAGTCATAGAATGGAGATGTGTGAAGTCAGAATGGAGGTGTGTGAAGTCACAGAATGGAGATGTGTCAACTCAGAATTTAGG
This sequence comes from Megascapheus bottae, assembly GCA_024803745.1. Lineage (NCBI taxonomy): Eukaryota > Metazoa > Chordata > Mammalia > Rodentia > Geomyidae > Megascapheus > Megascapheus bottae. The sequence goes on from JANJXV010001079.1 coordinate 199,465, forward strand.
TGTGTGAAGTCAAAGAATGGAGGTGTGTGAAGACATAGAATGGAGGTGTGTGAAGTCATAGAATGGAGGAGTGTGAAGTCAGAATGGAGGTGTGTGAGGTCACAGAATTGAGGTGTGTGAACACAGAATGGAGGTGTGTGAAGTCAAAGAATGGAGGTGTTTGAAGTCATAGAGTGGAGGAGTGTGAAGTCATAGAATGTATGTTTGTGAAGTAAGAATGAAGGTGTGTGAAGGCATAGAATGGAGGTGTGTGTAGTCACAGCATGGAGGTGTGTGAAGGCATAGAATAGAGGTGTGTGAAGTCATACAATGGAGGTGTGTGAAGTCATATAATGGAGGTGTGTGAAGTCACAGAATGGAGGTGTGTGAAGTCAGAATGGAGGTGTGAAGTCAAAAAATGGAGTTGGGTGAAGTTATAGAAAGGAGGTGTGTGAAGTCATAGAATGGATGTGTGTGTAGTCATAGAATGGAGGTGTGTGAAGTCACAGAATGGAGGTGTGTTATGTCAAAACTGTGGAGTGTGAAGTCACAAATGGAGGTGTGAAGTCAGAATTTAGCTGTGTGAAGTCATAGAATGGAGGTGTGTGAAGTCAGAATGGAGGTGTGTGAACTCATAGAATGGAGGTGTGTGAAGTCACAATGGAGGTGTGTGAAGTCATAGAATGGAGGTGTGTGAAGTCAGATTGGAGGTGTGTGAAATCACAGAATGGAGGTGTGTCAACTCAGAAATGAGGTGTGTGAAGTCATAGAATCTAGGTGTATGAAGTCATAGAATGGAAGTGTGTGAAATCATAGAATGGAGGTGTGTGAAGTCACAGAACTGCGGCGTGTGAAGTCAAAATGGAGGTGTGTGAAGTCAGAATGTTGGTGGGTCAAGTCATAGAATGGAGGTGTGTGAAGTCACAATGCAGGTGTGTGAACTCATAGAATTGAGGTGTGAAGTCACAATGTAGGTGTGTTAAGTTATAGAATGGAGGTGTGTGAAGTCATAGAATGGAGGTGTGTGAAGTCACAGAATGGAGGTTTGTGAAATATTAGAATGGAGGTGTGTGAAGTCACAGAATGGAGGTGTGTGAAGTCATAGAATGGAGGTGTGTGAAGTCATAGAATGGAGGTGTGTGAAGTCACAGAATGGAGGTGTGTGAAGTTATAGAATGGAGGTGTGTGAAGTCACAGAATGGAGGTGTGTAAAATCATAGAATGGACGTGTGTGAAGTCATAGAATGGAGGTGTGTGAAGTTATAGAATGGAGGTGTGTGAAGTCACAGAATGGAGGGGTGTGAAGTCACAGATTGAAAGTGTGTGAACCCAGAATGGAGGTGTGTGAAGTCACAGAATGGAGGTGTGTGAAGTCACAGTATGGAGGTGTGTGACCTCAAAATGAAGGTGTGTGAGGTCACAGAACGGAGGTTTGTGAAGTCATAGAATGGAGGTGTGTGAAGTCATAGAATGGATGATTCTGAAGTAATAATGAAGGTGTGTGAACTCATAGAATGGAGGTGTGTGAAGTCACAATGTAGGTGTGTGAACTCATAGAATGGTGGTGTGTAATCTCATAGAATGGAGGTGTGTGAAGTCATGGAATGGAGGTGTGTGAAGTCACAGAATGGAGGTGTGTGAAGTCAAAGAATGGAAGTGTGTGAAGTCAAAATGGATGTGTGTGAAGTCACAGAATGGAGGTGTGTGAAGTCACAGAATGGAGGTGTGTGAAGTCAAAATTGTGGAGTGTGAAGTCACATAACGAGGTGTGAAGTCAGAATTTAGCTGTCTGAAGTCATAGAATGGAGGTGTGTGAACTCAGAATGGAGGTGTGTGAACTCACAGAATGGAGGTGTGTGAAGTCACAATGGAGGTGTGTGAAGTCATAGAATGGAGGTGTGTGAAGTCAGATTGGACGTGTGTGAAATCACAGAATGGAGGTGTGTCAACTCAGAAATGAGGTGTGTGAAGTCATAGAATCTAGGTGTGTGAAGTTATAGAATGGAAGTGTGTGAAATCATATAATGGAGGTGTGTGAAGTCAAAATGGAGGTGTGTGAAGTCGGAATGTTGGTGGGTGAAGTCATAGAATGGAGGTGTGTGAAGTCACAATGCAGGTGTGTGAACTCATAGAATGGAGGTCTTTGAAGTCACAATATAGGTGTGTTAAGTTATAGAATGGAGGTGTGTGAAGTCATAGAATGGAGGTGTGTGAAGTCACAGAATGGAGGTGTATGAAATCATAGAATGGTGGTGTGTGAAGTCACAGAATGGAGATGTGTGAAGTCATAGAATGGAGGTGTGTGATGTCATAGAATGGAGGTGTGTGAAGTCATAGAATGGAGGGGTGTGAAGTCACAAAATGGAGGAGTGTGAAGTTATAGAATGGAGGTGTGTGAAGTCACAGAATGGAGGTGTGTAAAATCATAGAATGGACGTGTGTGAAGTCATAGAATGGAGGTGTGTGAAGTCACAGAATGGAGGTGTGTGAAGTCACAGATTGGAGGTGTGTGAACCCAGAATGGAGGTGTGTGAAGTCACAGAATGGAGGTGTGTGAAGTCATAGAATTGAGGTGTGTGAATTCACAGAATGGAGGTGTGTTAAGTCACAGAAAGGAGGTGTGTGAAGTCATAGAATGGAGGTGTGTGAAGTCACAGAATGGAGGTGTGTGAAGTCACAGAAAGGAAGTGTGTGAAGTCATAGAATGGAGGTGTGTGAAGTCAGAATGGAGGTGTGTGAAGTCACAGAATGGAGGTGTGTGACCTCAAAATGAAGGTGTGTGACGTCACAGAACGGAGGTTTGTGAAGTCATACAATGGAGGTGTGTGAAGTCATAGAATGGAACTTTCTGAAGCAAGAATGAAGGCGTGTGAAGTAATAGAATGGAGGTGTGTGAAGTCAGAATGGAGGTGTGTGAACTCATAGAGTGGAGGTGTGTGAACTCATAGAATGGAGGTGTGTGAAGTCATTGAATGGAGGTGTGTGAAGTCAAACAATAGAGGAGTGTGAAGTCACAGAATATAGGTGTGTGATGTCACAGAATGGAGGTGTGTGAAGACAAAACGGAGGCGTGTGAAGTCACAGAATGGAGGTGTGTGAAGACAAAACGGAGGCGTGTGAAGTCACAGAATGGAGGTGTGTGAAGTCACAGAATGGATGTGTGTGAAGTCAAAAATGTGGTGTGTAAAGTCACAAATGGAGGTGTGTGAAGTCACAGAGTGGAGGTGTGTGAAGTCAAAATGGAGGTGTGTGAAGTCATCGAATGGAGGTATGTGAAGTCATGGAATGGAGGTGTGTGAAGTCACAGAATGGAGGTGTGGACGTCATAGAATGGAGGTGTGTGAAGTCACAGAATTGAGGTGTTTGAAGTCATATATTGGAGGTGTGTGAAGTCATAGAATGGAGGTGTGTGAAATCATAGAATGGAGGTGTGTGAAGTCACAGAATGGAGGTGTGAAGTCAGAATAGAGGTGTGTGAAGTCATAGAATTAAGGTGTGTGAAGTCAAAATGGAGGTATGTGAACTCATAGAATGGAGGTGTGTGAAATCACAATCGAGGTGTGTGAAGTCATAAAATGGAGGTGTGTGAAGTCACAGAATGGAGGTGTGTGAAGTCATAGAATGGGGCTAGGTGAAGTCAGAATGGAGGTGTGTGAAGTCACAGAATGGAGGTGTGTAAAGTCATAGAATGGAGGTGTGTGAAGTCATAGAATGGAGATGTGTTAAGTCAAAATGGATGTATGTGAAGTCACAAAATTGAGGTGTTTGAAGTCACAGAATGGAGGTGTGCGAATTGACAGAATGGAGGTGGGCGAAGTCATAGAATGGATGTTTCTGAAGTAACAATGAAGGTGTGTGAAGTCATAGAATGGAGGTGTGTGAAGTCACAGAATGAAGGTGTGTGAAGTCATACAATGGAGACGTGTAAAGTCAGAATGGAGGTGTGTGAAGTCACAGAATGGAAGTGTGTGAACTCAGAATGGAGGTGTGTGAAGTCATAGAATAGAGCTGTGTGAAGTCATAGAATGGAGGTGTGTGAAGTCAGCATGGAAGTGTGTGAAGTCAAGAAATGAGGTGTGTGAAGTCAAAATGGAGGTGTGTGAAGTCAGAATGGAGGTGTGGTGAGTCACAGAATGGAGGTATGTGAACTCAGAATGGAGGTATGTGAAGTCACAGAATGGAGATGTGTGAAATGATAGCATGGAGGTGTGTGAAATCATAGAATGGAAGTGTGTGAAGTCATGGAATGGAGGTGTGTGAAGTCATAGAATGTAGATGTGTGAAGTCATAGAATGGAGGTGTGTGAAGTCACCGAAGGGAGGAGTGTGAAGTCACATAATGGAAGTGAGTGAAGTCAAAATGGAGGTGTGTGACGTCATAAAATGGAGGTGTGTGAAATCATAGAATGGAGGTTTGTGAAATCACAGAATGGAGGTGTGTGTATCAGAGAATGGAGGTTTGTGAAGTCATAGAATGGAGGTATGTAAAGTCAAATTGGAGTTGTGTGAAGTCATAGAATGGAGGTGGGTGAAGTCCTAGAATGGAGGTGTGTGAAGTCACAGATTGGAGGTGTGTGAACTTAGAATGGAGGTGTTTGACGTCACAGAATGGAGTTGTGTGAAGTCATAGAATGGAAGTGTGTGAAGTCATAGAATGGAGGTGTGTGAAGGCACAGAATGGAGGTGTGTGAAGTCACCGAATGGATTTGTGTGAACTCAGAATGGAGGTGTGTGAAGTCACAGAATGGAGGTTTGTGAAGTCATAGAATGGATGTTTCTGAAGTAAGAATGAAGGTGTGTGAAGTCACAGAATGGAGGTGTGTGAACTCATAGAATGGAGATGTGTGAAGTCACAGAATGCAGGTGTGTGAAGTCAGAATGGAGTTGTGTAGTCATAGATTGGAGGTGGGTGAATTCATAAAAAGGAGGTGTGGGAAATCATAGAATGGAGGAGTGTGAAGTCATAGAGTACAGGTGAGTGAAGTCACAGATTCGAGGTCTGTGAAGTCATAGAATGGAGGTGTGTGATGTAAAAATGGAGTGTGCGAAGTCATAGAATAGAGGTGTGTGAAGTCAGAATTGAGGTGTGTGAAGTCATAGATGGAGTTCAGTGAAGTCATAGTATGGAGGTGTGTGAAATCATAGAATGGAGTTTTGTGAAGACACAGAATGGAGCTGTATGAATTCAGAATGGAGGTGTGTGAAGTCATAGAATGGAGGTGTGTGAAGACAGAATGGAGATGTGTGAACTCATAGAATGGAGGTGTGTGACGTCACAATGGAAGTGTGTGAAGTCATAGAATGGAGGTGTGTGAAGTCACAGTATGGCGGTGTGTGAAGTCATAGAATGGAGTTTTGTGAAGTCATAGAATGGAGCTGTGTGAAGTCAGAATGGAGGTGTGTGAGGTCACAGAATGGACGGGTGTAAACTCAGAATTTAGGTGTGTGAAGTCAAAGAATGGAGGTGTGCGAAGTCATAGAAGGGAGGTGTGTGAAGTCATAGAATGGAGGTGTGTGAAGTCAAAATGGAGGTGTGTGAAGTCACAGAATTGAGGTGTGTGAACACAGAATGGAGGTGTGTGAAGTCAAACAATGGAGGTGTGTGAAGTCATAGTATGGAGGTGTGAGAAGTCATAGAATGTATGTTTGTGAAGTAAGAATGAAGGTGTGTGAAGTCACAGAATTGAGGTGTGAGACGTCACAGAATGGAGGTGTGTGAAGTCATAGAATGGAGGTGTGTGAAGTCAGAATGGAGGTGTGTGAAGTCACCGAATGGAGGTGTGTGAACTCAGAATGGAGGTGTGTGAAGTCACAGAATGAAGGTTTGCGAAGTCACAGAATGGAGTTGCGGGAAGTCATAAAATGTATGTTTCTGAATTAAGAATGAAGGTGGGTGAAGTCATAGAATGGAGGTGTGTGAAGACAAAATTGTGGTGTGTGAACTCATAGAATGGATGTGTGTGAACTCATCGAATGGAGGTGTGTGAAGTCGTGGAATGGAGGTGTGTGAAGTCAAGAATGGAGGTGTGTGAAGTCAAACAATAGTGGTGTGTGAAGTCACAGAATGGAGGTGTGTGAAGTCACAGAACGGAGGTGTGTCAACTCAGAATTTAGGTGTGTGAAGTCAAAGAATGGAGGTGTGCGAAGTCATAGAAGGGAGGTGTGTGAAGTCATAGAATGGAGGTGTGTGAAGTCAGAATGGAGGTGTGTGAAGTCATAGAATTGAGGTGTGTGAACACAAAATGGAGGTTTGTGAAGTCAAAGAATGGAGGTGTGTGAAGTCATGGTATGGAGGTGTGTGAAGTCAGATTGGAGGTGTGTGAAGTGACCGAATGGACTTGTGTGAACTCAGAATGGAGGTGCGTGAAGCCACAGAACTGAGGTTTGCGAAGTCATAGAATGGAGGTGTGTGAAGTCTTAGAATGGATGTTTCTGAATTAAGAATTAAGGTGTGTGAAGTCATAGAATGGAGGTGTGTGAAGACAAAATTGTGGTGTGGGAACTCATAGAATGGATGTGTGTGAACTCATAGAATGGAGATGTGTGAAGTCGTGGAATGGAGGTGTGCGAAGTCAAAGAGTGGAGGTGTGTGATGTCAAACAATGGTGGTGTGTGAAGTCACAGAATGAAGGTGTGTGATATCACAGAATGGAAGTGTGTGAAGTCAAAATGGAGGTGTGTGAAGTCACAGAATGGAGGTGTGTGAAGTCACAGAATGGAGATGTGTGAAGTCAAAATGGTGGTGTGTGAAGTCATGGAATGGAGGTTTGTGAAGTCAATCATTGGAAGTGTGTGAAATTACAGAAAGGAGATGTGTGAAGTCATAGAATGGAGGAGTGTAAAGTCAGAATGGAGATTTGTGAAGTCATAGAATGCAGGTGTGTGAAGTCATAGAATGTTGGTGTATGAAGTCATAGAATGGAGGTGTATGAAGTCATAGAATGGAGGTGTGTGAAGTCCGAATGCAGGTGTGTGAAGTCATAGAATGGAGGTGTGTGAAGTCATAGAATGGAGGTGTGTGAAGTCATAGAATGGAAGTGTGTGAAGTCATAGTATGGAGGTGTGTGATGTCATAGAATGTAGGTGTGTGAAGTCATACAATGGAGCTGTGTGAAGTCACGGAAGTGAGGTGTGTGAAGTCACAGAATGGAGGTGTGTGAAGTCACAATGGAGGTGTGTGAAGACATACAATGGAGGTGTGTGAAGTCAAAGAACAGAGGTGTGTGAAGTCATAGAATGGAGGTGTGTGAAATCACAGAATGGAGGTGTGGGAATTCGCAGAATGGAGGTGTGTAAAGTCACAGAGTGGAGATGTGTGAAGTCACAGAGTGGAGGTGTGTGAAGTCATAGAAGGGAGGTTTGTGAAGTCATAGAATGGAGGTGTGTGAAGTCACAATGCAGGTGTGTGAAGTCATAGAATTGAGGTGTGTGAAGTCAGATTGTAGGTGTGTGAAATCACAGAATGGAGGTGTGTCAACTCAGAAATGAGGTGTGTGAAGTCATAGAATCTAGGTGTGTGAAGTCATAGAATGGAAGTGTGTGAAATCATAGAATGGAGGTGTGTGAAGTCAAAATGGAGGTGTGTGAAGTCGGAATGTTGGTGGGTGAAGTCATAGAATGGAGGTGTGTGAAGTCACAATGCAGGTGTGTGAACTCATAGAATGGAGGTCTTTGAAGTCACAATATAGGTGTGTTAAGTTATAGAATGGAGGTGTGTGAAGTCATAGAATGGAGGTGTGTGAATTCACAGAATGGAGGTGTACGAAATCATAGAATGGTGGTGTGTGAAGTCACAGAATGGAGATGTGTGAAGTCATAGAATGGAGGTGTGTGATGTCATAGAATGGAGGTGTGTGAAGTCATAGAATGGAGGTGTGTG